>JAMPIV010020043.1:0-334978 GCA_024509875.1 Oreohelix idahoensis | reverse complement strand
ACAAGTTGCGTGATATTAGTCCCATTTGGTCCGCTTACTGTCCGATACAGCAACCTCCAATTAGTGTTAAGCGCCTACGCTGCCTTAGTAACTTCTTTGCTGGCTTCGATAATCTCCTCGTCCCCTCCTTGGGCAATCTAGTACCATCTCTCATAAATTCTGGAGACTGTCATAATATCAGTATCAGCCTCCTGCAATGCTAACAGTTCTTCAAGAGAATAGGATGGAAACGTTTGTGACGCACCTGTGCCTGGATCCGGGCCCGGTGCATCTCCCATTTCCACTGCTCCACACATGGCTCTTAACTCCACATTCTGCAGCAAACCTAACCTTGGGGGTATAGTTGTTGAGCGAGCTGGCACTAATGCTATGTGACTGATGGCAACATCATCATCTTCATCGGTGTGTTCTGGATTTCTCTATAGGATACCGAGAGAGGTAGTCAGCATTTCCGTTCGCTCTACCTGCCTTGTGTTTTTTATAGAGTAATTAAACATCGACATCTGTGCTATCCACCTCTGTTCGATTGCGCCAAGCTTAGACTTTTGCCACAGAGCCAAACTCCTGTTGTCAGTAAACACCTCAACTTGAGCACCGAGCAGATAACTCCTGAACTTTTCCGTCATAGCCCATTTCATACTTAGCAGTTCAAGTTTCATGCTACTTTTGGCATTTTTTCTCTGATGGTCGCAGAGTGCGACTGGCATATGCTAACACCCTTTTCTTGCCATCTTGCACTTGTGACAGCACGGCTCCCAATCCCTGGTATGAGGCATCCACTTCCAGTATAAAGGGCACAGAAAAATCTGGGAAACCAAGAAGAGGGGTAGACGTAAGCATAGCTTTCAACTGCTTAAAAGCGACATCACACTCTTGGGTCCACAGTTCTCCTATGGCAGTTTTCCTGGACCTTCGTTTACCCTGTGGATCTTGGTCTTCATTTAACTGAGCAACCAGTTCATGCAGTGGGCGTGCTATAGTGGCAAACCCGGGCACAAACCTCCGATAATAACTGGCAAGACCGAGGAATGCACTTAACTCTGTGTTCTGGGTATTGATGCCCTTGTAATAGCTTGTATCTTATCCTCCATCGCTCCAATGCCCTCTTCAGACACCGTATGACCCAAAAATTCCACCTTCGGCTTGCAGAAATGACATTTAGCTGCATTCAATTTCAGGCCTAGTTGTTGCAACCGCTGGAACACTTTTTTCAAGCCGCCGCAGGTGTTCTGCAAAGCCGGTTGAATACACAAGAATGTCATCTAGATAGACCAGTAACAGCTGGAACATCATATCATGCATGGAACTCTGCATCAGTCGCTGAAAAGTACTGGCCGAATTAGCTAGTCCCATGGGCATTCTAGTGTACTCATACAATCCAAATGGGGTGGTGAACGCCGTTTTCTCTTGATCCTCTGCCCTCATAGCTACCTGATAGTAGCCACTTGCTAGATCTAGTGAAGAAAATATTTTTGCTCCTCCTAAAGCATCTAAATATATCCTCCACACGAGGAAGAGGGTAGGCGTCCTTTTTGGTCTTGGCATTGACAGCTCTGAAGTCTACACATAATCGCAGTTTGCCATCTTTCTTCTTCACGAGCACAATAGGCGAAGCCCAGGGGCTTGAACTTTCTCTTATAATTTGTTTGTCGAGGAGACCCCGAAGGTGGTCTTGCACCTCTTTGTAGAAAGCTGGAGGAATTCGCCTGTAGGGTTGTTTTACTGGAGTATCATCCGTCAACTGAATCGAATGAGATACCTTACTTGTATACCCTACATCATTCTCATCTTTAGCGAAAAGGCTGTTATATTGTTGTAGTAACTTCTGTAGTTGGCGCTTTTCGTCCTGGCTGCCTTCAAACCCATTTAAATCAACTGGGCTGCAAACAGGTACCCTGGCTGGGCATCCCGGCTGTGCAGATATCTCCACTTCCTGGGCTCCAACAACTCTGAAGTGTCTCTCATAGTCTGCGCATGCCTCAGAAAGTTCTCCAACTTGAGTACCCCTAGCCAGCAAAAGGTCTTCATCTCCAAGATTTACTGCTTGGACCTGACAGAACCTTCCTCTGAGTACAGTTAGTGTGTGACATATAACCAGCCCTTTATGGTCTAAGTCTCTTGAGGGTTCAAAAAAGCACTGTCTTCTCTAATCTGGAGCCTCTTCTACATTTCACCTGTATAGTAGCGATCGAGCGAGCTGGTATGTAGGTTTTTCTTCCTCCTGCAACCCACACCTTCACTCTATCTAACATTACCTCTTGTGTGTCTTTTCCAGGAGCTTGCCATTTGAGGAAGCTGTGGATGTTCTTTACTTCCGCCAGTATGTTGGTGCCTATTATACCAGGCGCTTTGTCAGGCCCATTCACACTTTTAACTACATAGATGCCACAGTTCTTGACATGGCACTCCCCAATTTTGACGTCAACCACTAGATGGCCAGCATAAGGAATCGTGACACCATTGGCAGCAGTTAGTCGTACCCATTTACTTTCATCCAGGGCCAGATCTCCAAAAAGCTGCTGAAAGCACTGTTCCGTAACAGTTGAAACTTGCGACCCAGTATCAAGAATACACCTGACTTTCTTCCCTGCTATTAGTACATCACATTCCGGTCGACCACCAACCATCTTTATCTCTGAGCCATTCTGTTCCCTTTCCTTAACCTGACTCCCAGCCGCAGAGGAATCTAGTTTAATGCCTGTGGATATCGATTCTGTACGTGGCCTTAGTCTTCTGCGTCTAAAACAGCGAACTGTCCTGGTACGTCCCCCCTGCTCCTGAGACATCGCATCAATTTTAGCCTCTAATTGAGCCACCTGTGCTCTCAGCCGCTCTACTTCTGCGCCTAATGCGTGTATATCGGGTACCGTCACGGTATTTACTACTCCGACGCTGGCAACACCAGCCCCAGGGGCGTGTTCAATCTCTAAAAACCGTAGGGCATAGTCCCTCACCGACTTAAACGATGCTGTAGGCTCCTTAAAGATCATTTCCTTTGCAAGCTTTCTTACTAGGTCATCTCTCAGACAAGCAGCAAACTGGTCACGAAGAAAGGATGGCGCCAAAGGAGTGACGTTGTTCTGCTTTTGTGCCCTTACAACACTTTCAAACACCTCGTGAATGCGATGGGAGAATTCCCAAAGAGACTCCCTTGCACCTTGCCGGGTAGAGTAGAACGCGGCCATTACTTCTGGGATGCTCCGACGCTCCCCGTACACCCTAAGAATGGAATGTAGCATTGCTTCTGGGTCACCGTCATCAGCCTGAATCCTCAGCTCCCTGCGGACACTTGGGGTCACACTGTCAAGAATAACATCTGCCTGGTCCTCTTTACTCATCATCCCTACTCTCCAGGCAGCTCTCACCTCTCTGACATATTCCTCGGCCGTAGGACCCGTGCGCTCCCCAAAGCACCGCACTCTCTTGTGAGTAGGTACCACGATGTACTGCACTCGTTCTTGTTGACGATCCAGCCCTACCACAGGGTCATCCACCTCAGCCACATCTTCGTTATCAGTTCTACTAGCAGCGCGTGTGTTGCGTGCCGCCATCTTGTTGCTAGTAGAGTTGACTAGAAATCTTGACACACTGGATGATCCCGTCCCTCGCCTTGCACTGCACTGGGTGTTCTACTGTTTCGGCTGTTGCTGCTCTGATTGCTGAAGAGTTGCTTCACTGCGTGCTGTCTGTCAATCCTGCCGACGACGCCACTTGTGACAGGGGCTAGGTGTTACCTCACACCCCAGACCCGTGCACTAAGAAAATTTATAAAGGATCGTTTGACAGGGGTTGCAATTATTGGTTGCTTGCAACCCTCTCAGCAGCAGACTTAACAATTCAAGCAATCCAAAGCCTTATGCAGATCAACATTTAATTCTACCGAACACAACCGAACACCAAACGAACAATCCAACAAACAATCAAACGAACACCCAGTCAGTGTTCATAGACTGTCTGAAAAACAATAAATAAAACAATGTCTAAGTGAACATCAATAGCATGGATAATAACACTTACCATACAGAAAACATGCGCCCACCTGATATCATCAACTATCTCACACACTCATGCGTTTCGTCCAATGCGGCTAGTATGGTGTTGTGCATGAGGCTGGCAATCGCACCGGGTAACATAGGTTGCTACCGAAACCACTACTGCAAGAGCATCTGAATGCTTCATGCTGAGACAAACCACACCGGTGGCCCCATGCTCCCTCAGGAGCGGAGGAGAGAAATATACAACTCTAAGTACGCCCACGTGCTCTCACAAACCATGTTCACATAACAATAATAATCAACTGGACATAAAATAATATTCTTCAATACATGTACAACAAATAATCTAAATAATGAGAATTAACTACTACCTCTCAACCGACCCACATCAATACTCGTTCCCGCACTCTGAACATGTCGTAAGTGACGACTGGTGCGCCTGGCCACAAACGTGTCATATGTGACCCCTGACGAGATTGGGAACTCATCACATGAAACACATTATTACAGGAACAACCACTGTAACAGCATAAAAATGCTTCTGTTGACTTGTGGTGGACACCAGCCGCATTGGTGTTTCCATGCTCCACCGGGAGCAAACAGAGAAAACACCTGTCTCAACTTTGCCGTACGCACCAGAAATCTAAATGACTATTCTCCCTTCTAAGTAACCACTAAAGATAAACAGTAGAATAATCAATAATCGTGAAATACACTTAATTACTTTTACATTAAAAGATAAAATAAAATTACTCTTACATTAAAGAATAATATTCTTGGCTTTAACCAAAAACTGGAACTAAATACACCGCGTGTCGCTCGGCATAACATATTATAGGTTTAACACGCGGAGCGTGTTTGCTCAGACTCGCTATCACCGCCTTTTATCACCACGAGGTTGCTATCTTGCGATTGTTAATCTTATCTAAATTTCGCAGTGAAATAGCCTCACACTATGTCTGCCTTTCTGAAGAATGAAATAATCGCTCTTAAACTTTCACATCTGTCTATCTATCTATTTATTCCATTAAACATTAAAATAGCCACATCGATATAATTTCAGAATCCTAGAAAACTAATGCTAATTTAAATTAACTCACGTGCTCAAGGCATTTACAGCTTGGCTCTTGTGTGTCTTCTTAGTCTGTTCTCACTGGGCGGCTCTCTCAAACATAGACCGGTTTCGCCGCTTGCTACCCCTTTTTATAGGCCCTGGCCTAACCACTCAATTTATTGCGCGCTTACGCGCATTAATCTGCGCCACACAGATAACACACGCGATTATTGCTCCAGAATGCATGAAAACACAGATATACACAACTAGAGCAAAAACACTACTAATATGTAGGCTTATTATGGCCTTGTAATAAATCTGCTTGAAGATAACGTGATCAAAAGGCACTAAACCACATAGACAACATGACTGCCCAGATGGGGCCAGCGCCGAGAACGACAGATCTCAAGATGGCGCTGTCACAGATATAAAACAAATTATTCACACACAAAAATGAGCGGAAGAGGAAAAGAAATGTTGACCTATGGATGAGATGTTGACAGGCAAATACTGTTTCTATGGGGGTAGATAATCAGTGTTGAGGAAGTGTTTGAAAAGGGCTTTGTTAAAAGAATATTGTGTAGGTAGGCTTTTTAGGTGGTGTGGAAGGCTGTTCCTTAAGTAGGCACCAGAGTAGGCTAGACTCTTTTTGAACAGGTCGATCCTAGGTTTGGGCAGACGTAACTGATGTAATCGTTGTCCCTCCCTTCTACTGGTTTGAAACAATGATCTTAGGTACGACGGGGCATTGTTAGATAGAATTGTGTGAGTCAGCTTGGCTTTGTAGTCAGTTAGTGATAACCCGATTAGCAGAGTGATTACAGAACTGGCCTCTAAAGAGTGGTACAGTAGTCGGGATCCTGGATGAAAAACCTGGCATCGTCACGCTGCAGTTTGCCCAGCAGTAAATGGCTACTTGACTCTACTATTGAGCTAGGGAAGGCAAAGGCAGAGAGGAAGAGAACTGGTCACCTCACTTCATTAAGCTGGACTTAGTATAGTGAAGCCCCTAACACTTTACTCCTCTACGGCAATATCTACTATGTGACTACCTTTACTTTAGTCTCTTTGCCGATACTGATGATAAGGGGGGGGGGGGATGTTGAGGTTTTAACGACTTCACCTAAACTGGGGCAGGTAACTCATCATGTAAACACATTGCTACAGATACCACATCTGCAAGAGCATGCGAACGCCTGCTAGCTACAGGCTTCCTGTAAGCTACAGTGGCGGCATCGTGTTCCGTAAAGGGCGTAAATGAAAACATACAGTAAATGACGAGGGGAGATAAAGCCGTGTTGTAGAAACATGAATTTTTCTTATTTATAACTTTACATTTTGCCTATATATGTCAAAATGTTTCTTGGTAAGAGAGAAATCAAACCATATGAGTGATTGCATAATTATGCTAATTAGCTATTCAAAATGGCCGCCGCAGTATAAAAAATGCAGGGTTATTTTAACCCACATAACATAATTATTTCTCAACATATAGAGTTGAAGTTCTGCATACAAGTCCACAAGTGAGTGCATTATGTCCTAAACCAAAAATATTTGGGATATAGCATGTCCTATGTGTGACCATTTGTAAAAAAAATAGAATTGGAAATTTATCGAACCTCATTAGTATGCAAAATATCTCTACAAATAAAACAAATTGAGAAAGCAAATCAAAGTTTGGTTCAGGACAAGGTTTAAGATATTAAGAAACACTCTGCAAAGTTTCAGAGCATTCCAACAATTCGTTTTTGAGATATCGCGTCTCAAAATGTACCTGTCATGCTAAATAGGGAAAGTGAGAAAAAGAAGAAAAAGCAGAACAATTTTCAGCCCACGTTTTTCACATTAGATCATAAAGAACTGACTTTAAGGAGAGTAATTTCCCTTCTCATAAATGGTTCTCTGGTATTTTCTGGTACAGAAGAGTTATGGAATTATTATCATTTCACCTTTTTAGTGTGCGCATCATAATGTTTTTAAAAAGTGGTTAGTAACCAGAGGTAAACAATGCGTTGTCAAGGAAAATTAAGATCACCCCCTGGTCACTTATCCTTTAAAAAGTAAAAAACTATGCATCACTGGACAATATAAACCTATGTATTGTGGAGAGAAATGGTTTGGCTTCATAAAAACATTAACAAACAAAAATGCAGTATTTCATTAAATTTGATTAAATTCTGGGACACAGCTACCTTAAGCATCCAGCCACAGTTACCTGTATTTCCACAAATTATGGACGCTGTATTTTCTAGTTATAACCCATAAAGGGTTGAACAAGGTATCTTTCTTAATCTTTTTTTTTTTTTTACTATTAAAAATTCTGTGATGGGCCCGTCAAGTATGCTAGACTGTCCTAATTTTGTGGAGTATGTGGACTTTGAACTAATCAAGTCTCGCTTTCAAGCTGCAGCAAGGACGGATGCGTACAATTAGATCGTTGAGAGCCACGTGACCGCCATCTCAACGATACTTTGTTGAGTGATCTTCCCATACACATACACGTGACAGACACAAATAATAGCCAACGGTTACAACAGCCCAAATAGCGTTTATTATTATTGAAGACAATATAGCATGCATTCAATAACAAGATAAAGTTAGTCCAATAGCGGATACTGCCGTTGGAGGATTGAAGTGTTAGAGACATCAATATATACTTGGTTCAGCATGAAGAGGTGGGGTGATCAGTTCCCTTCCTCGCAGTCTTTTCCTTCCCTAACAAGTGCAAAGTCAGGTACCCATTTACAGCTGCGTAGACTTAAGTGTGTCGATACCGTGAATCCAATCCGACAACTTTGCCGCTAGAGAGCAGCATAGTACTAGCAAGTAAACACGTCAAGAAGTTTCCAGAAAGGACTCTATGGTGTGCGCGTTCTGCCTCGTGAAATTGTTTTTATATTTGTGTGACAAAGAGCGAAAACCGAAGACTCTCAACAGTAAATAAATAAACATAAATGGGTACCGGTATGTTGCTAGCACTCGCCAGAGATAAAGGAAGCACAAAACTGGACAACAGAAAATTAACACAAGTAATAGGCGTGTAAGGACATCGAAACCAGGAGCATTCGAACGGCGCCATCGTCTGGCTACAGGAGTCAATAGTGACTAACCACAATGCTAACTCAGCAGAAAAAAATGGTTTTGTCGTGTAAAGTGGACACGTGATTACATCTGACTACAACCCAACGGAGCGTCTGATTGGCAGAGTGGTTAGAGCGGTGGCCTCTAGCGGCAAAGGTGCCGGTTTATAAACACGGCAGCGTAACGCGTTATTATTATTTCATTTTCCACCAAGAATGTATGGATATCTTCCTTCTTCCTCGTTCGCCCTGAAAAGGACGGTGGTTGCGTTGTGTCTGTTTACGCCTAAGTTGTGATATCTGCACCTTTCGGTCGACACATCCGACTTCAGCACGGCATTTTTTAGGGACCGGGTTTGCCTTCCCATTGCGATCCGCACTCGCTCAGCCAGACTGCACTGCTGCAGACTGTTTCCAGGACCACCACGTGGAGGTGGAGTGCGGTCTTGACCAGCTCTGGTTCGCTGGTCCTGATGCAAGCAGTACAGCTATGGGTCGCTGACTGCATTCACTATTGCTGCATAAGCAAGAATGTCTTTATGTCATTTTTGTATTGATGATTGATGACACATTCAAAAATGCAGATTACTTGTAGACGTTTTGACCGCATGAGCGAGTGTCGGTATACAGAATTTATTTGTTTATTTTATTTTATTTATTTATTTATTATGGTTATTTTTCTTCAATCACTATCTTGTGTGTTTTTTAAAAAAAAAAAACCTCATTTTTATTATGATTGCATACTGTAAATGAATGCTGTTATGTTAACTTTATAATGTTGCATGCCTTTAAATTAATGCTTAAAGTAGCATGTGGGAATGACAGGATATAGTGTGCAAGATAAATGAGAGTGGAAGGGCAGAATGTTAGACGGGCCTGCGCGCCCAATTCTTAACCCTTCGAAAATAAAGTTCGTTCGTTCACCCAGCTGTGCGGTAGGGCATGTCCTTCTAAAATGTAAGAGTTATGCCGCATCCTTCAGTCATAACTGACTGTGAGGGTGGGAATCGTGCGCCCCTAAGGTGAAATCACTGGGGTGCTTTTGTGTGTGTGTGTGCGTGCGTGCGTGCGCGCGCGCGCGCGCAAGAGATACAAACAACAGAGAATTCCAGTATTATATTATTCACATGCATGCAGTGAACTATAAAACAAATGTGGAGAATAGACGGAACAAGGAAACTACACAATTAAGTCAAGCAGTATTTGACAAGAACAAAACTAATATATAATAGTTGGTGAAGGTACGATAAGAATGTAGAGGTCTAATAAACAACTGGTAATTACATACTTGCCCCCGTGTAGTTGCCGGGGGGCCACTCGTGGGACAAATAAAGAACAGGATTACTGCCCCCTCTGATATATCATATAAGACGACTAATACGAGGTTGGGCATATGGCTGGCAACCTCATCATGTCACATGACATGGAGCCGCAGGTGCTCATGCAGGAAGCCTGCACCCATCAGTCACATGACCCAGCAGTCACGTGATCACATGACAGCTGTTGTTTCTGTGGACATTTGTTTTACAAGATGAGGTTGCTAGTCTCACGCACAACCTCATATTAGTGGCCTGGTACGACATGCATGAGGGAGCAGTATTCATGTTTCTTAAATAAGAAAAATGAAGATTGGATAGGACGGAGGTAGCGGGTGTCCAAAATGACCCACAGAGATATTGATCATGATGCTAAAAGGGAAACTACTCTCGTATTCACTTGCACACATACGTTCAGTCTGCTATGAATAATTTGTGTAATGGTTTTGTATGGCCACTTCAAGTTTTTTATCTAGATCTTGCTTGTACAGTTATAAATCCAATCGCGTGTGGCATCATTGTAGTGTAGTATAGCATGCATCTGTGTGTGTCCTTGAGTGTGAGTATGTGTGTTCTATGTAGGTGGCATGTGCTGTGTTATTAAATCTGTGTTATGTGGGTGTCGTGCTTAGATAGGTTTTAAAGTTAGGTAAGGTCCCGCCTGAGCATAGGAGATGGCGATAATACGTGAGAAGTAAAAGTGTAAGAAATAGAGTTTCACGAGTGAATAGTTTAAGGAGAAGATCTGTCTCTGTACTGAGTAGTTTCTCTAGTTCAGCCTATCTATACGACTGTAATTTGGTATAAGATAATCTTTCACCTCCCTATATTGATAAATATAAGTTACACTAACACCACACACATACACACACACAGCTATGTGACAATAAGACACACAAACGTGAAAAACTATGGTAAATTTGGGTATGGATCTGACCAACACACACATTTTAGTTCTTTTGTTGTTTATTATCATTAAACTTTACAACATCGAATATCTAAAAGAGAAAGATCAAATAAAATCAGAAATACATGCATAGAAAACTAACAAAATACCTATGTCCTCCCCTCATTGAGAAGAAAAGAACCCAACAAGTTAATAACCCCAAAGGTTAAAGGTTAGCACTAGGTTACAGTATAGGCAGTAAGAAAGAACACAGTTCCCACTAAACGTTATCCAATAAAATTAAACAATAGTCAGAGTGTAGAAGATATGATGTTTCCTGTACTAAAGAAAATATTTCACTCTCTCTCTCTCTCTCTCTCTCTCTCTCTCTCTCTCTGTCATACGTGGCCACACAATCTCGCTTCTTACCCTATTCTTGGTGAAACAATCCGTTAGATGTATAATCCATGAATATGTATTTAAGGTCCAGTGTTTGTCTTCCTAATTGGGCCCCTGTCCCTCCACTAGTAATTACATTTTATATATTTTTTAATATTTAGGGGGTGTTGGGAAGTCAGGTATTGGTAGTACCTCTGGTGAAGGAGCTGTCATGCCCTTTTCAGGGCAGCTCAGCCACCTTTGGTCCAAACCTGGCATCCAGCTCTCACCTGTGGCTCCTCGTAGCTGTCAGCATGCGACAGCGGCCACCCCCGGACAACGGCTTTGACAGGCCGGCTAAACTAGGTGAGGGTAGCCGAATGGTTATAAACCTTCGGTGAGTTAGGGTCTGCCTACCCATGCATGCGAAGACTGGATTCGATAGACTGCGCGGAAGAAACCACCTGTTGGTTCAACGGGCATGACGGCGATTACCAGCAACGCGCTGTGGAGCGTAAGGAGCACGGCGAGGCACGTAGAAAGCCCTGGTCATCCACTGCACCTGACTTCATCTCCAGTCGTCTTGACTTGTCTTGCCACTGGATTGAGATGGACCCAGGCGAGAGAGTGAGGTCGACGAATTGCGCAACTCTTCCTCACTTTAATCCAAATCACCGCGCAAGTCACTCTTTCATCCATTCATCCATTCATCCACAACAAGTCCTGTGGCGATGGGCGAGCGGCGAAGCGGCAGGCGTGGGTACGCTGGCAGTCGTAGTCGCAGACCTACACACAGGCGGCTCAGGCCATATGGTCGTCTTCCACTGATCGGAGCAGCAGTGGGATTCGGCAGCCCCCTGAGTGTCTGAGCAGCCCTCTTTAGGAAAGCACTGCTCACCTCCATGGCATGAGGAAGGGGCTAGAAAAGGTGCCCTAAACATTGCCTGCTTCACCATTACCTAACCAGCTTACCGCGGTTGGTGGGTACCCTACTTCGGCGGTCGACATATAAGAAAAAGAAAGGACAGATTTTTCCCCCTCATTCTAGGCGCATGGAATGTGCGCACTTTACTTGACAAAGACTTTAACGCAAACAGACCTGAGAGACGAACTGCCCTTATTGGGAGAGAACTGGCCAGGTACAACATTGACATAGCAGCACTGAGTGAAACTCGACTTGCAGGCGAGGGCCAACTTTGCGAAAAGGGTGCAGGTTATACATTCTTTTGGAGCGGAAGAGGAACTGAAGAAAGACGAGAAGCTGGGGTTGGATTTGCAATCAAAACAGCAATTGTCAGCAAGTTAGCGGGGCCCCCAAAGGGAATAAATGACCGACTCATGACGGTCAAGATCCCTCTGTTCTATGGAAGAAAACATGCCACCATCATTAGCGCTTATGCACCAACTATGACAAACCAGGATGATGTCAAGGATAAGTTTTACGAAGAACTACATGCAGTCATTGCATCAGTTCCTAAAGCAGATAAGCTCATCATTCTTGGTGACTTTAATGCAAGAGTAGGCTCAGATAACATCTCCTGGAATGGCACTATTGGTAGGTACGGCGTGGGTCGCTGTAACAGTAATGGACTTCGTCTCCTCCAGACTTGCGCAGAACATGACCTCCTTGTCACCAACACCATTTTTCGACTTCCTACCCGCAACAGGACCTCCTGGATGCACCCTCGCTCAAAGCATTGGCACCTAATTGACTATGTAATTGTTAGGAAGAAGGACAGGCAAGATGTCCGGGTGACCAAGTCCATGTGTGGTGCCGAATGCTGGACTGATCATCGCCTCATTGTATCTAAACTTAAAATTCGTATCCAACCAGCCAGGCGCCCTCAGGGGAAAAAAAACTCAAAAGAGGCTGGATGTCACCAAACTAAAGAAGACAAAAATCAAACAGTCATTTACTGACACCTTAGAAGACCGTCTCAAATCTATCTCGCTAGACGGCCAAAGTGTGGAAACAAATTGGGCAGCCCTAAGTGAGCAGATCTACAACACTGCTACAGAGGTCCTGGGTCCTTCCATCAAGAAACAAAATGACTGGTTTGATGAGAACTCAGAAGATATAAAGCAGATGTTGGCTGAGAAACACCATCTCCATAAAGCATATTTAAATGATCCAAAATCTACATCCAAGAAAGACGCTTTCAACAACATGCGTAGAATCGTCCAACATAAACTACGCCAGATGCGGGATTCATGGCTGAGTAATAAAGCAGATGAGATCCAAGGCTTTGCTGACAGCCATGACTTGAAAAACTTTTACCTTGCACTCAAAGCGGTCTATGGTCCAACATCATCAGGATCATTTCCCCTCCTTAATGCAGATGGAAAAACACTAATTACAGACAAGGAAAAAATTCTCCAACGCTGGGCTGAACATTTTAATCATATCTTGAACCAGCCATCATCTATTAACGACGAAGCCATCATCCGCCTGCCCCAAATTCCTATAAATGGAGCATTAGATGATGTACCAACTCTGGAGGAAACTAAAAAAAGCGATTCGTCAACTGTCTAGTGGAAAGGCCCCTGGCTCCGATTCAATTCCTGTTGAGGTTTATAAAGATGGCGGTGCAGTTCTGATAGAGAAACTTCATATGATCTTCCAGCAAATGTGGCAGAGTGAAACCATCCCACACGATCTCAAAGATGCCTCAATTATACATCTATATAAACGTAAAGGTAATCGCCAAGACTGCAACAATCATCGAGGCATCTCTCTTTTATCAATCGCTGGGAAGATATTCGCCAGAATCCTTTTGAATCGCCTTACGGCTCATCTTGACAAAGGTCTTTTACCTGAAAGTCAGTGTGGATTCCGGAAAGAACGTGGAACCACAGATATGGTGTTCGCTGCAAGACAGCTACAAGAAAAATGCCAAGAACAGCACTGTGACCTGTACACAGCTTTCATCGACTTGACAAAGGCGTTCGACACGGTCAGTAGAGAGGGTCTATGGAAGATCATGGCAAAATACGGCTGCCCAAAGAAATTTATCACAATAGTGCAGCAACTGCATGATGGAATGCAGGCTAGAGTTCAGGAAAACGGTGAGCTATCAGAGCCTTTCCCCGTCTCAAATGGAGTTAAACAAGGGTGCGTACTTGCACCGACTCTGTTCAGTATCATGTTTTCTGCTATGCTGACTGATGCTTTTAGAGATGGGGACACAGGAATCGACATTAGTTATCGTATTGATGGAAAATTGTTTAACCTTAGGAGGCTTCAAGCAAAAACCAAGGTCAAATCACACACCATCAGAGATCTTCTGTTTGCTGATGATTGTGCCCTCAATACTGGCTCAGAGGCTGATCTGCAGCATAGTGTGGATAGATTCTCCGAAGCCTGCGCCAACTTTGGGCTTACCATCAACACGAAGAAAACAGAAATCATGTACCAACCAGCTCCTGGCACAGTTTATACTGAGCCAGTCATCAAGGTTAATGGTGAGAAACTGAATGTTGTGAACAGATTCACATACCTTGGTAGCACACTATCCCAGAACATTGTCATTGATGATGAGGTGAACACCAGGATCTCCAAAGCCAGCAGCACATTTGGCAGACTATACACCAACGTTTGGCATCGAAGTGGCATTAGTCTACAGACAAAGCTGAAGGTGTACAGAGCTGCGGTGCTTCCAGTGCTGCTATATGCATGTGAAACATGGACTGTATACAGGCGCCACGTAAAGAAGCTAAACCACTTCCATACAGTCTGTCTCAGGAAGATAATGAACATCAAATGGCAAGACAAGATCCCGGATACCGCCGTTCTTGACAGAGCTGGTATCCCTAGTATTGATACTATTCTGATGCAGTCACAAATTCGCTGGGCAGGTCATGTAGTCCGCATGCCAGACCATCGACTGCCAAAGATACTCTTTTATGGTGAGATGCAGAAGGGTAAACGCTCCCATGGTGGCCAAAAGAAGCGCTTCAAAGACACGTTAAAGACGTCATTGAAAACCTTTGACATAAACCCAGACACATGGGAAGCTGCTGCGCAAGACCGAACTGCTTGGCGCACATCTCTTCGTAAAGGTGCAGCAGCATGCGAATCATCCAGAAGAGCAGCAGCGGAACAGCGGAGACAAGCTAGAAAGGACCGTGAAATAAAACCTTCACATGAAGCAAACATTCCCTGCCCACACTGTCCAAGATCTTTCCAGGCCCGCATCGGGCTCTTCAGTCACCTTCGTACCCATAGACTAACCTATTATTTTTAAATAATTGGATGAACAGAGTGGTCTTCATTACCCGTGATGATGGGTTTTTTGCGAGCCATGGCATGGATTCAGGATGGTCAATCTGTTCGTCATGTTGCAAGACGTTTAGCAGTGTCCCACTCTACCATTCAGAGACTTCTTGAGAGATTTCAAGCTACCGGACATTTGGAAAATCAACCCTGCTCACGAAGATTTATATTAACCTTGTCTAAACTGAATGGCGGCCCTTAACTTTTGTCCAGTAGTATATATGCCACAATAAAGCCACATTAAAAAATCCGCTGGTCGCCGTTTGATCAGGTCATACCTAAGGATAGAACAACATTATGAAAAATAAGGCTACTAATATATATATATATATATATATATATATATATATATATATATATATATATATATATATATATATATATATATATATATATATATATATACACACACACGGAAGGGGACGAGACGATCTCTCATCCTCTCCGTCAGTCCTGATTAAAGTTAAAAGGCGCACGGTATGTCTAACCTATTTTATCGCGCGTCGCTTAGCGGGTGCAAGTTTGGTTGAGGCATGCAGCCTTTTCCCACTCCAGCTCCGGTCAACGATCAGCGCATAATGTCAATTATGATTTAATTATCCCTACGCGCACTCAACAAATATCGCCTGTCATTAATAACTATTAGATTGTCGGCGTCTGTTTGTTTAGTCGCATGATATTTAAACACAGTCACTTACTCAATTACACACAATGAAATAAAAGTAAATTTTATTCCGTCAATTATATCAGTCGCGCCTGGTGTATTAATTAGTCAATTAAACCGTCTCTTTCTGTGTGATAGCGGGTGATAAAATTAACATTACAACTGAAACCTCTGGAATAAAAATAGCTACGCGTTATTTAATTCTCTAGTTTTAACGCTAGAAAGTCATCGCGAATTATAATTGTAAACTTAACACATTAAATCGCTTAAGCACACATTTATATTACCAGAAATCCAGAAAGAAAACACCACGAACTATTAACACATCTATTCCCAATGGTTCTAGGTAACGTGTTTAGACTCTCCAAAAAATCTGAGCGACACTGATAACTGATTAGGGAAAGACGCAGTTTATATACGATCATGTTATTATGATCTCTAGAAGATGTGAATTTTCACACTCTGTTTCCTAGCAGAGAAATCTGAAACTACGTTTCCCAGATAAAAGGTTTACGGTCGCTTCTGTCGGCCTTTGCTAACCGACAACAGAAGCTTAACCCGTGTAGCGGGCTTCCATCCGAGATTTTCCCTGTTTTTCGAGAACAAAGAGTTATCTTTTCCCTGTATTTACGACATCAAAGGATTAGCTCCCCGTATAGAGAATCTTCAAAGGCCGTTAATCTTCAAGTGTTTTCCACGTGCGGGCTGTCACTTATCGTAATATTGACAGATCAGCTCGCGTGAGAATCTCAGGTAAACAAACGTGGTTCGCCCCCCTGCTATGAATGACAGGTTGCGAAGTTTGTAAACAAACTCGTTTGTTATGGACAAGTAAAAAGAGGCGTGGATTAAAAGGTGAGTCAGACAGGCAGAGAAATGCGTGACTTTGTTAGCGAATCCTAGGACGCTAACGGGAAAGCAAAGGCTGACGGATGCTGTAGACTAGATTTCCATTATACGTTACAGTGAGTTTTTATCCGTTGTGTGATGGAATATGTGTTGGATCCCGTTACACGCCCATTGAGGCATATTGGGAATATGGTTTTAGGCCCATATCTTCTCGACCATCGGCACACTAGGGGTGATGTGGTCAGCATCACGCCGGCCGCCTTAACCTTCCCAGAAGTTGCTCTGGTACTCTATTGGGGCTGGGTCGACCCAGGAGCCGTTTGTGGCCTAAAAAAATCCCACCTCAACTGGGGATCGAACCATAGACCACTGAGCTAGGAAGCCAGTGCACTAACCACTATGCTACCGCGGCTCCTTAATATGTGTTGGGGTAGTGTGTATTCCTGCTGTGCGAGTTAACTGTGTCGCGGTTGTTGAATGAGTGAAGGTGTATTGTGTGGTTGTGTATTGTGTAGTTGTGTATTTTTTAGTGTGAAAGTAAAGGATGTCCCATAGCATATACTGCCGTAGGGGAGTAGTGAAGTCCTAAAGTCACTATATTAGGTCCAGCATCGAGAGGTGGGGTGAGCCGTTCCCTTCTTCGCTGCCTGTTCCTTCCCTAACTCAAGAGCAATGTCAGGTACTCATTTACAGCTGGTTAGACTGGAGCGTTCCCAATACTGTACAAACACCAAATTAACATTATATGAGAGCGGTGTACCTTCTGTGCTTCTCTATGGTGCAGAATTCTGCAGAGTAACAGAGAAGGAAATGTCGAAACTGTCATTCAGGAAAATTCACCGAATCTTTTGGCCGAATACCACCACCAACCAAGAACTACTTATTCGAAGTAACCAAGAGGACATGCACACCAACATATCTGGCAGACGCTGGAGCTGGGTTGGCCACGTCCTTAGAAGGGGGACCCTGATGCCATTTCAAGAGAGTCAGACCAAAAACAACTTGGCGGAGAGCTGTGGAGGTCGAGGCGGAGAGCTGTGGAGGTCGAGGCGGAGAGCTGTGGAGGTCGAGGCGGAGAGCTGTGGAGGTCGAGGCGGAGAGCTGTGGAGGTCGAGGCGGAGAGCTGTGGAGGTCGAGGCGGAGAGCTGTGGAGGTCGAGGCGGAGAGCTGTGGAGGTCGAGGCGGAGAGCTGTGGAGGTCGAGGCGGAGAACTGTGGAGGTCGAGGCGGAGAACTGTGGAGGTCGAGGCGGAGAGCTGTGGAGGCGAGGCGGAGAGCTGTGGAGGTCGAGGCGGAGAGCTGTGGAGGTCGAGGCGGAGAGCTGTGGAGGTCGAGGCGGAGAACTGTGGAGGTCGAGGCGGAGAACTGTGGAGGTCGAGGCGGAGAACTGTGGAGGTCGAGGCGGAGAACTGTGGAGGTCGAGGCGGAGAACTGTGGAGGTCGAGGCGGAGAACTGTGGAGGTCGAGGCGGAGAACTGTGGAGGTCGAGGTGGAGAAATGTGGAGGCCGAGATGCAAAGAATGAACTAAAGCTGGGGCACTGCACGAAGGATGGCCGCCGACCGAGCAAAGTGAAAGCAGTTTGTTGCAACCCTACAAGACGCCTCAGGGCGTGATGGCCACTGACTGCTTTGGCAGTCGGCGGCTAAGGATCAAAGAAGAAGTCTTCAGAAAAGACCCCGAAATCTTTACTGGAACTACCATAGTATCCATACTACGGACCCTAGAAGGATGGCGACAGAGGGGCCGACCAGAAACAACTTGACGAAGAGCTGTGGAAGCTCAATTTACAAATCATTAACCAGAGCGGGGCACTGCACGAAGGATAGCCGCTGCTGCGCAAAATGGAGAGAGTTTGCTTCTTCCCTACAAGAAGCCACGAGGCATGATGGTCACTAATTGCTTTACCATTCAACGGCTAAGAATCCAAGTAGACGAAGATGTGGCACAAGACCGTCATTGCATTTAACCACTATGCAGGAATCCTGCACCAACCCATTGGTGCGTGCTTGTTATTGATTCATCACTAATCAACATACAGTGGAGAATGGGCCTTCAATCAGTCGTGACAAGCCATCCTGTCTTGTTATTTGTATTCTCCGTTCTTTGTTATGTCTATCTCCAGCTCTCTTCTCCGTGTATGTTAGAGTTTCCATCTTTTTTTTTTTTTTTTTTTTTTGGTTGGATAATATTTTCTTCTTCCAAATACACTTTCAAACATTTACTGGAATATTTTTAAAAGAAAGCCGTAGTCGGCTTGAGGCTATTTGTTCTGATTTTTGCAGGAATGGTATTGTGACGGTCATACGTAAAGAAGTAAATAAATCATACACACAGGTGTGTTTCAAGCACTCGTGAGAAATAAAGAAGTAGAAGACTAAACAACCGAAGTGATAGGCTTACCGAATCGAACCCAGGACCTTCCGAACGACACTACCGCCTAGCTACGGGAGCGAATCGTTACTATCCTCTTTGTCAACTAGGCACCACAAAAATAGTGCTTCGTGGACAGAAGTCATTAGCACGATCTCTCCACGTAACCCGGATATGTACTTAAGACGACCTGGACTAATTATAGACACAATCACTTCTGCAGTTTCCCTATTTAATAGTATAGGCCTTTTGTAAAGAGATATTACACAATGCCGTTAGTGCTGTCACAGCACTGCTGTGTTAACGTAACTTTAAAGGAGAGCATAAATAATCAAATAAAGAAAGTTATTATCATCATCAGTTGTCAGATCCCTGGTGTCAGTATACGCCGTCTTCTTGGTCTGTGCCATCCGTTCAGTGTCTTTCCGTGTCTTGTTAGCCTCAATCATGTCTACGTCTAATTCTGTTCTCTGTGTCATTTTGTCACCCTCTCTTTATCCTTACCCTTAATCCTTCTATTCTGGACTAGCACTTGTTTATGACAATCTTGATTTTCAAATCGAGTGTCAGATTGTAGGTGTTTAGAAAATAATAGTTACCGTAGTATGAATGGATGAGACAAAGAAAAGACAAATGTTCTCAGGACTTCTGCATTCCACAAACTGGCAATATGAGAAATAGTTCTATGACTAACGCAGTGATGCGTTAGTGACGTCAGTGTATTGCTTAATATTTATTTTGTAGTGGATAAGCTCAAGCAGTAGTTCTGCTCGACCCCCAGCACTTTACATTATTGGTACCGTGTTTTTGTTTTTTAAACCCAAAAAACACACGTAGAAGTGAATTAGATATACAAGGTAGATGTGCAATGGGTAAAGAAAACATGGACAAATTTTGAATGGATGGCACAGGACAGGGAGGCTTGGGCACTGGTCACCCAACCTCCTAGTAATCTCTTGCGATGCACTAGTCACCCAACCTCCTAGTAATCTCTTGCGATGCACTAGTCACTCAACCTCCTAGTAATCTCTTGCGATGCACTAGTCACCCAACCTCCTAGTAATATCTTGCGATGCACTAGTCACCCAACCTCCTAGTAATCTCTTGCGATGCACTAGTCACCCAACCTCCTAGTAATCTCTTGCGATGCACTAGTCACCCAACCTCCTAGTAATCTCTTGCGATGCACTAGTCACTCAACCTCCTAGTAATCTCTTGCGACGCACTAGTCACCCAACCTCCTAGTAATCTCTTGCGACGCACTAGTCACCCAACCTCCTACTAATCTCTTGCGACGCATTAGTCACCCAACCTCCTAGTAATCTCTTGCGATGCACTAGTCACCCAACCACCTAGTAATCTCTTGCGATGCACTAGTCACCCAACCTCCTAGTAATCTCCTGCGACGCATTAGTCACGCAACCACCTAGTAATCTCTTACGACGCACTAGTCACCCAACCACCTAGTAATCTCTTGCCATGCACTAGTCACCCAACCTCCTAGTAATCTCTTGCGACGCACTAGTCACCCAACCTCCTAGTAATCTCTTGCGATGCACTAGTCACCCAACCTCCTAGTAATCTCTTGCGACGCACTAGTCACCCAACCTCCTAGTAATCTTTTGCGACGCACTAGTCACCCAACCTCCTAGTAATCTCTTGCGACGCACTAGTCACCCAACCATATTTTCGTTTGGATGCATGTCCGTTATTTTTTCCTACCTTGTCTTTTCTGTTTGTTGCTATGACAACAGTTAATATCACTGTATTATGTTAATGAAAGAATGAGACTACTGTTGCCTTAGGCATGTCGTGACAGGCTACTAAATATAAGGTTGTGTATGTGTTGCAACGTTTTACTCTGTCGCACCGGTTTTCTCTTTGCAGATTCTTATTAAATGTTATAGAATGTTTTTAGGTTATTAATTCGTGTGCTTCTGGTTGATCTTAATAAAACAGTCTTTCAGTGAGCTATAGTGCTGATACATCATGTTCGCGAATGGTGGCTAACATCTGACCAATTCAACTGTATTGAAGCGACTACGATTCTTTCTTGAGAGTCCATCTCAAGCCCCTAATGCGTAACTTTAAACGTGCTCACAATAATAGTGGCCAACCTCAAAAAAAAACATGTCGTAACATTACCCTGACCGACGGGGGGAAAAAATCTATTTTATAGATTATTTTTTTTTAATTAAAAAAATTAAATTAATCTATCCAATAATAAGAAATAATATATAGCATTTTATCAACAATTAAGTTAAAATGAGTAATTAAGATACCTATAATATTTACTAGTTACATAACTATAGTAATTATAGTAATTATCTGTGTGATAATGTTTTTTCCCCAACCTTTTTTATCTTTATTTCATCATATTAAAGTATCGGAATCAATAGTGTCAATCCTGATGAATAATCTGTTAATAGTTCCTGTCGGTATGATTCAACACGTTAAATGACAGAGTTCATTCAGTTAAAGATGATTATGAGTTCAAACAATACTGCGAAAGTGTATATATTACTATTTTCAATCATACGTTCGAAGCATATTGATTGTAGATTGTATCACGGCGAGTGATAGCTGTATGGACACTAACCACAGTCCAAAGTCCCATAATTGAAATATGAACGAAATTGATAACTCCTTGTGGATATTTGAGAAATAATTTAGTACATTGTACGTATTACGAATGTTTTTGTTTTCATGCACTTGGTTCATGATCACGTATGTCCTTTGAATACGAAATGTTGTAAGGAAATGTTCAAACGTCTGTATACAACATAATTTCATTGCACATTATGAGTTGCAAATCCGTCTGATCTTGAATACGGATGAATAAATTCTAGCATATACGTCTTTTTAGTTCATTGCGTTGTTAATTCTCTTCATTTGATGATGAAGGATGACGTGACAGGGAATCTGCCACTACGTTCTCGGAATCTTGAATGTATTCGATCGAAAAACATGGAATGTAGATCGTGTTGTAGTCATTGATCAATTCTCTCGAACTCAGAATTGATTCAATTGTAAACTCTGAAGTGGAACCGTCACGTTCTTTGAACTTGAATTCTTTTCAATCGATTGCTTGGTCTTGAATGAGCACGACACTGAAGTCGAAATTGCCCGCAACTGACGAATATAAATATTTGCGTAAAATTTAGTAACATATGTTGACCTCAAAATAGGAGGTTTAACAAAATGTTCCTAAAAATTTAGTGAACGAGGTGTTGCAATTATCAGTCCACGTTTCATTCACAAGCATGCCTATTCATAAAATAATAGAAAATATACCAGCTTATGCTGCATTGGCTGAGCAAAAGCGTAACAATCAACGAAGTTACTGTCTATTTTAGGCATGTGAAAATAACATAAAGACGAAAAGACAAAGTGTTATCGTAGATTAGATAACAAAAGTGTTACCTATAAGAAAAACCTACAATAACTAAGCCATATAAGAATAAATGACTAGGAAAGAAAAGAAATGATGACTGACTATGCTGAGTCATCAAAGAATGTGCGATAATAAATCCAAGTATTAATGGCTAATATCTGCGTGAAGCAGAATCAGGTACTAACCTGAGAGAATGGTGATGAAAGTATACACCATTGTCACGCTCAATAGTAGTACGAGCGTCTCTATTGGTATTGAAGGTAACCAACGCCTCACTATTCTGACCATTGAATGATGGCAGAAGACGAACAAACTTAACGTTTGCTGTATATTGAAAAATATTACCAAGTGACTGCCAGGTAGTTTCCTGTGGCAGATTTCGCACTAGAACGGTGCGAGAATATGCACATTTATCAATATAGGTAGTATCATTGTCACGAAACTGTGAGCAATGACGATATGTATTTCTAGTCATATAAGAAGAATTGACTTTTCCCTTTTTCATATACGAGGGGCGTTCAGAAAGTAATGCACCACATCGTTTTTCTCAGGAGCTGTTTATTCAAAAAGCATGAAATTTATACACAATATACATGAATATGTCATGTAAACATTGGTATTATTCAACATAATCCCCATCAGTTGTACGGCTTTATGCCAGCGCGAACCAAGTGCATGTATTCCTAGCCCGTACCAGATTTTGTCTTGATCATGTAGCCATTACTTCGCTGCATGAATCACTCCATCATCTTCAAACCTTGTCCCACGGAGTGCATCTTTAAGTGGACCAAATAGATGAAAATCAGAGGGTGCCAAATCGGGACTATAGGGTGGATGGGGTAGTACAGTCCAACCCAATTTGGTGATTGCTTCCCGTGTTGCCAGACTTGTGTGATGTCGCGGATTGTCGTGAAGGAGAAGCAGGTCTGTTGGATTCTTGTGCGGCCGAACTCTGCGAAAACGTTGATTGAGTTTTTTCAATGTCTTAATGTAAGCTTGCGAATTGATTGTCTCTCCTCTTGGCATAACGTCCACAAGAATCACACCTTCAATGTCCCAAAAGACAGTGATCATGACCTTTCCAGCTGAAGGAATTATCTTGAATTTCTTTCTTCATGGTGATTGTGGATGCTGCCACTCCATTGACTGTCTTTTTGTCTCAGGTTCAAAATGATGTGCCCAGGTTTCGTCACCTGTAACGATCTTAGCCAAAAAGTTCTCTCCATCAGCATTGAAACGCTCCAACAATTCAGAAGAAATTGCTTTCCTTTGCAATCGGTGGTCATTTGTGAGACTTCGAGGAACCCATCTTGCGCAAACCTTAGAAAATCCGAGAGTTTTTATAACTGCATTTGGACTACCACTGCTGACTGACAGCTGTAAGACCAATTGTTGAGTAGTGATTCGCCTATCAGTAAGAATAATGCCCTCAGCGCATTTCAACATTTCTGCGTTGGTGGCTGTGGCAGGACATCCACAGCGCGGCCGATCAAGCAGCTCCGTATCTCCACTTCCTGATTCTTTGATTCTCTGAACCAGCGACTGACTGTACTCCTGTCGACTGCAAAACTTCCATACACATCACATAGACGCTTGTGAATGTTCACAACAGTTTCGTTCTCTGCAACGAGAAATTCTATCACAATTCGCTGCTTATAACGCAAGTTGCTAACACGCTCCATTTCATCGGTTTAAGGCAGCCGTATTATTTGGCCGGTTGCGGTGCAATTTGGTGCACACAATTAACACATGCCATATTTAAAGTGTGCAAAATTTCATGCTTCTATCTTCATTATTAGCTGAGAAAAACGATGTGGTGCATTACTTTCTGAACGCCCCTCGTACGTATTTTTTTTATTAGATGATGTATCATCCTGATTGAACTTAGGATGATACCTATCAGTATATAAGGCAGTAGATTTCATGCATGTCGTATATGACCCCTGCTAGCTGGGCAAAGTAAAAACTTTGCCGACAGACTTATTGGTTTTGATTTTACCATCTGAGTTACACCTAACTGTAATAGTACTATTTTCATTAGGAACATCTTTTTCATTTTTTTTCCACTTCAACAGTTTTCTTAAAATCAGTTGCCGGCTGATCATGTCGCCAAGACTTGTTCCCTGAATTGGCAGTATTATTCTGTGGAGAGAAGGTATATCTCCCACGTAATGATTTCCTGACCTCCAATGGGTATGTCGATACTTTAGTATCACCCCTAGCACTTACGGTACGTCGCACAATAGGTTTATCATACCTGATGTTGGACAATATCTTCTTGTCCAATACCACATCCAGTAGACGATCAACTCTCTTTCTTACTTTCGTACCCTCTAAATTTAGGAGTGTGATTTCCTGTCTCTGCCTTTTATTTATTTTCTTCAGTCTTTCATTCATATTGTTCTCCTTAAGGAGCAATGTCTCGAGGTTAGTTAACTTTTCATTAGTCAACTTTTCATGTTGACTTATAATTCTTCTGAATTCCTGATTCTCGAGTTCAATTTTGTCCATCTTATTCTTTAATTGAATGTAAGAACTCTTCATATCCCGATTTGTTACTTCTTGTGCATCAACCTTTAATCTCAAACGAGTAACCTCCTATTTCAGCTCCTGAATCTGAGCCATAGGTGTACAATCTGCACTTAAAGCAGTATTAACCTTATCTAACTTAACATCAACACCCTTTTCTTTAACCAATATCTTGCCTTGAAAGTTCAAACCTTCCTCCGAAAGATTATGTAAGTCATTAAGATGCCTTTTTTTCTCCAAATCTCGTATCTTCATCTGTACATCCACTAAATCCGTTTGCATTTTCTTCTTCTCTAATGCAACCATACTTTTCTTTTCTTTTAATTCCTCAATATGCCTTACTTCAACTTGCAATTCTTCATCACTAGGTATTTTCCCCTTTCTGCAACAATTTGTCATAGCCACCTTTCCTATGGCAAATGATTTTAATGTGTCACCCTCTAAACCACATTTACGTCCAATCGACATAATCTCCTCTAAAGTTAGCATGGTAAATATATATGTACCTCCCTTAGTCAGTCAAATAACAAGTGTTTCCCCCTGTAGAAAATTATTTCCAAATCCTCACAAAATGTTCCAAAGTCGCCATATTACATCACTAATATATTTAATTAGTAGTCAATTATATCAATCTCCAATATTAAGAAGCCCAATTATCTATTCCACAATGGCTAATATGGTAATGTGACTAGCCCAGTCAACTAATTGCCCATTAATATGCTGTACAACTCAATTGTAAGCTCAAATAGTTATCATATTAATAATATATTATAATATTATGCCTTACTCATAATAATCAACTAGTAGTTATGTGAACTAATAGTGCAATTGACTGCAGTCATTCAGTAATTTAATTTATATACTCATCAATCTTATTTTCCTACTATTATAAGATTATATTATAATATATGAACATAATATTAATTATGAATGAAGAAATACAAGAGACAAATTAAACCAAAGAGTTATAAATACAATTTCAAGACACAGTTACGAATTACCAACATTAAAATGATACTAGAAAATGAATAAAAGTACAGGAAGTGACGAACTATACAGAACTCAAATAGGTCGAACCACACACAATAAATCTAAACAATTGTGCACAAAAAATGGACTCTTTACATATGACGTCACAGATTTATGTGTAAAATAAACGATAGTAAGGTTAGGCTTAACGGACATCTGACAAACAATCGACGAAATTAAATAAAATGAAACGAAAGACAATAATAAAACAACGTGTATATACAAAACTTCACAGCTAAACAACTAATGTTGATTAAATTCAATTACAAGCAGAGTATGCCCAAGCAAATATCAAGGGATCTCTTGTACAATTGAAAATATTCAACAAGCCCTAGGACCGATTCTAGATTCTGCGGTCAGCGAAGCGACATTGCAGACATATCTAGAATTCCCACCAACCGACCCGCTGAGATGAACACAATGACATACATGCATATTTAAAAAAAACATTTAACACTTAAAAGATGAGATCAATAACATGCCTGTGAATGGCCAAAATCGACTACTGTTGCATTACAACGACCAGCAATGGTTACTTAGCTTTTTGTGATCGCGTATATTCTCCGGCCAGTGTTGGCATGCGTCAACGGGAATGAATGTGCTAATCAGAACTGTAGTACAATCGTTAATAGCACTAGGTTTATCTTGATCTCTTGGGTGTTTGATATCTTGATGCTTTTGGTATTTGACTTTGACACCGGCTAGTAACGGCCATGATTCTCGCTTGGTAACTTGATGACGTCGGTTTGACCTTCCGTACCCATGCGCAGTGATTCATATTGTGGTCAAATCACGTGAGTGCACGTCTTCTTCTTCTTTCGTTCGCTTGAACTATATTGTCTATATCTGCAATGTTGTTTCTTGTATAAACTTCACTGTCTTTTGTAGTTCATACAGAGGTCTATATAGTTTTGCTTCCAGTGTTGTTTCTCTGGGCCAGTGGGTTTGCCTCAATATATCATATTCGGGGCAATCTTGAAGTACGTGCTCCGCAGTCTGGGGTGCCTGTCCACATGTACACATGGCTGAATTGCCAATCTTGAATTTTGTATACATGTGGCTGCGGAGGCGGTTGTGTCCTGTTCTGAGGCGCAGAATGACTATTTGTTCTGATCTGTTCATAGCTTGGTAGTCATCCTGCGTTGGTGTTGGTGGCTTTCTGATAGATTTGATCATCTTTTTCTTCTGATGGTATGTAACTGGTACATCCGGTTGCTCGTCTGCAGCACCTTCTTTAGCCAGTCCGTCTGCTCTCTCGTTTCCTGGTATTCCACAATGAGACGGTATCCACTGCATGGTGACCCTGCGCTGGTTGCACAGTTCAGAAAGTAGGGCTTGTATGCCTGGCAATTTTCTGGACTGAAGTGCTTGGAGTGCTGATCTTGCATCTGTCAGGAATACTACAGGCTGTGGACCGAGATTGGTGTTCAATAGTTTCTCAGTTGCCACCTTGATTGCCTGGACTTCTGCATCATAGTTGTTACAGAATTTCCCCGTTGGTACTCTGACAGTATCCCTAGTGTTGTTTGGGTATTCTATGTACACTCCTGCTCCTCCATTCTTTACTGCATTCTGTGCTGACCCATCCGTGTATACTCGGACCCAGAGGTCCTGTGGGTATTCATCATCCAGGAAACTGAGAGTGACTGTCCTACGTTGCACGCTGTTCTGTTCATCCCTGTCGAATATTCCTTTCACTTTTGTGTGGATGTGTACTGATAGCCCATGCTCCTCTCTCCAAGGGGTTTGTTCTGGCACAGACTTTAGGGGGCTGTTAACTTCAGGCAGGTCTGAGGTTTGTCTACGTAATCGTTTGGCCTGGTGCATAAAGCTGCTTCTTTTCAGTCGCCCCATTGCTAGGTTTTGGAATCTGTCCTTCATTGGATGGCTCGGCATACAGAGGAACTTTTCTGCCTGTGTTAGCACTTTCGTGTCTCTGCGTTCTCTCAGTGCTTGTATCCTCCCCATTTTCTCCATCTTCACTATAGGCGTTGATTTCATTGCCCCCGTGATGACCCTAAGCGTCTGGTTTTGCACCTTATCTAGCTCTTGTAATGTGGTGTTTGATGCTGGGCCCCACGCAGCTGACCCATATTCCAGGTGTGGTCGTATGCCCTGCTGGTAAACTTTACTAAGTATTTTCCCGCTGGCTCCCCATGTGGTTCCACTTAGTTTTCTCAGGATGGCTAACTTCCTCCTGGCCTTTGTTGCTGCTTTGTTGATGTGCTGCTTCCATGTCAGCCTATCATCGAATGTAACTCCGAGATAGGTGGGTTGTTTATCTTCTCTCAGGAGCTCTTCGTTTATCTTGATGACACCAGCTTTTTGTTTGGGAGAGAGGGTGAAGAACGTAGTGCTGCACTTGTCTGTATTGATGCTGACACACCATCTATTTGCCCATGAGGTTAAGGCATCTATAGCTCTTTGTAGCAGTTTGGTGGCCACTGTTGCATGCTCATCTGTGCACCATATTATCAGGTCATCAGCGTACATTGCCACTTTCATTCCATGTGGTAGTTCAGCAACCAGGTCGTTGATGTAGACTAGGAAAAGTGTGGGGGACAGAACCCCTCCCTGAGGGACGCCATGACGCAGTAGAATTTTCTTACTCTTGAGGCCATCTAGTTGTACTCTGGCTCTTCTGTTATGCAGGTATGCTTTCACCCATTTGTACATCTTACCATTCACTCTACAATTTCTCAGTTTCTTCAGAAGCCCTTCTTTCCAAACCTTGTCAAATGCTTTCCTTAGATCTATCCATGCTGCTAGTACCAGTTTCTTATCTTGGAACGCATCCTCAATCTCTTGGGAAAGGTAAGTTGCCTGATCTTCGGTGGAATAACACTGCCTAAAGCCCGCCTGCTGTGGTACAAGAAGGTTTTCACTTTCAAGGTACCACTGTAGCCTGAGGTTGATGATACGTTCCATTGTTTTGCAGAGGCAGCTTGTAAGGCTGATTGGTCTGTAGCTGGAGGCAGTGGAACTGTCTTTTCCTGGTTTTAGGAGTGGTATCATGATTGCTTCCCTCCAGGTCTGTGGAACTCTGCCTGAGTTCCAACAGATATTGAAGATCTGCAGCAGCTTTGTTTTTGCTGCGGTTCCCAAGTTCTTAATCATTTCATTGGACACTCCATCAACTCCTGGCGACTTTCTCATTTTCAAATTGGACATTGCAAGCTCCAGTTCTCTAAATGTGATTGGTGCCTCCATAACTTCAGGTATGGTTCCATCTCGTCCTGCGTATTGTTGTTTCTCACGAGTCTCCTGTTACTTCTCTGGGCTAACTTAGTTGTTGTTGTCTTTAGCAAAGGAGTCTGCAAAGTGATCAGCTGCCTGTTTTCCCATGAGGATGTTTCCATCTTTGTACAGAGCAATCCTTGAGTTTCTCTCTGTACCTTCATCGTTAAGTTGTTTTACCAGCTTCCACAGTTTCCTCGTATCTCTTTCGAAGTTCAAGGACTCTGTTTTCTCCTTCCAGCTTCTTCGCCTGGCCTGCAACTTGGCCCTTTGAAATTTGGCCTTTGCTTGCTGGTAGTTATTGTGGTGTTCTTGGCATGGACTGGTCTCTGCCTGCTTTCGAGATGTTTCCACGTCGTTGTGCAGCTGCTCTAGTTCACTATTCCAATATGGTTTGTAGTGCTTACGAGCCCCTCTAGGTATTGTTTCACGAGCAGCCTGTAATATGCATCTGCTGAATTCATCGACTAGCTTATTGATGTCTTTGTCTGCAGTTAGATCTCTAGCCAGTATACTAGTACGGTGCTGGTACATTGTCCAGTCTGCCTTCTTGTAGTTCCACCTAGAGAGAGTGCTGCTCTCCTTGACACGTTCATTTTCCACAATTAGGAAGACTGGCCGGTGGTCGCTGCCTCCAAGTTGTTTCCCTACAACGCGTGTGGTGTTCCACTCCAGGCTGGGTGAGTGGAATGCCAGGTCTGGTGTAGAGGTGGTGTGCCATGATCTCGAGTAGAAGGTTGGTGGGTCGATTGGCTGGTTAATCAGGATAAGCCCATTGTCATCCTGCCAGTTTTCAAGCTCCTCACCTCTCCTGTCCATGTGATCATAGCCCCAGCTCTGTGAGTGGCTGTTGAAGTCTCCGCATACAATCAGTCTTTCTTTTGCTGGGATTGTATCTAGTGCCAGTGGGCGGTCGCTCGGACAGTAGTAGTTGAGCAGGTGGAATTCTGAACTTTCTGTCCTGAGATGAAGCATCTGGTATTCCGCCCCCTCCATATATGTTTCAAGCTGACATGCACTGATGTTATTCCTCACGAGTGTCAGTATTCCACCCTTTCGCCTGTCTATTCGGTCAGATCGGTAGCACTGGTAGCCTCTGATTTTAAAGGCTATGTCTTTGTTGAGGTGGGTTTCTTGCAAGCAACATACATTTACTTGCTCTTCATTCAAGATATTTTCGAGCTCTAATTTTTTGCTGTAGCCGTCTTTTTTACTATTGACGCCTTCAGCATTCCAGTGCATTATTTTAAATGGTCTTTTCTTTGCTTGGCCAGTAGCTCTATTCTCATGCCTCCTGGCTCCACGGGGCAATTGAGAAGGACCCCCAGTAGTAGGGGTTGAGCCCTTCCGAGGCAGAGGGCCCGGCACTGCACCTGTCTGGGTGTCCGTCACAGGGCTAGTGCCATAACGTTTTGCAGATATAGGCATACTTCCATAGCGCATGTGCGTGGCATCCTGATTGCTGTGGTGCGCCTCTTGGCTGGTTGCCTCCGTCTTCAGCACCTTGACTTGCTAGGGCAGACTGTGGTCTTGCTCGAGTGTAGGAGGGCCTGGCCAGTCTTGGTTTTTCAGCTGCTGATGGCTGTACTTGAGCCCCATCTCCACGTCAAGGAGCTGGCCTCGATGGGGTGAGTGCACGTCAAATGTAAACATTTCTTGACTCGAGTGTAAATATTGATTTCGGATCAACCTCTGGAATATTATGCAGAAAAAATTCGTCCCCACGCTAAGGGCACCAGTTTGTTGCAACGTTTTACTCTGTTGCACCGGTTTTCTCTTTGCATATTCTTATTAAATGTTATAGAATGTTTTTAGGTTATTAATTCGTGTGCTTCTGGTTGATCTTAATAAAACAGTCTTTCAGTGAGCTATAGTGCTGATACATCATGTTCGCGAATGGTGGCTAACATCTGACCAATTCAACTGTATTGAAGCGACAACGATTCTTTCTTGAGAGTCCACAGGAAAATACATATTTATTATAACATACAAATTCATTGGTTTCATGACATCAGTAGTTACATTATATTTTGCGCTGCCCAATACTGTTTCCTCAATAATAATATTCTGTTTACACGCGATGCCAGTGAGTTGGTCATCCGGTAATGAACAGCCATAGGTTTGGCGAAGATAATGATTCTGACCGAAGTCATAAATTTAATATTTATCGTGAGTCCGAATTTACGGAACTTAATCATAAATAAGAATACCTCATCCTCGTATTCATCTAACTAGATAGCTGACCCTGTAGCATATCTTCAAAAGGGACTTCAGCGCAATTCACTTTATACTGCGAGGAATAAAAAACACGTCCGACTTGGATCAAGTTCGGAGTCTGAAGGGTACAACTAAAACGAGGTTATGCGTTAGCATAACAACGCAACACGTCATTATAATCCTAGACAACTGTACCATTTTCGCGTTCACTAAAATCCCGTGAAGCGCGAAACATTATATATTTATAACATCTCAAGCCCCTAATGCGTAACTTTAAACGTGCTCACAATAATAGTGGCCAACCTCATAAAACATGTCGTAACAGTGGGCTGCCAGTTTCATTATGTCAAACAGATTGCTACAGAATCATGTAAATGCTTGTGGGAGGCTACATGCAAGAGGACACAGCTGCAGGGGTGGACCCGTGCTCCATAAAGAACAAAAAGGCAGATGAGGATGAGTGATGATTAGTGCGCAAAGAAATAATAGGACTAAAACTCCCTCAAGCATGTCGTAGGAGTGACAAATATAAGGTTGTGTATGAGGCTGGCAAGCTCATCGTGTCAAACAGATGACCACAGAAACCACTGCTGCAGGATTATATGGATGTTTTGGTGCAGGTTTCCTATAAAGCAGGTGAGCTGCAGTGGTGACTCCATGCTCAGAAGGGAGCGAAAAGACAAAGTGAATGAATGAAGTACTATTAATAGTGACTTGTTATTATTCCATCGTGCATGAACTTTACGAAGGTCATGACAGAACGTTATTTTTTTATATTCCTCAGTTGAAGAGCGTTGGACCAAAGCTTGTTCCCTTCTTTAAGACGGTAGCCATTTTTTTTGTTCTGTTCGGACAGGAAGAGAAGGCATCCATATTTTTCTGCATCGTCAAGTGCCTACCCGTGATATCCCTCATGGTGTTTGTACTTCTTCACGGCATGAGCTTAGACGAGTGTTACCGGTACTCACGAAGGATTCTGATCGGACTTGTCTTCTCGGCTCTCGGAGATACATTCATGGTTTGGAAGAATACACCATGGAACCTAGAATTAGGTCTTCTCAGCTTTGCTGTAGCTCACATCATGTATGCCAGGGCGTTCGGTTGGCGCCCTCTCAAGCCTTATCCTGGAGCTGTTTTCCTAGCTCTGGGACTAATTGTGTACTCATATCTGCGTAACTACCTAACGGGATTGGTGGCTTACCTGGCTCCATTCTACATGACCCTAATCTGCACCATGGCTTGGCGCGCGATGGCTCGTGTCCAGTTTTATGATGATCTGTGGACGTGGACCAAGCTGTGTGGCTGTGCTGGGGCAGTATGTTTCATGATTTCTGATCTGGTTATCGCCATTAACATGTTTGCCTTTACTGTTCCTTTTGCCCACACGATAATCATGTTGACCTACTATGCTGCCCAGTTTGGCATTTGCCTGTCTGTAGTGGATAGCCAAGCAGACGAGCTCATAAGAGTCCAGAAACAACAGTAAAAGGACCCATCCCAAAAGTTCGGGATGTGTGGGGTAACAAACTTTATACAAGAAAATGATATTAGGTCTTTTTTTCTTGACGTTGCCTTTGACCAGTTGTGTGAAAGGAAATATTCTGATTCAGTATTTGTTCCTGCAAAAGGGAGGGGCATGTGAGAGTGGTGAGTTGGGTATCTTCTGCATTTATTTTTTATGAGGAAATAATATTTCTTTAGCGTTAATTTTACACGCTTCAAGGAATTCAGTCAAGTCGCATCTATTCTAAATAGTGATGTAGCCGGAATATGGAAGATTTTTTTATGCCTTGAGTTGTAGCATTTATTACTTGCTTTTTTATAGTGAAAATTAGATCTCCAAACACAATTAATTCGGCACAGTGGCTGCATTAATTGTGGTCAGTAAAGGCTGCAGTCTGTGTGATCATTAAAAATAATTGGAGGCTGCTGTCTTCCTGTTAATTTATTATGTGTTCATTGACAACTAAATTCCATGTGGCCATTTGAATGCTACGGTCGGTGTGGTCACTGTTTGGTCATGGACACTGCTGTTTTTGTGGTCACCGACTAGCCTGTGTGATGGATTCACTGAAAACGTGGCCATTGTAAGGTTAAATAATGTGTGATCACTGATGACAGTAGTTCAGGGGTCCCACAGAGGGTACTAGCAGTTTGTCAAGGGTGTGCGGGGATTAAAAAAAATTAGTTGGGAAACCCTGTGGTAGTTTTTGTTATAACTAATGGATGCAGTTAGGTTTGTCACTGATAGCTGCCATTATTGTCATGTAGTCTTTGATGGCAGCTTTTGCTGGTTTATGGCCGTTGTTGGGAAATGCAATAGAGATGATCAACTACTGATGTACATATATCAAATAAATTTGATGCATTTTATAAAGTTTGTACATAATGTTTGTGATCAGAATTTATATTTGGTCTTTCCCAGATGTTTCTATTTCATTCAGTTTTTGTGGGTTTATTTTTAATACCATCAGACTAAGCATCACTTGCTTGAAGTTCATACAGTGCGATCGAAATTTACGCTAGGGTTACGTTCTGGAAGTACGGACATAATTTGAGATTTGCGTAAATTGAAACCCTTTTCTCCAAAAAAATTCATTACGATGATACAAATACAGAGATGCTTATGCAAAATAGATCAAAGTAAAAAGTGAAATGTTTTCATAAACAGCATAGGCAGACGAGCACAAATCAAAAGAAACATAAAATAAAAACATGAAATTATGAATTTTAATTAACAGAACACCATCTATGAGAGAGTTATCTTAGTAGTGGCAGAGTTATCTTATTAGTGGCAGAGTTATCTTAGTAGTGGCAATGTTGTCCGCATATTTCCCAACTCGTGTTATTTCGAATTCGCGTAAATTGCGATCGCATTGTACTCACAATTTTTATTTTTGACCGGATGTCAAGAGTCTCTTGAATAATGAAATTAATCATAGTTTGACAAGCTGTCCTGATTTGTTTGAATGTCATGAGTTACTTGAATGATGAAACCAGTCGTAGTTTTACAAGTTCTTCAGATCTGCTTGAAAGCCCATTGGGGTTTTGTCATGCTTTGTGCCATTAAAAATTACAGTCAGCCATTTTGTTTGTAAATTGAAGTATCCAATTAAAACGTAGTTTTCTGTTTCCTCGTTAATAACATCGTGATATTCTATCCAGAACCTGATAAAAACAGTCAGGTGATTTTGTTGCATTTGTTTCTGTTTGCATCACAATAAATTAAGTAAAGTGTACCAATGTGTATGACTTTTTTTTATCTCATATTGTTCCAAATGAGCAAAGGGAAGTGAAATTCACAACAACACAGTTACCTGTGTGATTCTATCCATTTGTCTGTCTGACTCAATATGTCTCTCCTCTCTCTCTCTCTCTTGCTCTCTCTCTCTCTCTGTCTGTATCTGTTTTTTGTTGTAATTTTAGTTGTTGTTGTTTTTAAATCACTGTCAACAGTCAGTGGACAATAATTTCCTGTCCTTTTTACATTCATAATAATGGCCAAGAATGATATGCAAATTAATGGCAACTGTCTGCACAATATTGAGTTTGATGAATAGATGATTGATGAGTCATGGGCAATGACTACAACCCATAAAAGCCAGATCCAAACCTCAGAAATGAGGTATCTGAGGAAGTTGGTTGAAGTAACAAGAAGAGACATGGTACGCAACCAGACGATACGTCAAGGCCTTAAATCCCACCCCCTGCAGACCCAAGTAGAACAGTCCCAACTAAGATGGTTTGGCCATGTCTGCAGAATGGGAGAAGACCGGCTACCACGACAAGCATGGGAAACTAAGAGCCAAGGATCCAGACCCCCAGGACGACCCAGAGTCCGCTGGGAGGACAACATTAGACAATCTTTGAAGGACCGAGGACTAGAATGGAACCAGGCCAGGAGGAAGACAGCCGATAGGATAGTCTGGCGCTCTCTCTTCCAAACCTCTACACCTCACGGTAGAAGGGGAACGACTAAGTAAGTAAGTAAGAATAGATGATTGGTTAATACATTGATTCTTTTGGGGAGTTAATTGGTTAATACATTGATTCTTTTGGAGAGATAATTGGTTAATACATTGATTCTTTTGGGGAGATAATTGGTTAATATATTGATTCTTTTGGTGAGATAATTAGTTAATATATTGATTCTTTTGGGGAGATAATTGGTTAATATATTGATTCTTTTTGGGGCGATAATTGGTTAATCCATTTATTCTTTTGGGCAGATAATTGGTTAATATATTGATTCTTTTGGGGAGATAATTGGCATTCATTGATCTTCTTGAAAAATAGTTGGTTAACACATTGATCCTTATGGAGAGATAATTGGTTAATACATGTATCATTATGGAGAGATAATTTGTTGATACATTGATCATTTGATGAGATAATTGGTTAATACAGTGGTAAATATTTGATGTTTAGGGGAAGATAATCAATCAATATGAGGAATTGATCACTGCAGACAGGTAGTGCTAGCCATTTACACATTTTTCTCGACCAATTAGATGGGCTTATTTTGGATTGATTGGGTAGATATCTTGGGTTGACGTTACCAAACACGCAGATGTTTCTGAGGATTCTATTGGCTTATATTACCCTCGATTACATTTCCTGTCCTAGTGTTGGTTACACTTTTATATTTAGCCATACTTTTGTTTCATTTTATTTATTATTTTCTCTTTTGTTATTGCATTTAGTTTCTTTAAGTTTATATTTCTTTCTTGATTAGTATGTTTATTTGTTAATTAATTATTATTTTTTCCCCACATGTCTGTTGTATCCCTTTTCATTTACTCATACCTTTAGTATATTTCTCATCTTTGTTCCCTGTTTGTTATCGTGGCTGACAAATCCAAAACGTCTCATGTTTCTAGTGTATTCATAATCATCATTTTCAGTTAATGTTCTTACTGAACATGGAGCCACCATTGCTGCTGGTCTTCTTGTTGGAAGCCTGCACCAAACAGTCACATACTCTTACAGGAAGCCTGCACCAAACAGTCACATACTCTTACTGGAAGCCTGCACCAAACAGTCACATACTCTTACTGGAAGCCTGCACCAAACAGTCACATACTCTTACTGGAAGCCTGCACCAAACAGTCACATACTCTTACTGGAAGCCTGCACCAAACAGTCACATACTCTTACTGGAAACCTGCACCAAACAGTCACATACTCTTACTGGAAGCCTGCACCAAACAGTCACATACTCTTGTAGGAAGCCTGCACCAAACAGTCACTTACAGGAAGCCTGCACCAAACAGTCAAATACTCTTGTAGGAAGCCTGCACCAAACAGTCACATACTCTTGTAGGAAGCCTGCACCAAACAGTCACATACCCTTGTAGGAAGCCTGCACCGAACAGTCACATACTCTTGTAGGAAGCCTGCACCAAACAGTCACATACTCTTGTAGGAAGCCTGCACCAAACAGTCACTTACTCTTACAGGAAGCCTGCACCAAACAGTCACTTACTCTTACAGGAAACCTGCACCAAACAGTCACATACTCTTGTAGGAAGCCTGCACCAAACAGTCACATACTCTTGTAGGAAGCCTGCACCAAACAGTCACATACTCTTGTAGGAAGCCTGCACCAGTCACATACTCTTACTGGAAGCCTACACCAAACAGTTACATACCCTTGAAGCAAGCCTGCACCAAACAGTCACATACTCTTGTAGGAAGCCTGCACCAAACAGTCACATACTCTTACAGGAAGCCTGCACCAAACAGTCACTTACTCTTACAGGAAGACTGCGCCAAACAGTCACATACTCTTGTAGGAAGCCTGCACCAAACAGTCACATACTCTTGTAGGAAGCCTGCACCAAACAGTCACATACTCTTGTAGGAAGCCTGCACCAAACAGTCACATACTCTTGTAGGAAGCCTGCACCAAACAGTCACATACTCTTGTAGGAAGCCTGCACCAAACAGTTACATACCCTTGTAGGAAGCCTGCACCAAACAGTTACATACCCTTGAAGCAAGCCTGCACCAAACAGTCACATACTCTTGTAGGAAGCCTGCACCAAACAGTCACATACTCTTGCAGGAAGCCTGCACCAAACAGTTACATACCCTTGAAGCAAACCTGCACCAAACAGTCACATACTCTTGTAGGAAGCCTGCACCAAACAGTCACATACTCTTGTAGGAAGCCTGCACCAAACAGTCACATACTCTTGTAGGAAGCCTGCACCAAACAGTCACATACTCTTATAGGAAGCCTGCACCAAACAGTCACATACTCTTATAGCAAGCCTGCACCAAACAGTCACATACTCTTGTAGGAAGCCTGCACCAAACAGTCACATACTCTTGTAGGAAGCCTGCACCAAACAGTCACATACCCTTGTAGCAAGCCTGCACCAAACAGTTACATACCCTTGAAGCAAGCTTGCACCAAACAGTCACATACTCTTGTAGGAAGCCTGCACCAAACAGTCACATACTCTTACAGCAGTGGTTTATGTGACAATTTGTTTGACGTGATGAGGTTGCTAGCCTCATGTACTGCCCTAATACTAGTCACCTTGTACGACATGCATGAGGGAGGGTAGCCGTATTCTTGTTTTGGTCTCATCAGAGACCCTGTAGAAACTACACGGATATATCCCTATTTACAGTGGCATAACTACATGTAAGGGGCCCCCGTCACGACGTCATCTGCGCGGGTCTTTTCCGACCACTACTTTCCAGATTGACTCAGTTCTGAGGCCCCCGCACATGCAGGTCAGCCAGGCGATAGTTATGCCACTGCTTGTTCATTTACTCAGCAGTTAGTCGGTCTTTAGGCTGGTAACAATTGAAAATCATTCTATTTCATGATATCAGTCTGGCGGATGCTGTCTGTCGCGAGAGGTTCAGATGTTATTAGAATATAGGATATCCCAGACAAAAAGATGTATCAAAGGATACCAGTATAGCGCCAGATAAGAGACTGGTCTTATAAGAAATACCCCCTTCTCTGAAAAAAAGTAAGGGTGTATCGACAATCAAGGTAGGGTCAAGCTGTATAAACCTTCAAGTAGGATGATAGTGAATGTTACTGAAGGTCTAAGTGCTACCTCTCCAGATCCCACCCTGAATAATGGTTATATAGTTATTTTGACTCTGCTAGGGGATAAATTAATTTAATAGATATGTAATATACATACAAACAGAACCTAACTCAAATTGAATAATTAAGTAAGACTGAGTGTAAATATTTACAATTTATTATTCCTATACCGTTTCTCTTTTCGGTTAGGAAAATGATAATAAAATTCAAATGCTTTTTACATAATAGAAATAAATAAGTATGGAATTTTCATTTCCACAATAGTTAAATATGATAGTTATATTTCAAATGTCAATTATTTTATTCATATATATTTATATATAGTTGTTATTTTCACTGGACTGTAAAGTTGGTAGAAGTGTATTAAATCCTTCATGAGTCATCACTTGATTGTTTGTTTGATGTGTGTTTTATTTCTTAACAAACTGAGTCTGGATGTGCCGACCAGTGGAGTCATGTGTCCACCTATCTTTTATAATGTGAAGCATCCATTATAGCCAGGGTCACACATTGTCTGGATCTCCAGGCTGGGAAACAACATGGTGACTCGCTCTAAGTATCTTGAGAAAGTTTCGCACCAACAGAGTTCCTCAGAATTGAATGTTTCGAAGACTGTTAGTCATTTCAGGATAAAACCTGGGAAATACATATAATCGCAATCCTTGTATGGTCCAGCACTATTTTATCCACACACACACACACACAATGAACGTTACAAACAAACTCAGACAATGTGCTAACAGTTGCACAGGACACTTTACTTCAGTACCACCTACAGCCAGTTCGATGTGATTACATTTTCCTTATAAATCATAAGTTTGATCCAATTGTCCATAATATGCTTCCTTACAATGATTAGGTTTAGTACAAACTATTAAGTGACACCTTGATTAATACATGGTAACAATTCCTGACATCCTTTCTTATGTTCCTGACCAGTGTGACGTTCCTTTACGAAATACTCCTTCAATTACATTATTAAACTTACAGTCGTAGATTCTGCCATTATTCTCAATTATCCTACACATTCCCAATGCTGGCTTTCGTCTCTAAAAGTCAACATATGCTTGTGTTCAAGCTGGCAGCACACTCGTCCTGTAGTTTTTTTTTTTTTCCTTAACACACATAACACACTACCGAACACACAAGTGGATTATACACAGGAAAATTACATGATTATATACATATATATATATTTCTCTTACCCTCAGGTAATACACAATAGCTGTAACAGGCTGTAAAGGGGTATCTAGGTCTGCTACGTAGATACAGCGGCAAATTATTTGACAGCAAGCGTTTGCCGCTTTCGTCTGTTCAGCGTAGTATTTGAAAATGTTGTGGCCTCAATTCAGTTGTTGTTGTTGTTGCTGCTGTTTTGATGCGTTGATGGGTGGAGAGCGGGCTCTTATCATCTGTCCATTCTTGCCTCTTCTCATTCCATCTTGGTCTACCCTGTTCAACCTGAAAGTTGGTTATAATTGGGGTATTTAGTGTCATTTTATTTTCTAGTTTTGTATTCAATTTAAATATCTATTGTCTTTTACGGTTGCTGATTTTTATTTATATTAGTATTTGTCCATTTTATTTTCTCTTTTGTGTTGTTTATAGATAACTATTGTCCTTTACACTTGGTTTTAATTTGTATTGGCATTTGTTCTTTTTGAGTTGTTGCCCTATTTTTTTCTATACCTCGTTGTCTTTCCTTGTCCTATGAGTAGTTAGTTTTTTGTTAATGCTTTGTTAGTTCTTGCTGTTTAATTTTTATTTAGTTGGATGTTTTTCCTGAAGTACTAACCTTATATGTTCTCCTTTGTTTTATGTATATATCTTTTAAGTATTGATTGGGCATCTCTTGGGGCATCTATACTTAAAACCTTATCACCTGTTAAGTCTATATTGTGATTTCTATAGTAAGTTTTTAATTCAAGTCTTTGTTGATCATACTTTTTACAGTGGATCAGGTAGTGGTCTATTTCATTCTCTTCCTGGCATTCTTGGCAGTGTAGTTCTTCTATCATAAAGTATGCTGCACCGAGACGGAGACGCCACAGTTTTTTTTTTTCGAAGGTATCTCTAATTCTTCTCTGACCTGGCACGTCCTCGTTGGTTCATTCAGCAGTTTGAAAGCGTGTCTGCCTTTTCTACTTTCCTTCCATGTTGTCTTCCATTCTTCTTTTATAGTTTCCTTCACTTGGCTCTTGATCTCCGACCTTCCCAGTCCTGCTTTTATATTGTTTTTACTTGTTCTTCCATTCTTGGCGGTCTGGTCTGCCAACTCGTTGCCAGCTATACCTATGTGTGCTGGAACCCACACTAGCCTCACACTACATCCTCTGTTCCCTAGTGATGTATTAATTGCTAGAATTTCTTCCTTTATGTCTGGCCGGCTACATTTACCTGGGTGTTCTAGTGCTTGTAGTGATTATAGTGAGTCTGCAAATATCGTAACAGCTTCTGGTGGGTTATCTTCGATTATTTCTAGACTTTTAAGAATTGCTACCATCTCTGCGGTAAAAATCGATGCTCCTTCCGTTACACTGTAGCTCTTTTTTATTCCCCATTGTGGTATTACAACTCCAGCACCTAGTTGCCCACTATCACCCTTGGATCCATCAGTGTAGACGGCCAGACTTTGTTTAGTTAGTTGATCTATGAACCTTCTACTTATCATTTTGGCTTCCTTATCTTCTATGTTTTGTTTGATCTTTTCAGTGAGTGAGTAGTCTATGATTGGTGTTTTTAGTTCCCAGGGTGGTATTTTGCTTCTGTATTTATTACTATTTTCAATTGTGTTTGATAGTTCTTTGAACTGCGTTAGGTCTTCTATAGTTCTCCACCCTGTTGGATATCTATCTAAGGGGACGTCCCATACACTTGGTTAGTTTTTGACAAATGCTTTATGTGCTGGGTGGGTCACTTCTTGTGCTACTTTACTCCAATAATTTAATCTTAGTTCTTTCCGTCTTAGACCAAGGGGTTTGCTGAGAGCTACTTCTAGAGCTTCTACTGGTGTTGATATAAATGCACCTGTAATGGTTCTCATGGCTGCATTTTGAATCCTGTCCAGTTTTGCTTTGTTAGAAGCTGCAGCTGAGTCATAGACTATGCTGGCATAATCCAGTTTCCCCCTGATGAAGGACTTGTAGAACATAAGCATTATTTTATTGCTGGCCCCCCCATCCATTACCTTTTACAATCCTTAGTATATTTAGGGGTCCCCTACAGCTTTCTACCAATTTGTCTATATGTTTATTATAATTTAGTTGTTTATCTAAAGTTATGCCCAGAAATCTTGTTGTTGAGGAGGTACATATTTTTTTGTCCCTTAATGGTTATATTGATTTTGTTATTTTTTTTTTAAATTTCCTTTGCTGAAAATCATACCTACTGTTTTGCTTACATTAATTTGGAAGCCCCAACTTTTCATCCACTCTGAAACTTTGTCTATTTGATTTTGAAGTTTTTTTGTAAACATGGTCCAAGTTTTTTCCAGATCGCCAAATGGCACAGTCATCTGCAAATTGTGATACTGCATTCTTTATGTCATTAAATTCATCTGCTAAATCATTTACAGCTATAGTGAAAATTGAAGGAGAAATCACTGATCCTTGAGGAATCCCATTCTGTTGTTCATATATTTCTGACCTATCATTATTCACCTGTACAGCAAAATACCTGTCCTGTAAAAAGTTTTCTAGATACCTATAGGTTTTACCAGTAATGCCAATCTTTTTCATTTTGTAAAGAGCTCCGTCTCGCCAGCATTCATTATATGCTCTAGCTACATCTAGAAAGACTGCCACTGTTTTCTCTTTCCTCTTGAACCCTAGCTTTACATCATGTTCTAATCTTACAAGCTGGTCTACTGTACTTCTGTCTGCTCTAAACCCTGACTGGTTTGGGCTATATAACTGGTTTTTTTTCTAGGTAGAATTTAACTCTTTTATTCACAACAGTTTCCAGTATTTTACCTAGTTGTGATGTTAAGGAGATAGGCCTATATGAACTTACATCATGGGCTTCCTTATTGGGTTTTAGGATGGGTACTATCATCGCTATTTTCCATGCTTTTGGTATCTTTCCTAAGCTCCAGATTTTGTTATAAAGGGAAGTTATTATGTTTATAGTTCTTTTGGGTACTTTCTTAAGGATTTCATAGCTAAGTATATCTTGCCCTGAGGCAGTATTAGATTTATCTTTTATTGCATTAGTTACTTCTTCCTCTGTTATATCAGCATCTAAATAGTTTGTTTCATCTATCTGGTCTGGTAGTTCTTTTGAAAACTGTATCCTAAGTCTTTCTCTTCTCTCATTTTCTTCCTGTCCAAGACTACTTTTTGCACTGACTTTATAGAAATACTCGGCCAGGGCATTAGCTTTTTCTTTATCTGTTTCTGCTCTCTTTGGTAGTTTGATTGTTGGCATTATTGTTTTCTTATGTTCCCTTTGATTGCCTTAAGCTTTTTCCATACTTCTCTAATTTGAGTGCTAGGTTTAAGTGACTGACAAAACTCCTTCCAGTTAGTTTCTTTAGCTTTAAAAATTATTCTGTTAGATTCATTCCTAATAAGTTTATACTCATCATAGTTTTCTTCTGTTCTGTTATTTCTATATTTTTGTAAGGCCCTTTTTCTTCTCTTGTGAATTTCTGTACAGCTCTTATTCCACCAGGCAACTGGTTCTTTATTCCATTGAGTTTCTCTTTTCTTATTAATGTTATTTATTGGTTTAAGGTGCTGTGGCATATTTTTATTTGGTATATATTTTATTGTTATTTTCAGAATTTCATTGGTCAGTGTTTCTGCCCACAAATCAGTATCATCTGATTTCATGTTTTTATATTCCATCACCTCCAGCTCTGATTGGAATGCTTCCCAGTTTGCTTTTTTATAGTTGAAGGTAGGTTTCTCTGGTTCTGGGTTTCTTCTTCTTCTTCCGTCCTTAGCCACCGACCGTCAAAGCAGTCAGTGGCCATTACACCTAGTGGCGTCTTAGGGCAACAGCAGATAGGTTTTCTTTGCCATTGTTTCCCATCACGCCTATTGGCGTCTTTAGGGCAACGGCAAATCAATCAATTTGCTGTTGTTTCCGTAATCGAAGTGACTGGCAAACGGGTGATCAGCCCGTTGGTGGTTCTGGGTTTGGAGTGATATTTTCATTCATGGTTATTATAATGGGCAGATGATCTGAGTTTGTGTCTTGTAACACTTCCCAATTTACATTCGCTAGGTTGTTAGTTGCTATATTTATGTCTATTGCTGAGTCTGCCCTATTAGCTTGTGGATTAATTCTAGTTGCAGATCCATCATTTAGTATTAGTAGTTCATTGTTTTCTATGAAGTCTAGTAAGCATTTTCCTGCATGTTGTCCACCCCAAGCATAATGATGGGAATTAAAATCGCCTACTATGATTGTTTTGGGGCCTAGTCTGGTGCTTATGGCTAGTATTTCTTCATCTTTAATTGTGCCATCGTTAGCATATACGTTTAGAATTGTTAGATTGTTTGGTTCAGCTGCTATAGTAACCTGGATACCTTCTATATTGGTTGTATTAAATACTTCCCAGTCTATGATTTTAAATTTTTCGCTAACTAAGACTGTGACACCACCTCCACTACCTTCTTTCCTATCGTGTCTAAGTATCTTAAAGCCCTTACAACTATATCTACTATTTGGGTTTAAATGGGTCTCTTGAAGAGCATATATATCAGTAGTTCCTACTATCTCTGCTAGTAGGGGTGCAAAATTCTTTTTGATACCCCTACAATTCCACTGTATAATTCTAAATCTTTCTAAATTGAATTTTAACATCATCTAGTATACCTTTTATTTTGGTTAGCTATCAAATTTGCTCCTATTCTTTATTTCCTGTACTTGTGGACCCATTATCAATCAAGTTCTCAAGAAAATCCTCAGCCAAGTTCAAGGTCTTATATAGTATCGCATCGTACCTCGCGGATGGGAAGGGGTAAAAGCGGTGTTGAGAATCTCAAACCAATGCGTCTTTTTGCCTTCGCGTTCAGTGTGCAGAAATTTTAAATATCTATTATCTCTCTTAATTGTGGACCGATTGTAATCATTTAAAGTTAGTATCATACTGGTAATTTATCTCTATCGGTCTATCTAAAATTTGTTTAGTTAGCAAAATGCATTTAAATCTATGCAGCCTTTAACTAACTATATTGGGGACTACCCTGATGTATAAATGTCAATTAAAACGATTTTTCTCTTAGAATAACATAAAGGAATTTTTAAATATCAATATTACAGTACGTTAATTGCATTACGTAGCAATCAGAAATGTGGAATAAAAGTAATAATGTAAGCACCCTGCATAAGTAGGGGTGAACAATAATAAATTTGGAAATAACGGTAATATTATTTTTGGCCAGCATAATTAGTGATGGGAAGTATTGAATATGGAAATAACTTGGAAATATATACAATTTATTTGGAAACAGATATTGGGGCACGATTTTGAAGAGCTAAGAATGGAATAACAAACCTTACTAAGGGTATAGGAAGAGGTGACTGGGGAAGGTACACCTTGAACTAAAAGTCTCATCATATAGAACAAAAAAGTACAGGATCCACCACTGCATGGGCACATAAAGTGCTGGGGCAGAGGCTTTCTACAAGGTCAACCGCTCCCTAGTGGGTTAAAAAAGAACAAACAAATCAGAAGTAATACAAAATTGACCTGCTCCATGACGTGGTTCTCAGGGGGGGGGCTCTGAGGAGGCAAAGAAAGAACAGAACCACTGATCCCTCAGGTAATGTCGTAAGGGGGCACCAGCTAACATGTGGTTGTGCTTGAAGCTGGCAATCTCATCATTTAAAACTAATTGCTACTTAAACAACTGCTGTGTGACGGTACTGCCTCCCTTGATTTGCAGTAGTGGTCAAACAGTGGCCAAAACTCAAGAGTATCTAATATGGGCTTCAAAGGTATCTACCTTCGCACAAGATCACTCTTGGCAGAGATGTAAATAGAATGGTGATAACACTTCTATTACAAAGGGAGTCTTCACAAGATATTCAGAATAAGCGAGAACAAAACTGCTTTGGCTGAGTATGTTAACTCTGTAATTCTGCCGACGCTTTTGTGAAGGATTTAAGCACTTCTTAAGTTCAGCTCGTTTAAGCCCTCACCCCTGATTTACTCAGTGGAATTCTATTATTCTAGTATAGCTCTGTTTAGAGTATGTGTAGTAATTTGACTGAGACAAGCATGCAGTAACTTTAAAATGATTAAATCGAAGTTAAATTTGTAACATTACAAATAACAAAATTTAATAATCACTTAAGTTTTAACAGTTGGGAAATAATTTGAATAGTTATGGATCAAGAAAGTTATCATCATGATCTTTAAGGATTGTGAAGTGTTACAAGAAGTTCAAGTGGCAGCATAGATTTGAACTTAGCTGCCAGTGACGGTTCTGCTCCTTCTTATGGGTTGGTTCTTTTCACTCTGCTCACGCTCGTCTCTGGTCAAGGTTGTCGAGTGTAACTCGTTTCCCAGAAATGTCAAGGACAGTCTACCACGTGGGTCCTTCGTCTTGAAGCTTGGGCCACGGATCTCTTCTTATTCCAGAGATAGTACTTTCTGCTGGTACCACCAATAAGCCAATGCTGACTCACATACTTTTTGCTCAGATGAATAAAAGAGACCTGAATCGGTCTCTTACACGCGTCTGGGGTGTCGTTAATTTAATAAGTTCCCTCTCTGACTTTGTGTGTGGTTCTTCAGTTTTCTCAGTCCCGGTTTCCTTATTTAAAATAATACGATGTCCAATGCCCTTGTGTACAAACTTACAGACAGATCGGTAAACCCATACAACAATACCCTTTAGCTCCCCAATGAGCATAGGCCTTCAACAAACACATGCCACGTCTTCCTGTCCTGTGCCATCCGCTCAAGTTCTTTCCAAAACCCATACAACAGCGTGTTCAAAATGTAACCATCATTACTTTATCAGAAAGTACTCTTGTCATAACAAGTAGGACAAGAAACGCTTGTGTCATAAGTTTCCGCCGCGTACACGAGATCTTGTGCTAATCTTAGTCAAGCTGTGCCACTCCCTTGCGACTGCGAGTAATTATCTCAGCAAATCTGGGTAGCGTCAAGCAAATGTGATTATTATCACCTACAGGGAGTGTCAAGCAATTCGACAATACTCAAATATCTGCTACTTAGCAGAAAAATAACGGAGAAAGAAAGAAAAGTGCGACAATTGAAAGCACATAATAAAAATTAGTACCACAAATGGACCGATACTGCCGGAGTGAAACAAAGATCGATAGGGGCCACCCCGTTCTGTCACATGCTGCAAGAGCACATATGATTTTTTGGTACATGCTTCCTGTTAGGGGGTCAGCTGCAGTGATGGCTTAGTGCTCCATAGGGAGCAAAACATGAACTTATTTCAATGAAAGTTGATCTGATTCATTGATACATTTGTCTGTCTCAAGACTGAGTGAGTCAGAGAGTTGTCTGATTCATTGATACATTTGTAGGTCTCAAGACTGAGTGAGTCAGAGAGTTGTCTGATTCATTGATACATTTGTCTGTCTCAAGACTGAGTGAGTCAGAGAGTTGTCTGATTCATTGATACATTTGTAGGTCTTAAGACTGAGTGAGTCAGAGAGTTGTCTGATTCATTGATACATTTGTCTGTCTCAAGACTGAGTCAGTCAGAGAGTTGTCTGATTCATTGATACATTTGTCTGTCTCAAGACTGAGTCAGTCAGAGAGTTGTCTGATTCATTGATACATTTGTCTGTCTCAAGACTGAGTCAGTCAGAGAGTTGTCTAATTCATTGATACATTTGTCTGTCTCAAGAGTGAGTGAGTCAGAGAGTTGTCTGATTCATTGATACATTTGTCTGTCTCAAGACTGAGTCAGTCAGAGAGTTGTCTGATTCATTGATACATTTGTCTGTCTCAAGACTGAGTCAGTCAGAGAGTTGTCTCCTTTTAGTTTTTTTGTTTTTTTTTTTGTATTGACATTTGTGTGTGTGTGAGTTTATGAAAGCCCTGCTGCCTCAAAATTGTTTGTGCTGGATGTTCTTGTTGAACACGGAAACAGAAAAGAAGTATGTTTAGTTATGATGTTTGATGAGGTGTTTGAAATGGAATCATCTTCTCATCAGTCATGCAATATTGTATGTCTACCTTGTTTTGCAAATTTTGATGGTATTTAATCATCATATCATATACATTTTCTAATACCAGAAAAACTGACATTGTGTTTTCTTGAACACGTGAGTTTATATCGTTGTTATCAAGCCCTTTTTTTTTTAACATTGGGTTTGGTCAGTGTTTTTCCAACATGTTTTATTGGTTAGTTCTTACAAATGTAGATATGGACGGCTTATTAATATACTTTATACATGTAGTTATTTATAAGGGAGCTACACTTTCTTTGATGATCTGGAGTTGTCAGTGGTGTAGGAAATGGACATTATGTGACGGTACCTAATATTGTTACTTCCCTTGAGTTAAGGGATATAACCAGGACACTTTCTTTGATGATCTGGAGTTGTCAGTGGTGTAGGAAATGGTAATTATACGTTAGATATGGGTTTGGAACTAGGGACATTTTAGATGTTAATGTAGAGAAAAATGTAGAAAATACGGATGATATTTGTCATATACGTTTAAAATAGGGGTATTTTAGATATAAACATAGGAGAGGAAAGAGTAATTTAAGAATGTTGAAAATATAGATAATTTAGATATAAATTAAGGAAGTAACACTACTAACGGTATAGAAAGAGGTAGACTGGGGAACTCATACTCGGTGGTAACAAAAAGCTACGGAAATAAGGATGTTATAGATATATAAGTGTAAGAAAGACAAGAGCAATCGATAAATGTAGAAAATGCAGCTGATATTTCAAAAACGTTTAGGAAATAATTATAATGTTTTAGATAATTAAAAAAAAGGTAATTCCCCCATAGCAGATACTACCGTAGGGGAGTGAAGTGTTAGAGACTTCACCATACTAGGTCCAGCATTGAGAGGTGGGGTGATCAGTTCTCTTCCATGTTGCCTTTTCCTTCCCTAACTCAGTCATGTACCCATTTACACCTGGGTAGACTGGATCTTGTCGGTACCGTGATTTGAACCCAGCACCTTTGCCACGAGAGACCAGCGCTCTAACCACTCTGATGTTATAGATAAGTGTAGAAAAAAAATGAGGTTGATGTTTTTTATAAGTGGGCAATTGTGATAAATTTAACCGTGATACAACGTTAAAATATCTCCAAAGATAAAATGTAGGGATAAAAATAATGCGTAAGCTACTAGAAGACATGATCGCCCATGCCGCGGTTCACTACCCGCCATGGAAACTAACTTGTTAGACGTGAAGACAAAACGTTTACCCTTGGAGACGGGAGGGAACTGAGATCAAAAAGAAAAAATATGACTGAACACGTGCTGCTTGAAACTAGCAAGGCTAAAAAGACGCAATTGGTGGGGAAAGGAAAAAAATTCACGTCCCCAAGTTGACACAATGTAAAGAAATGGACAAAAGGGACCTTAGCTATTATACGCAACAGTCATTTCTTGGACGCTTTTACGATACTTAGTCCTTTTATTTGAATTCAGCGGCAAACGCATTACAGAAGATGCTCGAACATATTAAAAAAAAAACAACTAACCTTGAAAAAGTAACTTTTTCTTAATAATAATGTTAGGAATATAAAACCTAGCTAGTCTGATAGCCCATCTTGAGCAGAGAAATAATATGCTTTCATTTATACAGACGGATAGATAATAATGAAGATATTGACAAAAGACTGTGTTGTTCATAACAGACGAGCGATTGCACTGTTAAAAAAATGTCACTAAATTTCAAAAATTGCGGCCTTGAGACTCAAGTGCTAAAATCTAGTTGGAATGAAAGAGAGGGGGAAATAGTGGAAAATTGTGGCTAAAAATAACTCTAGAGACCGATTCGTGTAGAAAGGCATGTAGAACCAAGCGTGTTTTTTATGAAAAAGTAAGTAGAGACAGACGGACCAACAGACAATAATACATACTTGACTGAGGTATGACTGAATTGACTTTTGGTAGGAGGTTTGAAATTTGAAAGGGGCAAAGTCGGTGATTGGCCACAGATAATCATATTATCGGCGCACAGACGCGCATTTTTGCCATTTAACATAAATTGTCCAGTAGTAGACACAGTAATTCTTCAGTGGTGTATTTCCCAGAAGCTAATTGCAATATTTAGAGGGACGCCATACTAGAGCCAGCAGCTCAGCTGAGTTTTGCTAGAATATAGCTGTGTTCTCTATTCCTAATTCTGGTAAGAATGAAAGTATTTCTTTGTATATTTTAATATTCCGCCAATGCCGGTCCCAAGCCCGGATGAAAAAGGAGGAGGGCGGCCTGCATGGAGGCCGTAAGGAGGCAGCCCCTCCACCATGCAAAGGCACAACAGGCCAATCACCTGTTTGCTTTAAATCATGATTACGCGAACTACAAGAGAGAAAACCGGACTGATTCTAAAGGCGACGAACTGGAACGGACTACGACTTATGGAACTTGGAACACAAGAAGTATAAATGGGAAGGAAGAGGAGCTGGTGGAAGAGATGAGGAAAGCAAAACTAGAAATCCTGGCTATAACGGAAACGAAGAAAAAAGGACAAGGAGTCATGGATCTCGATGGCAACACGTTGCTCTACAGTGGTGTACCCATATCTGAAAGAGCTAAATGGCGCGTGGGTTGCATTGTGGCCCAAAATCAAAAAGATAGTATCAAGGGATGGAACTTTGTCTCGGAGCGCATTATGGTTGTTAAACTAAAAGAAGGAGAAACCATAGTCAACCTGGTCATAGTGTATGGGCCAAATGAGGATGAGAGAGCAGAGGTCAAGGAGGAATTCTTCGAGCTGCTTCAAAGGACAGTGGATGACTGCCTAGATGAAGTTATTATGCTCGGAGATTTTAATGCCAGAGTTGGAAATGACCATGCTAGATGGGGTGGAGTTATCGGAAGATATGGAGAAGATACTCTCAATGACAATGGAAAGCGACTCCTTAGATTCTGCAGTGAGCAGAATCTGATCATTACAAACACAAAGTTCCCCCATAAGCGCATACATGCATACACTAGATGTGAACCAACCAAGAATGAGAAGTCAGTGATCGACTATGCCATTGTTCGGAGAAGCTCATTCAGATATGTCCGAGATGCAAGAGTCTGGAGGGGGCCAGAGATTGGAAGTGATCACTACCTGCTAACAATCAAACGAACAACTGAAAGAGTTGCTCAGCCTAGGAACTGCCCAACATCACGCAAGAAACCAAGTAAACGAGCAGGAGAAATGAGCATTAGGACCTACAAGCTGAGAGAGCCAGAAATTAAGACCAGATATCAGGGGCTTATTGCTACAGCAGTGAGCAACACAGAAGAACGACCTGATGACTTGGAAACCCTCTGGAATAAATTCAAGGATATCATAAAGACAGCTGCTGCAGAAGCATGCGGTGAAGTCCGACTTGGGAACCAGAGAAAGAGGACACCTTGGTGGACAGAGGAAGTCAAAGAGAAAATAAGAGAGAAGAAAATGGCATGGAAAACAATACTTAGGAGCTAAAAACACAACAGGACAAATGGAAAAATATAGAGAATATGTGACACTCAGAACAGAAGCAAAGAACAAGGTGCTAGCAGCAAAACAGAAGTCCTGGGAAGAATTTGGAGAAAAGCTAGAAAAAGATGCACAAGAAAACCAGAAATTGTTCTATAAGACCCTAAAGAACATGAGGAAAGAAAAAACAATGCCCTCTCAAATTTATAAAGGACAAGCAAGGCAAATTGCTTACTGCCCCGAAGGAAGTAATGGAAAGATGGAAAGAATATTTCTCAGAACTCCTGGATGGTGAGCATGATGAAGCATCAGAAATGATAACCACTAGCACAGAAGAGAAAACCAATGATGGTGAAGATGACATAAAGATGGAAGAACTGAGGGCAGCACTAGAGAAAATCAAGATGGGCAAAGCAGCAGGGCATGATGGTATAACACCAGAAATGGTTAAGTACATGGGAGCATCAGGCGACCTATTACTCTTAAAGGTCCTACAGGCAGCATGGTGCAACAAGACCATACCAAAGGATTGGGAGATTGCCATCATAACACCAATTTTCAAAAAGGGTGACAATCGACAATGTGGAAACCATAGAGGCATATCCCTTCTCAGTGTCCCTGGTAAAATCTACTCTAGAATCCTAGAGTAGAGACTCCGACGCCTAGCTGAGCCACAATTGGATGAGGTCCAGTGCGGATTCCGAGCAAACCGAAGTACTCAAGACCTAATCTTCACACTCAGACAGCTGAGTGAAAAGGCACTTGAGTATAAGAGTGAGATCCATCTTTGTTTCATAGATCTGGAAAAGGCGTTTGACAGGGTCCCCTGGAGCAAACTTTGGGACTGTTTGGCAAGGAAGAATATTCCAGCACCTCTGATTCATGCTATACAGAGCTTTTACAAGTCTTGCAGAAATTATGTGAGGACAGCAAACCATAAGTCAGAAGAGTTCAGAACCACCACTGGTGTAAGACAAGGTGATATCCTATCACCTTACCTCTTCATACTCCTTATGGACGATGTCATCAAGGCATGTAAGGAGAGAACAAGAAAGTATTCAGTGGGGTACTGGAAGATGAGACAGGTCTATATTTCGGAGCTGGCATTTGCTGATGATGTTGCCCTGATTGCTAAATCAGAGGCACATCTCCAATCCAACCTGCAAGTCTGGAAGGAAGAGCTGGAGAAGAGAGGGATGGTCATAAGCAGCTCTAAAACAAAATCCATGGTGATATCACGAGAAGAAAGAAAACATCAGATTAAGTTGGGAGAACAGGTCCTGGAGCAGGTCGACCACTTTAAATATCTCGGAGCTATTATAGACCGAAAGGGAGTCATCAAAGAAGAGTTGGCCACTCGAAAAGCAGCGGCTGGGAGACTTTTTCAGGCCATAAATCGTGGATTCCTCAGCAAGAAAGAGGTTGGTAAGAAAACGAAGATGGCTGTATACCGCTCCACTTATGTCCCAGTCTTGACATATGGATGCGAGTCGTGGGCAATGACTACAACCCACAAAAGCCAGATCCAAACCTCAGAAATGAGGTATCTGAGGAAAGTGGTTGAAGTAACAAGAAGAGACATGGTCCGCAACCAGACGATCCGTCAAGGCCTAAAATCCCATCCGCTGCAGACCCAAATAGAACAGTCCCAACTAAGATGGTTTGGCCATGTCTGCAGAATGGGAGAAGATCGGCTACCACGACAAGCATGGGAAACAAAGAGCCAGGGATCCAGACCTCCAGGACGACCCAGAGTCAGCTGGGAGGACAACATTAGACAATCTTTGAAGGACCGAGGACTAGAATGGAACCAGGCCAGGAAGAAGACAGCTGATAGAATGGTCTGGCGCTCTCTCTTCCAAACCTCTACACCTCGCGGTAGAAAGGGAACGACTAAGTAAGTAAGTAAGTAATATTTTAATATTGTTTAATGTTTCGAGTGATTTGATACTGCCATATCAAAATCTACCCCTTACAACAAGTAAGGATTCGCTCTAGATCCCCAGCCCAAGTTCAGGGTCTAGAGACAAACAAAATACATAAACGCCAGCAAGGATTATGAAGGGCGGATCAAGTGTTGAGATCAGTGGAACATATCACCTATCGTATTCAATAGCAGGAAGCTAATGAACATATTTCAGAATATGTAGTCTTGGGGAACTAGTACTATGTGAAACCAACTTGGTAAGATGTGCTGTATGGTCAGAGAGATCTGACCCCGTCTATGTGGTGTTGTTGTGTAGTGTTGTGTGCAGAAGTGGCTCAGGAGGTAGAGTTCTGACACATGACCCAATACTTTTGTTGCAGAAGTGTGAGTTTCTGTTTGGCACCAAAGTGGTGTCAAATGCTGTGTTGATATATACAAGTGTGGACCAGTGCAGTCTAGTATTTTGTCAGAGCAGCCTTATATTGCCCCCAAGCACGGAGAGGGGGGGGCCACCAGATTCCAGCACCAGAACTACTCAGTCAAGATACGTGAGCGTCTGGCCTGCTGGACCTTCACCAACTTATTTACTAACTAACACACCAACTATATTACCATCACTAGAACCCACAAAAATTTTGGGAAATAAAACTTGTATTACTCCCATCAGTGAAGGGACAATGTTTGGTAGTCATAGACAGGGAGTGATGATATCACCCCAACAGCATATCTAGAAATAAGTTCTCCTGGGACTATCTTAAGATAATTACTATTAACCAGTCATTTGAAATACATATGTACACATTTTCTATTTTATTATGACATATATTCATGCATTTCATTCATAATTTCAAAATTTTTCATATGTTCTGACCAAAATAAAACCTTGATTCAGAACAAATAAACTTAAAGAAAATTTAATATCAAAAATTTAAACAGCTTGAGTTAGTTCAGTGTATTATAAATTTTATTAATATTATTAGACTTATTAACTATCTGTGTGTGTGTGTGTGTGTGTGTGTGTGTGTAATCTACCACAACACATTACATATCAGTACCCTAGATTTTAACGTAGCCACATTCATTAGTAAAAAAGATATGTGTGAGGTCGTAAGTGGTAGCAAGAAGGGCCTTCTGTAAATTCACAGCTACATTTATCTCAGGAGCCTTCACAGCTGACCTCATGCATCACACTAGGTAATATCACAACCATACAGTACCATCAAATCCACTACATATATTGGGGTCTTGTCCAGGGATAATTAGCTTACCAGTAATATTAGGATCTCCTGGTGGGAGAATTAAATCAGGGGGACAAATTGTAAAAATTAAAAGTGTCCCTTAAAATAAAAGTTGGTGAATCTTCACAGCCAGTTGTAGTTAATTGATTAATTAATTAATTAGAATTACTTTAGTTATTAATTGGTTAGAGATTTATCTTGCTCATTGCTAAATTGTCTAAAAAGTATGGCGGAGCTGGCAAAGTTCAGATCAGCTGCTGTGCTAACGGCGAAGGATATGGGAATGGATGGTCAGGGTTTAATTCAATACGTAACTGCAGAATGTGATAAGTATATTGAAAGGGAAGATAGGAGGTTAGCTGAAGAGAAGAGGTTACAAATTAAAGCCGATAGAGAACTTAAGAGGCTGCAGATTGAGGCAGATGAAAAACGACAGCAAAGGGAAGCAGAAGATAAAAAGGCCGAAAGAGAAGCAGAAGATAAAAAGGCCGAAAGGGAAGCAGAAGATAAAAAGGCCGAAAGGGAGGAGAACAAAAAAGGTTGACTGCCGAAAGGGAGGCAGAAGATAGAAGGTTGCAAAGGGAGCACGAATTACGACTAAGGGAGCTGGAATTACAAGGCCATGCTCCTGAAAATGGTGCCAGCCCTTTTGCCTCAGATGCTACGCCTAGTCAGGGAGCCTCAACATCAGCTATGGGGTTTCATTTAGACCATTTTGTTGAGAAAGACGATGACATAGAGGGGTACCTCAGTCGTTTTGAATTATTAGCTACTACATATGGGTTAGAGAGAGAGAGAGGTGGAGTTTAAAGTTATCACAGGGACTGAGAGGTACTTCTTATGAAGTCTTCGCAAAAATGAACAGAGAAGACCAAGACAATTATGACATGTTAAAGCAGGCTTTGTTGTTAAGATACGAAAAAAATGGTGAATTTTATCGTAAGAAATTTAGAAATGCCAAACTGTTGTCTGGGGAGACATACCACCAATTCTCTGCCAGACTGGAAACCTATTTGGAGAAATGGACTGCTCTGGGGAAGACCCAAGATCTTAAAGAGATGATCATGATAGAGCAATTGAGAGAGTCCATGGCTCCAGACTTGAGAAAATTTCTCATGGAACAAGGTGCAGAGAGGTTGGGGGGAGGTTTTAAATGTCGCTGAGAGGTATCAGGCAGCCCAGGCAGAGGTAAGTGGTGCTAAAAAGAAGCACATAGACAATTTTAAAGCTCCACAGCAATTTAATAAATTTGATAATAGAGAACAGGGTAATAAAGGTAGGACAAACCTTGAACGGCCAAGAAATGACTATCGTGACAGAAACTCACAGTTCAATGACCAAAAATACAATGAAAGAAAACCGTTTAACCAAGGAAAAAGATGGTGCAAGAAAGATAACCATAACACCGAATTTTGTAGAAGGAAACCTTCAAACATTGCTGCAATGAAGTCGGGGACTCAAAGATTAAAGGTTAATCCTAATGGACAGCAGGAACCTTATCACCCCCCAGTTTGTGAGGATGTTATTTGTAATGGGGTCACCACAAGGTGCCTTTATGATACAGGTTTGGATTATGATTCTGTTGTGAAGTCTAGCCTAGTGGACCCAAGTCAGTATACCACAGAAACAGTGGAAATACAAGGGGCGACTAAGGACATACCACTCATGACACTTCCCATCGCAAGGATAACGGTGAAAACTCGCTATGTGGAAGGAGAAATCAGAGCAGCAGTGATAGATGAACCAATCTACCCTCTGATATTGGGGTGTAGATACGTCTTCTTGGGGAATCCCGAGAGACCTGTGATCATGGCGACAGTGCAGACCAGGTCACAGAAAAAGGAGGAAGAAGGTGAACCTATAAATGCTCATCCAGAGGAGATGAGGAAGGCGCAGGCTGAGGATAAGACCCTTAAGCCATGTTTCAAAAAATTGCCCAAATGCCACACACCTCCAAGCAAGGGAGAATACTTTATGAAGAACAAACTATTATATAGGAAGGCCGGAACTGGAACAAATGGTCACAACCAGCTGGTTCTTCCCACTTCATATAGGGATAAAGTGATGGAACTCGGGCATGCGATTCCCTTCAGTGGTCACATGGGGATCAGCGCCACAGGACAGCGTATAGCTTGTCATTACTTCTGGCCAGGGATAACGGAGGATATAAAAAGATATGTCAAATCCTGCCCAGAATGTCAACGGGTAGCTCCAAAGCATTGGACTGCTCCTGCAACTCTAGGGGAAATGCCCATAGTGGGAACACCTTTTGAGAGGGTTGCAGTGGATATTGTGGGACCTCTCACTCGGACCAAGAGGAGGAACAGTTACATCCTTACTCTGGTGGACACTTGTTCTATGTGGGGAGAGGCGGTAGCCCTGCCATCAATTGATTCAAAACATGTAGCAGAGGCACTACTTACAATATTCACCCGATTAGGATTCCCGCATCAAATCTTGACTGATAATGGCTCACAGTTCAAGGGGAAACTAACGGAAGAAGTTTTTAAGCTATTTCAAGCCAGACACTTTCATTGTAGTCCGTACCATCCGCAAGGGAACGGCCAGGTAGAGAGGTTCAATGGGACTCTCATTTCTATCCTGAGGAAGCTGGCACACGAAAAACCGGATCTATGGGATCAATTCCTGCCCGCCGCGTTGTTTGCGTATCGGGAGGTACCACATAGTTCAACCGGGATGGCTCCCGCAACTCTGCTATTTGGGAGACCCATAAAAGGTCCATTAGAAGCATTATTAAGGACCTGGACAGATGAGAAGGCAGAGGAGACTGTTACCTCATCTTATCAATACGTGAACGAACTGACCACTCGTTTGAAAGCTGGATGGAAACTGGCAAATGATAATTTGAAACAAGCCAGGAAGAAACATGCAGCATATTTTAATAGGAAGGCAAAGGACAGAGAACTAGCTGTGGGAGAGAAGGTGCTGCTTCTACTACCCGGTAGCCAGAATAAATTACAAATTGGATGGCAAGGTCCATATACGGTTCTAGAGAAGGTGTCTAGAACAAACTATAAAATTGACAAAAAGGGGAAGGAGAAAGTTTATCATGTAAACCTTTTAAAGAAGTATCTGGACAGACCACTCCAGGAAAGCACCCCCTTACTGACCTTGGCTATTGCAACTCAAATGCAAAAGGAACCACTCACCTCACATGAATACCCATTACATCCTTGTGAAACAGCAGCACAGGTAAAAGTCAGTAAGCACCTGACTAAAAACCAGAGGGAGAGAGTTCAACAGGTTCTGGAGGAACATACAGATGTATTAACAGATAAACCAGGACATACAAATTTGCTACAGTATGACATGAAACTGGTAGACGCAAACCCAATCTGTATGAGAGCCTATTCTATTCCGTTCGCGAAGGAGAAGGCATTGAAAGAAGAAATAGATTATTTGTTGAAGGAGGGGATTATTTCACACAGTGAATCATCTTTTAGCTCCAGTGTAGTTTTGTTGAGAAAACCGTCTGGGGAACACAGACTGTGCATAGATTACAGGAAACTGAATGCTGTCACAGAAGGACAAGTGGACCCATTACCAGACACAAAACAGTTATTTGCCAGATTAAACAAGGCAAAATACTTTTCAAAGGTGGATCTTAGTAAAGGCTATTACCAGATTCCAGTGAAGCCTGAAGTGAGACCTTATTTGGCCTTTAGCACTTCGGATGGACATTATGAATTCAACATGCTACCATTCGGACTGAAAAATGCTCCGAGTGTATTTTCAAGGATGATGCGCAAATTGTTGGATCCCCTGAATAACCCATGTATCACGAATTTCATGGATGATATTCTCGTCGCCACAGAGACATTTGAAGAACACATTGACTCCCTAAAAATGTTATTTGATAGGCTTAGGAAGGCGAACTTAACTGCTAGGCCAACAAAATGTTGTATTGGATGCAAAGAGTTGGAATTCTTGGGACACACTGTATATCAGGGCAACATGACCCCTGACCCCAAGAACTTGGAAAAACTGCAGAGAGCACCTAGACCACAAACAAAAAAGGACGTGCGATCATTCGTGTCGTTATGTGGTTTTTACCAAAAATATATCAAAAATTTTAACTCAATATGTGCTCCTCTGACTGATTTGACTCGCAAGGGACATCCAGATAAAATAATTTGGACTGCGCAATGTGAATTAGCGTTCCAAGAGTTAAAGGAAAAACTCACTAGCAAGCCTATTCTCAAACTGCCTGATTTGACACAGGACTTTGTCGTAAGAACAGATGCAAGTAATGTAGGACTCGGGGCGGCTTTGTTGCAAAGATCATCTTCACCTGATGGGGAACTGAACCCAGTCGCTTATGCAAGCCGCAAATTGAATAAGGCGGAACAAGGATATTCCACAAGCGAAAAAGAATGTTTAGCGTTAATCTGGGCAATAAAGAAGTTTCAAATCTATCTGTATGGTAGGACTTTTGTGGTCCAGACGGATCATCAGCCCCTAGTATTCTTATCTCAGGCTAAGCATGAAAACGCAAGATTGTTGAGGTGGTCTTTATTACTGCAACCTTATCAGTTTAGTATTGAGTACATCCCAAGTTCATTGAATGTCGGTGCAGATTTCCTCAGTCGGCACCCCTGTGATCAAAATTAGAGTAGTGGTAGGCGTGAGGAGTAATTTTATCTATGTGTATCACTGGTTTTGGAACTTGCCGTAGGCATGTTTTCAAGTGGGGAGATGTGTGATAAATTTAACCGTGATACAACGTTAAAATATCTCCAAAGATAAAATGTAGGAATAAAAATAATGCGTAAGCTACTAGAAGACATGATCGCCCATGCCGCGGTTCACTACCCGCCATGGAAACTAACTTGTTAGACGTGAAGACAAAACGTTTACCCTTGGAGACGGGAGGGAACGGAGATCAAAAAGAAAAAATATGACTGAACACGTGCTTGAAACTAGCAAGGCTAAAAAGATGCAATTGGTGGGGAAAGGAAAAAAATTCACGTCCCCAAGTTGACACAATGTAAAGAAATGGACTGGGAGCCGCGCTGGTGTAATGGCTTCGGCGTTGTACTGGCGACTAGGTGTTCATGGTTCAAACCCGGGCGTCAGCGTTTGAAGAAATGTTTACGGCCGGAAATTTGACTGAATAGCCTGAACGGCTCCTGTGATAAACCCTCTGTGGATGGGAAGGAGTGAAGCTCCTGACCGGGTTGGAAGGAAAGTCCTCAGGTTCCCCAGCCTCGCAATGACATGTCATTGGGCCGAAGGGCTGAAAGCCCAAGTGCCGCTGGTTAAGGAAAAAAAAAAGAAATGGACAAAAGGGACCTTAGCTATTATACGCAACAGTCATTTCTTGGACGCTTTTACGATACTTAGTCCTTTTATTTGAATTCAGCGGCAAACGCATTACAGAAGATGCTCGAACATATTTCAAAAAAACAACTAACCTTGAAAAAGTAACTTTTTCTTAATAATAATGTTAGGAATATAAAACCTAGCTAGTCTGATAGCCCATCTTGAGCAGAGAAATAATATGCTTTCATTTATACAGACGGATAGATAATAATGAAGATATTGACAAAAGACTGTGTTGTTCATAATAGACGAGCGACTGCACTGTTTAAAAAAATGTCACTAAATTTCAAAAATTGCGGCCTTGAGACTCAAGTGCTAAAATCTAGTTGGAATGAAAGAGAGGGGGAAATAGTGGAAAATTGTGGCTAAAAATAACTCTAGAGACCGATTCGTGTAGAAAGGCATGTAGAACCAAGCGTGTTTTTTATGAAAAAGCAAGTAGAGACAGACGGACCAACAGACAATAATACATACTTGACTGAGGTATGACTGAATTGACTTTTGGTAGGAGGTTTGAAATTTGAAAGGGGGGAAAGTCGGTGATTGGCCACAGATAATCATATTATCGGCGCACAGACGCGCATTTTTGCCATTTAACATAAATTGTCCAGTAGTAGACACAGTAATTCTTCAGTGGTGTATTTCCCAGAAGCTAATTGCAATATTTAGAGGGACGCCATACTAGAGCCAGCAGCTCAGCTGAGTTTTGCTAGATTATAACTGTGTTCTCTATTCATAATTCTGTTAAAAATTAAAGTANTTNTTTGNATATTGTAAAATTTTTTAATGTTTCGAGTGATTTGATACTGCCATATCAAAATCTATCCCTTACAACAAGTAAGGATTCGCTCTAGATCCCCAGCCCAAGTTCAGGGTCTAGAGACAAACAAAATACATAAACGCCAGCAAGGATTATGAAGGGCGGATCAAGTGTTGAGATCAGTGGAACATATCACCTATCTTATTCAATAGCAGGAAGCTAATGAACATATTTCAGAATATGTAGTCTTGGGGAACTAGTACTATGTGAAACCAACTTGGTAAGATGTGCTGTATGGTCAGAGAGATCTGACCCCGTCTATGTGGTGTTGTTGTGTAGTGTTGTGTGCAGAAGTGGCTCAGGAGGTAGAGTTCTGACACATGACCCAATACTTTTGTTGCAGAAGTGTGAGTTTCTGTTTGGCACCAAAGTGGTGTCAAATGCTGTGTTGATATATACAAGTGTGGACCAGTGCAGTCTAGTATTTTGTCAGAGCAGCCTTATATTGCCCCCAAGCACGGAGAGGTGGCGCCACCAGATTCCAGCACCAGAACTACTCAGTCAAGATACGTGAGCGTCTGGCCTGCTGGACCTTCACCAACTTATTTACTAACTAACACACCAACTATATTACCATCACTAGAACCCACAAAAATTTTGGGAAATAAAACTTGTATTACTCCCATCAGTGAAGGGACAATGTTTGGTAGTCATAGACAGGGAGTGATGATATCACCCCAACAGCATATCTAGAAATAAGTTCTCCTGGGACTATCTTAAGATAATTACTATTAACCAGTCATTTGAAATACATATGTACACATTTTCTATTTTATTATGACATATATTCATGCATTTCATTCATAATTTCAAAATTTTTCATATGTTCTGACCAAAATAAAACCTTGGTTCAGAACAAATAAACTTAAAGACAATTTAATATCAAAAATTTAAACAGCTTGAGTTAGTTCAGTGTATTATAAATTTTATTAATATTATTAGACTTATTAACTATCTGTGTGTGTGTGTATGTAATCTACCACAACACATTACATATCAGTACCCTAGATTTTAACGTAGCCACATTCATTAGTAAAAAAGATATGTGTGAGGTCGTAAGTGGTAGCAAGAAGGGCCTTCTGTAAATTCACAGCTACATTTATCTCAGGAGCCTTCACAGCTGACCTCATGCATCACACTAGGTAATATCACAACCATACAGTACCATCAAATCCACTACAGCAATAACAATCATATATTAGGTAGAGGTTTAAAATATGGGATTCTTTGTTTCCCCTTCGTGTTCCTCCATATGGACCTTAGAGTCACCATTGCGGCTGGTCACTTTGCAGCAAGCCTGCATCACAGCATTCATGTGTGGTGTAAGTCGTACTGTCGTGTATGATGCTGATAGTTTAAGCTGTTAAGGCAAGTTACAGTGGCATTTCATTATTGTATTTAACGCGTTTGTTGGCCGTGTGAGGCCTTATTGTATTGTGCATAGTATTAAAGGGAAGTTCCTGTTAAAGGTGTTATTTCTTATGTCAGCCATTGTGGTGTGGTTGTATCCTGGGAAGAACGAGCCTTATTTATTATCATAAATTCACATTGCAGTGGTGGAACCACAGTTTAATGGTTCTTGACAGCTGCGGGCTGTATCCGGTTCTTTTGTGAGCCTAAAGACCGTGTGGCCAATATTTTATATTTTACAAGGCTAGTAGTTTCTTTGCACACAAATATTTAGAGGTTGTAGCAAAACATTTGGTACCCTTCATCTTCCAGTGTTCACGGCAGTGTGTTTGTTTTGGTGTTACTCAGTAGTCAGTGAACTGTTTTGGTCAAGTGGTAACCCGTCGCGGTATTTGACCTAGTTTGGGAAAAGTGCACAGTGAGAGTTTATCGGTGTCAATACAGATAATATTTGACATTTAGGTTGTTCGATGTTGTTTTGGAAAGTTCACTTTTGTGCTAGGTTGTTAAGTACTGATAGAAGCGGTGTCAAAAGTGAAAGAGTAAGGTTTCAGCTGGCGGCTGGCATCACAGTGTGATATATTACAAGGGGCACTTGGTAGCTTAGTGCTAGGAAGGTAGTGATCCAGACGGAGCAGCGGAGGTTAGTTGTGACAGGTGTCTACAGTTGGTCCATGAGGGATAAAGGAGATCAGTATTTTTTGTGGTGTTGGTAGTATTTGGGCTTTGGTGCCTGACTCTGTGTGTCGGCAGAGGAGATTAAATCTATGGCACATTGGGTGGTCTGTTAGTCTTTTGAATTTTTCGGCCTGTTGCTGAGCCCTGCAGTCTCTTCTATCCTCTATTGGCTGGAGGCATGTAATCTTTTCGAGTTCTTTTATAGGTGTTGACTTCATGCCTCCCGTTATAATTCTCATTGCTTGATTTTGGAGTTTGCTAATTTTATCGAAGTTTGTCTTAGCTGCTGTTGCCTATGCTGCCATGCCATATTCAAGGGCTGGCCTCACTCACCTTTACAGAGTACAAGACACAGGGTTTTACAGAGCACTAGAAACATGATGTTACAGAGTACCAAAAATATAATGTAACACAGTACAAGAAACGTATTGTTACAGAGTGCCAGAAACGTAGTTACAGAGTACCAGGAACGTGATGTTACAGAGTACCAGAAACGTATTGTTACAAAGTACCAGAAACATGGTGTTACATGTACCAAAAAGGTGGTGTTACAGAGTACCAGAAGCGTGATGTTACAGAGTACCAGAAACGTGATGTTACAGAGTACCAGATACGTGATGTTACAGAGTAGTAGAAACGTGGTGTTACAGAGTATCAGAAACGTGATGTTAGTGAGTACCAGAAAGGTGGTGTTACAGATACGTGATGTTACAGAGTACCAGAAACGTGATGTTACAGAGTACCAGAAACATGATGTTAGAGAGTAACAGAAAGGTGGTGTTACATAGTACGAGAAACGTGATGTTACAGAGTACCAGAAACATGATGTTAGAGAGTAACAGAAACATGATGTTAGAAATTAACAGCAAGGTGGTGTTACAGATTACCAGAAACTTGATGTTATAGAGTACCAGAAACTTGGTGTTACATAGTGCCATAAACGTGGTATTACAGAGTACCAGAAACATGACGTTACAGAGTACCAGAAAGGTGGTGTTAAAGAGATATGATGTTACAGAGTACCAGAAACGTGGTGTTACAGAATACCAGAAAGCTGGTGTTACAGAGTACCAGAATCGTGATGTTACAGAGTAACAGAAATGTGGTCTTACAGAGTACCAGAAACATGATGTTAGAGAGCAGCAGAAAGGTGGTGTTACAGAGTACCAGAAACATGGTGTTACAGTGTACCATAAACATGATGTTACAGAGTACCAGAAACGTGGTGTTGCAGAGTACCAGAAATGTCTTTTTTAAAAATTCCAGAAACGTGGTGTTACAGAGTAACAGAAACATGATGTTGCAGAGTACCAGAAACGTGGTGTCACAGAGTTCCAGAAACGTGGTGTCACAGAGTACCAGAAACGTGGTGTCACAGAGTACCAGAAACTTGATGTTACAGAGTATCAGAAACGTGGTGTTACAGAGTACCCGAACCACGTACAGTGCCACAATTTACCAGAACGACGCACATCTTCTACACTGGGAATTTAAAACAAGCAAAAGTGGATCTCGAATATTCAATGCTTCATTTCATAGATTCAGCTAGAATTTCAGTAAAATATAAGGCAGAAATATAGTAACACCCGACAGCGGAACAATCAAAGACCACAACAAAATAATGAATAAACCATCACCAACCAAGAACTGTTTACTCGGAGCAACCAAGAGGACATGTGCACCACCATAGCTGACAGACGCTGGAGGTGGGTTGGCCACGTCCTCAGAAGAGATCCCGATGTCATCACAAGAGCAGCTATGCTATGGAACCATGAAGGAAAGCGAAAGAGAGGTCGACCAAAAACAAGTTGGCGGAGAATTATGGAGGCCAAGATGCAAAGAATGAACCAGAGCTGGGGCACTGCACGAAGGATGGCAGCCGAACGAGCAAAGTGGAAGCAGTCTGTTGCTGCCTTACAAGACGCCAGCAAGCGTGATGGTCACTGACTGCTTTGATAGTTGGCGGCTAAAGATCAAAGAAGAAGATAAGGCAGAAAGATTCTAAAATTAGCGCTGGTTACAACGGAATGAATTTGGAAAATTTCTAGTCGTTATTTTACAAATAACTGTCAACCATTCATCATCATCATCATCTCCCGTTTCATTCCTTACGTAACATGAAGTCACAATTGCAGGGGGTCCTTTCACAGAAAACCTACACCAAAACATTTGTTCGCTCTGGTAGTTGTGGTTTCTGTTGCAGTTTGATGATGAGATTGCAAGCCTCAATTACAACTTTCATGGTAGTCGTCTCTTACGACACGTCATATTCTTTCTTTGCCTCCGTAGAGATCGCCGGCATCTACACAGAGTATTCAATCTCAGATTATTCAATCACAGATTATTCAATCACAGAGTATTCAAGCACAGAGTATTCAATCACAGATTATTCAATCACAGATTATTCAATCACAGAGTATTCAAGCACAGAGTATTCAATCACAGATTATTCAATCACAGAGTATTCAATCACAGAGTATTCAATCACAGATTATTCAATCACAGAGTATTTAATCACAGAGTATTCAATCACAGAGTATTCAAGCATAGAGTATTCAATCACAGAGTATTCAATCACAGAGTATTCAAGCACAGAGTATTCAAGCACAGAGTATTAAAGCCCAGAGTATTTGTGAGCGTGAGGTAATCACGGCTCCAGTTAATAGTACTTATATATGTGACTTCTTCTTTCTATGTAGCAAGTTTGTTACTAGCCGTCCGCTAGAGGTGTTTATTCTTGTAGAGGTACGACAGATTCATTCGTCTCTCGTTAGTTGTTATAAGGTGCTTGTCACAGTGCTATTTCGCGGTGACGAAAAATTAGAGTGGCTACATTGTTAACGCTGAGTTTCGGCAACCCTGAGATAACTTGATTGCTCAGGTCAGGTGACCGGACGGGAAGCGGGATTTTTTGGGCGCCAAGATAGGCAGTGATCGTTTAGTCAGGTCCGAGAGCGGACATACTGAGTTTTCCCTGCCCAGCTGTTGACTGAGAAGAGTGTACCATAAGTTTCATATTCTGAGTTTTGCTTTCCTGTGGAGTATTTGGAGTGTAGTGTGTAATTCTAGTTTGAGATGTTAACTAGTGTCATTTTTCTACATACCGCAGAGTTTACCTTGTCCAGTTTTGGAGGTTTGTTCATTGTTATAAAGTATGGCCGCTACGGTGAGCGGTGCTCAAGTCATTGCTAATACTCGGCCGCCATATTGTGTTATATGCGGTTATTAGCCAAATCTATTAAGAGAAGTTTGCTCTGGCATGTATTTATGTGTCTTCATAAATAAGTCATATATTTGTAGCCTTGGGTGGCAATATTGTGTGCATCCGATCATTAAAGGGAAATTCCTGTTGAAAGTGTTATTTCTTATTGTCAGCATTATATGGGGTGGTCGTACCTTTAGAAGGACGAGCCTTGATTATCATTAGTGGTGGTGTGTTTGCAAATCCACAGCATATAGTGCTCGTGACAGCTGAGGGCTGCGTCCGGCTTTTTTGGTGAGCCTAAAGGCCGTGGGGCCAGTATTTTACAGTATTATATTATATTTGACAGCTGGGTGGCTCAGTTATTATTCAAAGGCCGTGGGGGCCTAGAAGGTATGCACACAGAGCGATAGAAGGTAATAGGAGAAGTTATTTTGGTTTCCCAGTGTTCACACAGTGTGTTTGCTAGTGGGTAACGTTTGCGCAGTGAACTGTTTACGGTCGAGTGACCTCGATAACGCTAGTGACCTAGTTAGTCAACAGTGGTAATTTTAAGTTCAGAGAGTATTGGACAGTGTGTTTGTCATTGTGTTGCAAGTTAATTTTGGTGCTACAGTCGCAATTACTAGTAGAATTTGTGTCAAAAGTGATAGAATTAAGTTTCAGCTTGTGTCTGCCTTGTCAGTTTGAGGGGTCGCAAGGTAGTTTTGTGGCGTAGTGATAGTGATCCAGGTGGAGCAGCGGAGTTTGAGGTGTCGGTACTATCTGTTATAGATTGTCCCAGGCGGCAATTGGGTGCCAGGTGGGAGATAGATCGGTCAAACTCGGTATAGGGTGGAAGGAAGTTGTTGGTAGGAATTGGTAGATGGTAAGGAGATCAATAGGGGTAGAGGTATCTCAGGTTATGTGGTACTCCTCTTGGTTGGACATCTTGTTTGTCGTGACCGTACTTCACCGAGGGGCCCGTCCAGTGGGTGCCCTCCAACGTCTCTGACGTGACCGTACTTCACCGCGGGGCCCGACCAGTGGTGCCCTCCAACGCCTCTGGCGCGACCGTACTTCACCGAGGGGCCCGTCCAGTGGGTGCCCTGCAACGCCTCTGTTGTGACCTTGGTATTTTCGGTGCCATAGACTGTTGGATTGCTGTAGTGTAGAACTGTGGAGTGAACGTTGTGAGACTCTTGCATATCATAGTGCCAAAAGACAGTACGTTAGAATCGGGCACATAGATCTGTGAAGCTGGTTGATTAGAACTTTCGTGTGAACTTTCATGGGAACATTCAGTCATTACTGTATTGTGGACAGTGCTGTGATAGCACCGTGTAGAACAGTTTATTCGCCTTGTTAGTGATGACAGTACCGTGCCAAAGGAGATTAATGTATTTGCTGGCACACAGACTTACGTAGAAGTCTGCTTTTCGGGATCTATATTGTGCGGTTGGATGTTACACGTGTGATTTACATTTGTTCTGTCTGCATTTTCATCACTGGTACTGAGGAGTTACGTGGTCAAGCATCGCTGGAGCGTCAGTTAAGTTTTCTTTGTTGTTTGTAAATCTTTGTATGATGTGTTATATTTATGTTTCTTGTTTTTCCTCTAAATTTTAAATTGTCTTTTCTGTCTATCCACCTGATACTATTTATCGTACAGTCTGATCTTTTAGAGTAGGGGGATAGTTCTGTTTCTTCATCTGCTTCTCGAAGCTTGCTTAGTGGTTTCTTGGTGTTTTTCTTTCCTTTTGTTCTGTTCTTTTTCCCCACTTTCTTTATAGAACTTAGTCTGTATGTTTATATGGTGTCAGTTAGTTAGGTGGGATCTTTCATTCCATTTCCTATTATTGGGGTCATTGGTATTATTTACAGAGTAAAGCATTGATATGTTATTCTGTTATAATTGGTTATATGTTATTTAGTTTCTTTTGATTGGAGTGGTTTGATAGTGGCTAGTGAAGGAGACAGCTCTCAGTACTTCATCATTGTATGTAGTTGTTGTTTAGTCCACTGGATTTAATGTTATATTTGTGTGTTTAAGGGTGGACGGGTGGCGAGTTTAATTCATTCTGTTCCTACTTGTGGGAAAAGATTGAATTAGACTGATTTCTTTCTAGGGGGTGGCTGTGTATGTTTAGTGGTGGAGTAAGGCAGACGGTTTTCCTGCGACTGCCCTACTTAACATTCCAAGCCCTGTTGGTGTTAGGTGTACCGGTGTAGTTAGTATTTACATTGTCTTGCACATTCAGTAATTCTTTTGTTGTGTTTAAGTGGTGTATTCTCTCGTTCCATCTTGCTATCTTGTAAATACGTTTACAGGTATTCCTTGTTTTCGTTCGTTTGCAGTCACGCATTGTATATACTAATCTACCTCTGCTCAACTTTGTTTATCATCTTGTTCCTCGTGAATGGGATTTTTGTTTTCGTAGTGTTTGGTATGTGTCTTTTCATCTGTGTAGTGCTCATTTTGCCAATGTAGACATTTACATAAGATAGATTATTAAGAATTGAATTAGGATCTGAGTATAGCACCAGTGTGGGTGCCAGTAACAGACTTTGGTGTAAAAGCTGATTTATTGTCAAGTTGGTACAGTGGTGTCATAGCACCAAGAATTATCATCTACTGTCGACTATTATAATGGTCGTTGAGTTTATCACAAAGACTAAGTGGTCGGAAGGACCAAATTTTCAGAGTAAAGAGACATGAGCCAAGTGGCAAAGTAAGACTATAGTTATACAATAAGAGGTAAAGTGGATTATGTGTATACAGTGAGAGGTGAGGTGGTATATACTTACATGCATAGATATGTGTAAATGTGAGAAGTGATATTGACATTTACTATCATTACTGCATACTTTGTAAACAGAGAGTTATCGGGTGATATAAGTGAAGTGTTTACAGGACATACGATTGAGTAGTGCATGGTAAAAATCTATAGCAAGAGATAATAGTGAGTATTCTGAGTGTACATCATGGACCTACAGGGTTTCATTCAGATAGGTAAAGAATGTGGGTACACTGGCAAGGAACTAAATGACTATGCCAAGACAGAATACTACTCAGCGGAGAATCAAAACGCTTTAGAGAAGAAAAAGAAAGAGAAGGAAGAGTAGGAAAAGATTGAGGAACAGAATGCCTTAAGGGATGCTCGTGCTGAAGAGCTAGAGTTAAAAAGAAGAGAATTCGAGTTACAAGAAAAGAAGATGAGAGAAGACAGAGAATTTGAAGAAAAGAAGATGAGAGAAGACAGAAAATTTAAAGAAAAGAAGTTGAGAGAAGATAGAGAAGTAGAATTAGAGAAGGAGAGAATGAGAATAGCTCTGGAAGAGAAGATGATTGATAAGGAAATACAATTAAAGAGATTGGAAGTGGGTGCGAGTGGTCAGAACTCGACTCCTGGGGGGTCCCATCGTCCCTTTAGGCTGCGTCTGCCGAATTTTAATGAAAACAATGGCAGTTTAGATTTTTTCCTTGAGAGATTCAAGACCGAATGTGTGGCCTGGAAGGCTGACAGAGATGAATGGTCATCTCTGTTATCCACATTGCTAGTGGGGCCTGCGATGGAGACTTTTTATAGCCTCCCGCTTGAAGAAAGGGCCGATTACGACAAAGTAAAGGAAAGGTTTCTCCGGAAGTTCCGTCTGACTGCTGACGGGTACCGGACGCGTTTCAGAAACGCGATGCCAAGCGTAGACCAAGACTTCGAGGACTTTATCTCGAAGATAAAACTTCTGCTCAACAGATGGATTGAGATGGAGGGGATTAATAAAGACTATGATGGCTTGCTAGACTTGATGCTACGAGACAAAGTGTTGTCGTCGTGCTCAACTGAGGTGGTGACGTTCTTACACGAGCTCCAGCCAAAAGACATTGAGTCCATGGCCCAATTGGGGCATCATTATGTTCTTGCTCACCCGGGCAAACCCATTCCGAAGTCAGGTCTGCCAGACGCCTTAGTTGCAGGCGTCGGCAAAGTGCAACGCCAACCATGGAAAGACTAGGCAGGCGAGGCAGACAGGTGCCATGAGCAGAAGCACGATGGGTCCTCCAGTCCCTATCAGCCACGCAGAGGCAACTATGGGAACTTCCGATCTCATCGGAGTGGTCGGTCGAGTTGGCACAACCGACAATGGAAGAGTGATAACGACGCAGGAGCGCGCCAACCTCGTAAGCAGGTACGCTTCGAGGAGTCGCGGGACGAAGATCGGTTTTGGTACAAAACAAAACATCACAAGCAGAGGAGCGGTTCCTCGGAGAGTCGTTCTTCCGACTCCGATGCGCGATCTTCGTCATCGAAAAGCTCCAGCAGGAGTACACGCGATGAGACGAAAAAGGAGCGCCTGTGTTCCAATTGTGGTGGCAATAACCATTGCGCTGACAGGTGCTCCACCCCGTTAGAAAACGCAAATCCCGCGGTTGTGTTGGATACAGTCAATAGCGAGGACTGTGCGGGGTGTCGCCCTTTGTTCCATGCGAACGAGAGGTTAGTGCTACACTGCGGGCATGCGGCACCATGTCTGTCGGCAGTCCACGAGACGGGCAAGGTGGCTCTCCACAAAGGCAAGGTAGAGAATAGACCAGTTCTGGTATTGAGAGACACTAGATGTACAACTGTCGGGGTACGTCGGTCGTGTATCGACGAGTCCTGCCTTACAGGCAGAACCGTAACGTGTACTAAATTTGGGGGCAAAGTTGAGTCTTACCCCCAGGCGTGTATTAATGTGGACACTCCGTTCCTGTCGGGTAGAGTGAACGCGTTCGTTCTCGAGGATCCAATTGCCGATTTAATCATCGGCAATATACAGGGAGTGCATAAGGCCATGGGTGTGGCTGGAGCAGAAGCTCAGGAACATCAAAGTCCCGGGAGGAAGGTACATCCGAGACGGAATCGCGGCAGGCGCCCATTGATACTCTCAGTTCGAGGCCAGTGGATAGGTATAGGAACAGAAAAGGCATATCTGAGGGCCTGATAGCGAGTAACTGCGCGGTGTGGGTCCGCAATGTTCCCCTAAGTGCTAGTTGCCGGGCTCGCATTCAGTAGGGTGGTTCGGTTAACGCGAACCGAACTTTATAGTCTGACCCACGCCACCAGGACTATGGTGAGAAATATAAGTCTCTTGTACAACTTTATAATGTATTGAGGAGTCCGATGGGACTGATTTACATGTGATAGTATTAGACACGTTTCGGTAATCTTTAAAGATCATGTTTAGGATTTACTAGGTCATACTTTGTAATTTATGTATCATGGTGCCACAAAGGCAAGCTGCTCTAGAATCGAATATAATGTATATTTAAACCATGTACAAATGATTGTCTATGCTATGAGATTATTTACTGGTGTGGATGCCTAGATAGGAGTAACTATGAATTTACCATATAGGGTGTTTGATAGACCAGGTGTGGACAGTCGTTGTTATTTTTCACGACTACCAGTACCTGGGTAGCCTACTTCATACTCATATATGTTTTGTGGATAGGTTGAGAAGGCATGTACGACAATGGTGGCGAAGAACTATGGCACTCTCTAGGCAAATGAGGAGATGCTATGATGGCATATATATGTTCGTCCATGCTCCGAAGGAGGGCGGGCGAAGCTCCTCCGGTGGAAGAAAACTACGTGTTCGTCCATGGCAGGAGCGTGTTTGATTTCAACATAAAAGATAAGTGGCAAAGAAAGGCCACTGGTCAGACTATTCAGACTCTATCACCAATATATAAAATAAAAGGATAAAAATACAGTGTATGATGAATCCTTGTGGACAGAATGTATCTATTACTACCTTCACAGTTCAGCTCAGTGACAAACTATATTGAATTATAATATTAATCAGTGTAGAAAAATTGAAACTTAAGTACAGTATTCTGTTTGATAATTAAAGTTTCTATGTTTATTTATTTTATGCTGTAAATATATTTGAGTTACTTCTAAGTTACCTAACCGAAAAGAGAACCGGTATAGGGTAAATAAACTGTAAATATGTACTATCAGACTTGCTGAAATTATTTATTCAGGACATCTACTCTCATCACACCTGGAGGTTTATACAGCTGGATTCTATCCTTTGATGTCAATACACCCTTATTCTTTTCAGAAAAGGGGGTATTTCTTGTAAGGCCAGTCTCCTACCTGGCACTATCCTGGTATCATCTGATACATCTTTTGGTCCAGGATAACTTAGATTACAATAAAAACAATAACAACAAACCCCTTTCGTGACAGTCATATTTGTTAGTTTTGTGTTATATTTGTGTTTTTGCTCCTTCTAGAGCATTCATCGCGTGTGTTATTTGCGTGGCTCAATTACTACGCGCCGCGCACTAAGTTGAGCGATTAGCCCTACGGCCAATATAATGAGAGAATGAGCCGACGAAAGGCCTTTTTAGCAAGAACAGCCTAGAGAGAACAAACGAAACTAGGCGCCCTGTTTGGGTAGGAGATGGACAAAGAAACCAGAGCACGTGAGCTATAATTGTTAGCATATTTTGTAGAAATTAGCTTTAGTGTTCTGTAGTTTTATTATTAGTATTCAGCGTGGCACAGTTATAGTGTTTAACAAAATAGATAGATGTGTTTCCAAAGGAGATTTCTTCCAGGACATTAGATTTAGTTTTAAAGTTATAAATGAGTGAAAATATGGGTCGATAGATTTTACTAGCGTTAAGTCCAAACCACAGCTGTGAGAGTTTAGTAGCAATTATTTCATTCACTAGACCAGACAAGAAAAGCGAATACAGTAGGAACCGGACAGATAAAGCAGTCTACTACTAATATTAACTGTTGGCAAGATGGCAGCCACGTGTTCATGAAAAGCATCACGGACTGTGAATAAAAGTTGTGCCTGTGAGTCGGCAATAGCACGCTTAGTTATCACGTGTTATAGGCCTAGTAATGTTACGCTATTTTATATTGTGTGAATTGACACGTGGGTGAAGGCAGGTTAATGTAATTTTCTTCAGTAATGGAAGAGATAGTTTTCGTGTAAAATTTCCTTTAGGTGATGTATTTAGTTCTAGTTTTATTAAGTCAAGAGTAATTTTATTTTATTATTTGATGTAAGGGTAATTTAGTGTATTGCACGATAATTGATCATAATACTACTGTATGTCTTTGGTGGGTTACTTTGAGTGAGGTGAGGATAGTCATCTAGATTTCTGGTGATCGCAATGCCACTCCTTTGTGCGTAAGGCACTTTGAGACAGAGGTGTTTCTCTGTTTGCTCCTTGCGGGGCGGGGCGACACCAGTGCGGCTGAATCCAACAGAAGCCTGCACGAAGCATTTATATGCTATGGCAGTGGTTTGTTTCTGGAACGATTTGTTTCATATGATGAGTTCCCAATCTCATCAGTCGGCATATACGACATGCTTCATAGTGCAGGAACGAATATATCAGTTGCGAGGTGGTGGTTTATGCTCATTAATGAGAGTATTCGTCGTACATATAGTTGAACATTATTCTATGTCCATTTTATTATTATTTAATTATTGTTTTGTGTAGAATTGTTTATGAGAGCACGTGGGTTCACTTGGAGATATATATTTCTCTTCTCGCTCCTTATGGAGCATGGGGCCACCAATGTACCCTCACACATGAAGCCCTCACAATGCATTCAGATGCTCTTGCAGTAGTGGTTTCGGTAGCAATGTGTGTTACATGGTGAGATTGCCAGCCTCATGCACAACACCATACTAGTCTCATTGGACGACATGCATGAGTGTGGGTGTGTGTGATAGTTGAGTGTGTCAGGTGACGTGGAAGGAATGTTTGGCAGGTGAGAGTATCGTTTCTCATTATTTAACTATTATGATTTTAACTAGTCGTTGCTTTGTTTGCGTTTTCAGATTAGCAATCGAGCACTGGCTGGGTGTTTTGTTTGCTTTGTTTTATTTGTTTAATGTTTGCTTCAGGTGCTCTTTATCACTGAATGGGTTGTATCAATAAATACAGCCCCTGCCTTAGAATCAAGAGTTTTATTGTTGTTCGGGTCGGTTGCGAGTGTGCAAGAAAGTGATCACATATCACAACAGCATCATCGTCATCTCGCCCACCATATCACACCCTAATAAAATAAAATCTAGCTGGGGACTGAAAGAAATCGAGACGTACTTACTTGAGTTACTACCCTACACAGTCCTTGCTCCTAATTCAGAAATGTAGCTACTGCTTATATTCTGTTGTGAAAATGATAGCATTAAACTTTAAACACAACCTACTTCATTCTGAAAAACTTCAAGAATTACAACTTAGAAATGCCTTTGAGGTTCTGCGTAAATGAGACTGCTCAAACATGGCTTCTCAACAACTCACAAGTACAAAACACAACCTTCGCCGAGACCTGCTGTCTGGAACTCTAAGATTTTTAACTTTCGTTAGCTCGACGGTGTTGTGAGTTCTTGTCACCGTCAATGGTTTTGATTGATGCTACTAAAATGTATGCACTTATTTCATTGGCACGGATAATGCTGGGGTAATAGGCCTCACTGTCACATATTCAAGCACAGAGTATTCAAGCACAGAGTATTCAAGCACAGAGTAGAGTATTCAATCACAGAGTATTCAAGCACAGATTATTCAAGCACAGAGTAGAGTATTTAAGCACAGAGTAGAGCATTCAAGCATAGAGTATTCAAGCACAGAGTATTCAAGCACAGAGTATTCAAGCACAGAGTAGAGTATTCAAGCACAGAGTATTCAAGCACAGAGTATTCAAGCACAGAGTATTCAAGCATAGAGTATTCAAGCACAGAGTATTCAAGCACAGAGTAGAGTATTAAAGCACAGAGTAGAGTATTCAAACACAGAGTATTCAAGCACAGAGTATTCAAGCACAGAGTAGAGTATTCAAGCACAGAGTATTCAAGCACATATTATTCAAGCACAGAGTATTCAAGCACAGAGTATTCAAGTACAGAGTATTCAAGTACAGAGTATTCACGCACAGAGTATTCAAGAACTGCTTCTCTGAAGCGTTTGCATTGAGTTTCTACGTATAACGCATCAATTCTCTATACATGTTTGCGTAGCGTGGCGAATTTTAACTTCCCATTCGACATAACTGTGTCGTGAGAAGATAATTAGGATGCCCACCAGTGAATTAAAAAATTGACTTGTGCAATCTAATGACATCTCCAACGATCCACCACAATTGAGATGCATGGTTTCTTTTTTTTTTTTTAGTTATATTTCTAGGTGGAGCATAGTCTTCTACATCTCGTCCTGATGGATGCATGGGCGGCTAATGAATTACGATGGCGGAAATGACGTACTGGAAAGGACAAGGGGGAGGGGTGTAGAAATTTAAATATTTATGTAAAATAATGAACTAGTGATTAATGTTGGTAGGATAGGGAACTTGTTTTGCAGACAGTGAAACACTACACAGATTATCGGTGAACCACCACACAGATTCTCGGTGAACCACCACACAGATTCTCGGTGAACCACCACACAGATTCTCAGATCGCCAGAGGACTTTATCGTTTTGACCCAGGACAAATATTTCAGATTTGAAACTCGTGAAATTCTATGGGCCTTGACTCTCAGGGGCAGGTCCCACTTGAGCACTTACTCATTCGAGTGTTTTCTATCTTTCCTCTGGAAACATTTGTACATCTGCTACAGTGTAAAAAGGTAAAGAAATCCTGTAGCAGATACATCAGTAGCGGAGTGAAATGTTTGAGACTTCATTATACTAGGTCTAGCTTCGGGAGGTGGGGTGATCAGTTACCGTCCTCGCTACATTTCCCTTCTCTAACTCAAGAGCAGGTACCCATTTACAGCTGGGTAAACTAGAGCGTGGTGACACTATGTTTCGACCCCAGTACCTTTTCCGCAAGAGGCCACCGCGTTAACCAGTCTGCCTATCGGACGCTCCTGCAACTGTGTACACAGAGACATTAATCAAATTAACAGCGTGCGAAAGGATGGTGCTATTGACGTTCAAATGACCCAATTTGTTTCCCACAGGTCTCTGGGGAGGTCAAATAAAGATTAGGATCAACGTTCCCGTCAGGCATGTTGTATGGGGCAGTTAAGGAAAGACTGTACACGGGCTAGCAATCTCAACAACTAAAACACGTTGTTACAGAAACTACCATGGCAATAAAGTACTTTGGTGCAGGCTTCCCATCCATGGAGGCCCACCACAGTAGTGGCACAATAAGTGAATAAGGCATTTACTAATTCAATAGTGCTCAAATGGATTAGCGCTGTGAGTGCTTCTGTGAGACTGTAACATTGTTATGTGTTTCTGGTGGCGACTGTGGAGTAGAAATTAAAAGAAGACTTGCACTTGCTTCACATAAACTAATACAAGATGAAAAACCTATGGCAAGGCACAAGCAAAGAAACAAAGTTATAACTGATCAGAGCATGTATATTCCCAGTAGCAACATACGGCTGCGAGACTTGGACACTCAATAAAACAGTTGCAAAAAAGGTTACATCATTCGAAATGAAATGCTACAGAAGGATGTTGAGAATACCCTGGACAGAAAAAAAGACCATCAGAGAAGTACTGCACTCACTAAACGTACAGGAACATTGGCTCCTAAATACCATCGCAATAAGGAAGCTGACATTTTTCGGTCATATAAAAAGACATAATAGTCTGGAAAAATTAGTGATGGAAGGCATGGTCCCTGGAAAAAGTGGAAGGGGTCGACCTAGACGACCCAGGACATCACAGAGAGTCTGAACTTGTCATTGGTTGATGCAGGTCGACTTGCCCAGAATCCGTGATGCGTTCAAAGCAGCTGTAATGGAGACAACGTTCTGGAGAGAATACGTCACATGATGATGACGTGTTTCTGGTAGATTGTAACATTGTACGTGCTTCTGGTAGATTGTAACATTGCACGTGTTTTTGATAGATTGTAACACCGTGTGTGGTTCTGGTAGATTGTAATATTGTACGTGTTTCTGGTAGATTGTAACATTGTGTGTTTCAGGTAGATTGTAACATTATACGTGTTTCTGGTAGATTGTAACACTGTGTGTGTTTCTGGTAGATTGAAACACTATGTCTGTTTCTAATACATTGTAACACTGTGTGTGTTTCTAGTAGATTGTAATATTGTGTGTGTTTCTGGTAGATTGTACCACTGTGTGTTTTTCTGGTAGATTGAAACATTGTGTGTGTTTCTGGTAGATTTTAACATTATACGTGTTTCTAATAGATTGTAACACTGTATGTGTTTCTGGTAGATTGTAATATTGTGTGTGTTTCTGGTAGATTGTAACACTGTACGTGTTTCTGGTAGATTATAACTGTGTGTGTTTCTGGAAGATTGTAACAGTTTACGTGTTTCTGGTAGATTGTAACTTCTTCTTCTTCTTTATCGTTCGCCCTCAGACTTCTACATTAATGACTCTAATAAAGGCAGTAGTCAGCTAAAGGTTTCCCTGGCATCTACGAACATTTTTTAGTTGAGAGAAGTGGGTTGTTGCCATATTCCACTCCGTTCACTGCTGTAAGTTTGGCAGGACTGGAGCAGATGTTCTGCTGTCAATGGGTTGGTGCCTCAGGAGCAGAGATCTGTTGGATCAATCCTGTACTTGTGGTATAGATGGTACCTCAACCTATTGTAACTTGTACGTAAGCGGAAAATGATGAACTGGTCTCGCCTAGAAACCCGGTAATAGACATAATATTTTAAGTAACGTGGATGTTCTCTATCCCATTGTGACAGAATGAGGCGACCCTTCTCGATCTCTGTTTCACTACGGCAGTATCAGTTACATTTTTGTACTGAATTTTATTGCATGCTTTCAATTGTCGCACTTTCTTTCTTTCTCTGCTATGTGTAGCAGATATTTGGTATTTTCCTTCTTACAATCCCTTCAGTATATTTAGTCTTGTCTGCTTACCTGCCCATCCCTGCTAAAATAATATTATCGACAACCATGTTGGTTAATATTGGCAGCGGCCGTCATCAGACATCAGCTTAACACTAAATCGCCCAGCGAATGTGTCTAGTTGCTGATAAGGCCAGGGTACGCGACAGATAAGAGATTGCTTGTCTGGGTGACACGTTTTGGACAGACACCGATGACCTAATCGCTTCCTGTCCAACTTGTTATGACATTATTACTTTAGATAGTAATAAATTGTTGCATCTGAAACACATTGTCGTATGAGTTTACAGATGTGTTTGTGAGTTCGCCTGTCAGGCAATCGGATGTTTTCATACCATATATGGGAAAGGTGACCTCTACATTACGTTCAAAATTTGTTCATGTCAGGAATATTTTGAAATTACCGCACCCAACACTTTTGTTTGAAACGATTGCGCTTTCTTAGCTTCGTTGCAAACAGATGCGGGGAGGACAGTGAATATAACCTGACACGTTTCAGTGTTATTTCACTGTAAGATTCACGCTTGCTAAGACACAACCAGACCTGCCAGAAGTTAGAATTCAGAATTTCCATTTATCAGACCGGACACCTTTTATTGGAGTATTCATAATGACTTACATAGCCCAGGAAACCCATTTTAATAAGGAAGGCTGAGGAGACTGAAACACGCGGAGTCATAGAGGGAATTATCTTCTAAAAAGTAACTACCCAAAGAACACGTGTAAGAGGCCTAATCAAGTGCCTTAACTTCATTCATCTGAGCACAAAGTCAGTGAGCCAGGATTGGCGTAAGTTGTCATTTTACATTCTATATTTTGCATTACTAACATGTGAACTAATATGTATATATTGCCATGTGAATATTAATATGTGAAAATCGATGGATGACCAAGTCATTTGAGGCTGGCAACCTCAGCGTACAGGATGATGATTTCAAGAACCACCACTGCAAGGGCTGGTGACTGCCTTACTGGTAGTTCCTTACAGAGAACTAAAAAGCATAAGTAAGTCTCAGGTCCCATATGGAACAGGGAGGGAAAGATGAAAGACATGATGTACATTCTAAGTATAATACTTACAGTTTCAAACTAGTTTAAATGTCTATGTAAACATATTCACTTTAAAGTTAATGACAGTTTCAAACTTTTCAATCAGTGTAAATGTAAATGAAAACAGATTCAGTTTATATTGTGAACACTTTTCAAACAGTGGAGATGTAAATGTAAACATATTCTATCTGAAATTTGAACCTTTTCATTTAAATGTAAAATAAGGATAAAGCTATTCAATTTAAATGTAAAGAAAGTTTCTCTCTAGGGATTAAGTTTAATTCTTATTGAGGGTTTTTTTAACCCTTGTTAAACTAAATACAAATTTAACTTCGATTGAATCATTTTAAATGCACTGCATGTTTGTCTCAGTCAATTTACTAAACACACTGTAAACAGAGCTATACCAGAATAATGATAATTCCACTGAGAAATCAGGGTGGGGGCTTAACGAGCTGAAACTAGTAATTGCATAATCTTCACAAAAGTTGTCGATCATAGAATTAACGTGCTCAGCCAATGCAGCATTGTTTTCGCTTTTCTGAATATCTTGTGAATATTCCCTTGGGATAGAAGTGTCATTACCCTTCTATCTACATCTCTGCCAAGAGTAATCTTGTGCGAAGGTAGACACCTTTGACGACCCACTTTAGATACTCTTTGAGTGTTTGCCACTGTTGGACCACTACTGCCAAGCAGGGGAGGCAATACCGTCACACCCATTTGGACTTTATAGTTGTTTTAGCCACTTCATAAGTATATTGTTTTGTTGCAGGGCTCTCCCTTCTTTTGCAAGTTTATCTACCTCTTCGTTACCTGGAATGTTGCAATGAGCTGGCATCCACTGCACTGTGCACTTGTTGAAGCATTTGGCCAGGCTTTCAAGTAAGTTTATCAGATCTTTCAATATTGTATCATGGTGGCTCTTCAGGGCTGTTATTACTGAGAGGGCATCTGTAAAGATCACTATCTGTTTTTCTGCATGTGATTCGTATTCAATAAGAGTTTCTGCTGTCTGTTTCAGGGCCTCTGCTTCATCATTGAAATTTTTGGAGTATTTACCAGTGGCGATTGCCAGAGAGTGAATTTTATTCTTTAATTTAATGAGTATGCCAGCTCCCCCATTTTCAAATGCATGTATGTGTCCAAAAAAGGTAAAGAAAAAGGATCCCGTTACACGCCCATTGAGGCATATTGGGAATATGGTGTTAGGCCCATATTTTCTTGACCGTCGGCACACTAGGGATGATGTGGTCAGCATCACGCCGGCCGCCTTAACCTTCCCAGAGCTGCTCTGGTACCTAATTGGGGCTGGGTCGACCCAGGAGCCGTTTGCAGCCTAAAAAAATCACACCTCATCTGGGGATCGAACCATAGACCACTGAGCTAGGAAGCCAGTGCACTATCCACTATGCTACCGCGGCTTCCATGTGTCCAAAGCTTTGTTAGAAATTTTTGGTCAGTATATACTGAAGCACATTAAAAACGCACCACTATTATATATACTGATGCCGAGAAGCTGGAAAAAAAAGTGTGGGAATGGATTTTCCCCGTCTTTGTCATGAGGTAGAGAGCGAATGGCTGCTGGAATGGAAAGTGCATGATTCAACCCACGGGTTTGTGTACAGACTACATGAAAACAATAAAAGTTACACGTGCAACACGATTCCCAACAGCTATGACCCTGAAAATGTGTACGCGCTGTGGCAGTATACTCGGTATAAAAAGGCCGTTGAGAAAAAACACCCAGTACATGTGCTTGAAATGCCACGACTATCTGAAAACGAGCGCCAACGAGCCATTGGTATGTTGGAGACCGGAATGAGCTCGCAGGCCATTGCCAGAAGGATAAATTGCCACCACAGCACTATTGTACGTCTCAATGAACGTTACGGAACCACTGGCAGTGCCCGGGATAGACTTCGGAGGGGCCAACCACGAGTTACTACCCCTGCGCAAGATCGTCATATTGTGCTGAGTCACCTAAGGAATCGTTCTCTCCCGGCAAGTCAAACAGCAAGAGCAATAGTGGGTAGACGTCGGCAAGTCTCTCGAATGACAGTCATACGACGACTCAGAGATACATGCCTTTCTGCAAGACGACCTTATGTTGGGCCAAACTTGACTCACAGACATCGTCAGCAGCGCCTGCAATGGGCAGAGCAACATGTCAGATGGACTATACTGCAGTGGAATGCTGTCCTATTCACAGACGAGAGCAGATTCAACATATCCTATGCTGATGGACGTATGCGGATTTGGCGACGGTGTGGAGAGCGCTTTGCAGATTGCTGTGTTCGTCAGCACAACCGATTTGGAGAGGGCAGTATTCACATTTGGGGAGGATTCAGCTTTCACCATCGCTTGCTTCTTCACGTCTTCCAATGAAATGTTAATGCTGTGACATATCGAGATGAGGTTCTGGATGCATTGGTTGCTCCTGCGTTCACAAATTATCCAGACTTGCAGCTTCTCCAGCAGGATAACGCACGTGCGCACACCACATGCATTACGCAGCAATATCTACAGCAGCAGAACATTGTGACGATTGATTGGCCTGCTCTATCACCAGACATGTCCCCCATAGAACATCTATGGGACGAGCTTGGACGCAGAGTCTACAGGCAAGGTTCTCCAGCTAATCTGCAACAGCTCGAAGCTGCTCTTACACGTGAATGGGACTTGATTCCCCGGAATTTCCTTCAGAGACTTGTGCGTTCCATGCGGCGCCGCTGCCAAGCTTGTTTGCAAGCACACAGTGGACATACCAGATACTGAGGATAGTGTGAATGAATTTTTTTATTGGTTGCATTTTTGGTTTTCTCCCTTGCCTGCACAGAATACAATGAATTTCATAACAATCAAATGTACAAATTAATGACCAGCATGGATTCATAGGAAAATGAATAAAGATTCCAAATATGTAAACTTGTAAACACTTATATTTACATTTCACACTCTGTTCCTGGATTATACAGGTGGTGCGTTTTTAATGTGCTTCAGTATATATATATATATATATATATATATATATATATATATATATATATATATATATATATATATATATATATATATAGATATATATATATATATATATATATATATATATATATATATATATATATATATATATATATATATATATATATATATATATATATTCCAAATTCATATTTTTCATTTCCACATTTTCATCAAGAAGAAGAAGAAAAGAAAAGAAAATAAATAAAAGGATTCAGTAATTGTATTCCAGACTTGGTCAATTCTATGTTGTTTGATAATTTTGACTTTACTGAATTGAATTTTTATTTGTAGTTTAGCATACGATAGTTATAAAGGAAGGTGTCGCATAGAGATTTATGATCAATAAATTTTCTATATTCTTTTCTTTTCTACCTGTCCTCTACTTTATTATCGCTCTTTTATCCTTTTCCTGTTTTTCGCATTCGTTCGTTTGCGAATATATATATTTTCCCATTCTAACGTTTACCTGTTTCTTTTCTCTTACTGAGAACGCATTTTATTTCGTCAGATGTCAGTCTCTGCAGGTGAGCGAATAGTGCGAAATTCGTCTCGATAGACATGGGATGGCAGATATATCGTCTAACATTTTCATCTGACACGGCGTCCTTCGGCCAGTTTCTCGGCCTGAGGTGTGGAAAGCACCAGACATACATCGCCCAGAATAGCCATATGTCGGGGAAGGCGTTAAGACGCGTATTGACAGGTTATGGCAGGCTTCTGAGTAATGTGAAGTGTTAGGAGAGGGGGAGATACCGGCGATATTTTGGATTTCGAAATAACGTGGGATCCTTTGTCTGTTTAAGATATATCTACCCGAGAGAGTTTTAGACTAGTCGTTCATACTCCTAGTTGCAGTAGACGTGATCGCTTCGTTCTAGATACTTATATTTATAAGTGAAACTCTTAGTTTCGTTGTGATACTCGTAGTTCTGGTTGGAGGTATTATATTATATAAATATCTAATTGTGTTGAGTGATATAGTGATAAATCGCTTATTTTCATTTTACTAGTTGGATTTCTGTGCAGAAGAAATTAATATTAAGTCTGTTATATTCGCTAGTCGACATGTTACAGTGGAAAGCAAAATATATTATAATTTCTAGCTTAAACTCATGCAGCTGTAAATGAATTAAAATAAACTGCGAATAATTATCAGTCGAGAATATTTTAACTAACTTATAACTGCACTGATTCATCATTGAGTATTGACGAAATACGTATGTATTTGTAATTCATGATGACTGATTTTGTGAATATAACTTATTTCACGGGAGATTTAAATGATACGACAAGCTCTACGCTTGCAGTTTATAATGTAAGTTATAACCGAGGGAATAGTATGTATAAGTATTTTATATGTTGTTTTCTCTTTATTCAGTGAAACTGGGGTGACCCAACTTTGCCAGCGTTGAGTACTGGGTAGTATCTGTGAAGAACATAAACATTTTATTCTTAAAGACGTGGGTGTATAAAGTAAAACCTGTCTGGCATTGCATTGGCATCCAGAACGACAGAGTACCCATTCCATAAACTTTAAGATTTAAATAAAGTAACGGGCCTATCGCGCCAGATTTAATTCTTCCTGAGAGAAACCTCAAGTACATTTCAGCCCTTGTGGCAAGTAAAATATTAATATCAGTAACATTCCGACGGAGTTGTGATTAGTATGTGGTGTGACCAAATAAAATTCTATACTGAGAGAAGGCAGTTACCTGACATTCCTAGTTACTAGAAATCTAAGCTATTGACACTTTGCTCGCTGTTAACGTTCGTGCCTGGACAATTTTAATGTGTCAGAACCAGATATCCCTAAATAAGAAATACCAAGGAAACGTTCCCTGAAGAAGCGAATTCAACTTATCTTTTTGGAGCTGGGGTTCCCTTGGCCAATGTCTAACCCTGGAGATTCTGAATGTGCATGTCCTAAAAATTGTTTGTCCAGAAGTTGCTACCAAAGCTGTAAGTACGAACGAAAGCTAGTGATCACGGCTGACTGAACAGAGTGAATGCAGGACTGAGCGATTCTTTTATTGTTGTATTTTGGCACCCATTTTTTGCTGTCTAAAATTTGTTTATGCAAGTGTTGTTGCTAACAATATTTTTTCCTTAGGATAGATCAGAGTATCCAAGTCTGTTCATACCTGTAACGGGAAATCTTAGACTAAATCATATGTATCCGTGACTCTTTGGGGCTATCACTTTTCTTCTAACAGGACTGTGGGCTATACATCGAGGGAAAGGATCATACTAATGGGTCTATCATTCTTGTAGCAATTCATTGACTTTATGACTACGTGTATATGTTTGATGTAATTTTATGTGTTGTGATGGAATTTTAGTATGATAATTAAAATTCTCATAAACTTAATCAGTGTGGCGATCAGTTCGTTCCCAAATATCTATATCTTCATTTGTCATAGTTTTTCACGTCTGTGTGTCTATTGTAGTCACTTATGTGTGTGTGTGTATGTGAGGAGTATATATATTAATATATATTATATTAGATTTGTCTGACTAATCTAACTCTGTTGTAGATGATAGGCTGACTGAGAGAAGCTTCTCGAGGGTCAGAGACAGAATCTGCTATATTTCCTCCACCTCACTCGTGAAATCTATTTCTATTTTTTTCACCTCCCACTGAGCTATCACTTATTTCTATGTCTATTCAGAAGGGACCAAACTAAGTCTTAATCACCTATCACAAATCTACGACAGAAGGGGCATTCTAGTCTCTTGATCTACTCATTACCATCTTGTCAGGAGCACTTTACCACCTTAGCTATACTTGTGCCATCCATACACCAATGTTCATTCCTGAGACTGGGGTATACTCTTTAAGTCAGAATTCTCTTCTGACCTATCATCTACATTCTACATCATCATCAATAACAACCAACTTCGTTACTTAAAAGATGTTGATGATCGTGACTAGTTAACTAACTTACATTTGATTACATTATTTCTTTTCAGTATATAAAACTGAGCAGGAAAAATTGGGGGGGGGGGGGGGGGGGGGTAGAGAGATGGGTGGGGGTAAGAAATTTGTGACGTCACGTAAGTCTAGGTTTTTGTGACGAAATGTGGCAAGAGTTGGTTTTAAAAAATGATCAAAATTGCGGGCTGTCATGTGGGCTATTTAGCCCTTTCTAGGTTAAATTCGTGCGTCAAGTTTAGAAAGATCAAGGACAATAACTTCGCGTTCTGTTCAATACACTAGCGAACACTAATATCAGATCTCCCTACACGACCGAACAAAAATATCACATCTGTTTGATTTTTCTGTCCCCATCGCACCCCGCGGGCAGTTTTGTAACGTACCACACACATATTAATTTTATAGATAACTCTAGGAAGCTGTTTCAAACATTTACTTATCGGTATCATATCAATATCAAAGACAACATCGGAGTCTGGCTGAACATACGTGGAAACAGCTGAAAATTAGCTTTTTTAAACAGTCGCTTTGATGGGGCATCCAATTCTCGAACACGAACGGTCAAATAACGGAGAAAGAAATAAATACACCATAACAAAAAAGTATATAACACAGTTTAACATTAATGTACCAGATCATCGTACAGCCACATATTATTTTTAATATTTTTTTAAATCCTTAATATGATACGCGTAAATACAAACATTTTCTTCTCAAATCATGCCGCATTAGTCAAAGTAACAACATAACAAAGCGTATCAATAACAAACTGTATTATTATATAAATATATACAATACTTAATAGAAAGACGAATCAAAATAATGAAAGATAAATTCTAATGGACACAGAAATATAAATAAGATATCAAAACCTTAGAGCAGTGTTTCTCAACATTTTTACCAAACCTGAACCCTTCAAACAACTTTCCACGACCAGCGGAACCCCTACAACACAATTCTACAAATGCTAAATTATTTTCAAGAACGTTTATTTATAAAAAGATACTACCTCAACATTTAGCACGCACGAGCCACGTCTTCCTGTTCTCTTCACGTCTGTGTCTTATTCCCTTCTTCTTGTCTTGTTGGTCTATTTCTATTTCTATTACACTGCATATTACGAAGCAAGAACTGCCTTGCCATGCAATCAACTGGTTTTTAAAATGTGTTATGCAATGCCAGTGCCGTCTTAACACATTTTCTTGCACTTTTATATTTCTGGTTCTCTCCGCCAGTTGAACATTGGTGATCTTGTCATAAACAGGTCAAGGTAGTCCCATAGCAGATACTGCCATAGGGGAGTGAAGTGTTAGAGACTTCACCATACTAGGTCCAGCATCGAGAGGTGGGGTGATCAGTTCCCTTCCTCGCTGCCTTTTCTTTCCCTAACTCAAAGAACAGAGTCAAGTACCCATTTTCAGCTGGGTAGACTGGAGCGTGTCGGTACCGTGATTCGAACCCGGCATCCTTGCCGCGAGAAACCAGCTGTGTTACTACTCTGCCAATCGGACGCTTGTCATATACCACAACAACACTCCTAATCTGCACGAACTCCTTTTACTACTCTGCCAATCGGACGCTTGTCATATACCACAACAACACTCCTAATCTACAAGAACTCCTTTTATGAAACTCTGTATATTTCTGCGTCACCTACACCTGGAAGACATCCAGTAAAAAGGTAGCCTTATCATGTCAGAACGTCATCAAATCAATTACCATCACAAAGTTTTTGACATGAGAAGATCATCCAAAAAAAAAATGACTCATGACAGTGCAAGTATAGATAGGGTGATCTACGGTACGTCGCTGGAAAAAAGACCTTAATATTGCTCCCACGTCTGATTTTTCCCAAAAAAACTCATGACAGTGCAAGTATAGATAGGGACCACGTTGGTGTCCCTAGCGACTCCACGGATCTGGTCAAAGAAATATTCATTCAGCTTAAGTAGTTTGAGTTCCAGAACCAGTTCTGCAACATCAGAGAAGCTGTACCCTGTAAATGAACCGCTTCTCTGGGAATAGAGCGACACATACTTCTCTGGGAATAGAGCGACATGTCCTTCTATGGGAATAGAAAAAGAATTTGAAATATAGAAATGAGACTTGTGTTTTCTAAATATCTAATCCACAATGGTGAATAAGATTGAATATAAATGATTAAACAATTAAGAATCACAACAGGGGATATAACGCATATACCGTAATACATTTATCATGCAGCCCTGTGAATGTAGTAAATGCATTTACATGAGCATCTAGATCTAACATCACAAAAGAACATTTGAACAGAAATCAGCTACTGACCAAATTGACCGAACGCATATCAATCCTGATATTTATATAACAACGATTTTTCATAATGTAAAGTAGCCCCGTCAAGGACTAATTCAGCAATGTAAAATGACTACAAATAAAACGCCCTGGAACAAAGAACGTTCAGTACTTATGATTTATTAACAGAATGTGTGGGAGCCGCGCTGGTGTAATGGCTTCGGCGTTGTACTGGCGACCAGGTGTTCATGGTTCAAACCCGGGCGTCAGCGTTTGAAGAAATGTTTACGGCCGGAAATTTGACTGAATAGACTGAACGGCTCCTGTGATAAACCCTCTGTGGATGGGAAGGAGCGAAGCTCCTGACCAGGTTGGAAGGAAAGTCCTCAGGTTCCCCAGCCTCGCAATGACATGTGATTGGGCCGAAGGGCCTGAAAGCCCAAGTGCCGCTGGTTAAGAAAAAAAAAATAAACAATTAACAGAATGTCTTCAGGTGAGTCCAGCTCTGGCATTTAAAGTATAGCGGATTGTCAAACGTCAAAACACAACAATTATTCACTGTGAGATATCAGCGGGAATGAATGGCTTACAATCGGCTTTACACCTTCTGGATACCGTACACCACACAGAAAGGGCTGTAACATGGATTTACTATTCACGTGTTGCATCTCAAATTTGACAAACATTAATCCCAATAACCAAGGGGGGAGGGAGTACGGAATTTCTTGATGTAAATTGATCCCACGATCGGGCTCCTCTACGTCAGGGTTCAATCATCAAATGTGTCATCTATTACCTGAAGCCAACCGACGTTTAAAACTAACGCGTGATCTTAACTAACCAGATGAGAGACTAAAACGAGATAGATTAATTCAGCAGACTTGTATTTGAAAAGAACAATAAGTTTGTTGTTGTTATTTGGTTTTTTTTTGTTTTTTGTTTTTTTTAATGTAAGTTGCCATCTCTCGTGAGAACTAGCAACAGTGACTTAAAAAGTAGCTATATTTGTTGCCAGCAGCTGACAGAAAAACAAGTGTAGCTAAATTAGTAAAAAAAATTGTCAAATCTGGCAACAATATAGCTGACTTGGCAACACTGGTGGGCACGCTCTGGTTTTTACTTCTTGCGCCCCTTCGTTCAGATATAAATATTTTTCTTTAACTTGTTAATGAGAAATATCCCGTTCAACCCCTGATGAGTTGTAAGTAGGATATATTTGAAATAAAAAACAATATATGAGTTAACATTGCTCCGCCTCATGCAGCATTGTTCTTGACATCTGAATTAACTTGTGATTACACCTTTGATGTAGAAGCATCGTTATCCTTCTACCTACAGCTCTGCCACATTGGCAGCAATATAGAAATTGGAGGAACAGACAATCATATCAAAATAAGAATATAGAAGGCTAACGGAGCTTTCATTGGATTGGGAAATATGTGGAGATCAAAAGAAGCCATGTCCAACAAACAAATCTGAATCTTCACTTCAAAAAGGGCAGGAAACCTTGGCATAAAGTATGTGCTCCTGGGTGTGGCGGAATATGTAACACCGATGCCTAACTATTCTTGGAAGAATTAAAATATCGTCCAATCAGAAGCGCGCTGCTCGCTTGCTTGCTGACGGAACTTATAATGGCGTGGTAGAAGAAGGAATATTTGTGCGTTAATATACTCCGACTTCAGTGGATTGTAAAAGAACGGAGGGACAGAAAGAAGTGATATTAGTTTCGTTTGTTGGAAGATAATGCCAGGTATAAGCATTCATAAAGAAAAGTTGCTATGTTATTGCAATTCGGAGATAATTGATCGTGGGTAGACCATTTTGTTAAAAAATACTGTGTCGATCCTCTACAAAAATTCGTCATAAATTGAATTCGGAATAGATTAAGGAAAATCTTATATGTAAAGAGAGCAGACTTTCCTCCAATTAAAAGGAGACATAGACGAAAACGATTGATAATCTTGTTAAGAAGAACGAGACAATTTTGTGGACCATGCCTAGCACAAATATCAGCTCGCAATTGCATTTCCCAAAAACGCGGCGACGAGTTGTGACGTCAGTTGTTTCCCATACGCCGTATTAAGGTTTATAAAAAGGAGGGAGGCATTTTCAAAAAGGACATAACGCCATAATTCAGAAGACAGAGCGGACTACATGAGAGAGAAGCGTTCCAAGAAGCTATTTTACCATCTGCATGCTGGGCAGCCTTCTACTTACCACCAAACCTGAGTCCAGACTTGTAATTCTGACCAATTCTAGTGGGTATGTAAAATTACTGTGTAGATTTTTAAATATAATTCATATTTTATTGCAGGATAATTACAATTAATTGAACTGAATTGTCCAGATCAATACCAGAGGATTGACTTGGAAAATAATTATGTGGATGATGAAAATGAGCACGATTCTTGCAAGCAGGAATGTCAATGACTTGGCAGTCTGAATTATGAAAGGCGACTGAAACATCATGATTTCTGTACATATACAGTACTATATTGTATCCAAGTAAATGTATTTTAGAATAAGTTGCAGATAGACACCGTAATGCTATATAATACTAACAAAGAACAGACCATGTGTCATGTGTACACATGCACCCCGCTGAACACTTCACACTCACGGACACTTAGACTTGTGGATCTTAAGAAAGAGGCTATCCACATGTCACATCTTGTTTCAGGTTTCTGTTGGTAACACTAAAGCGAAGGTCGAAGAATTAGATCAATCTGTGACATCCTTAGATAAACAAGGAGCACAACTGTGAGAATCTATATTCGTGTACTAGCTCCATCTGTGGTTGGTGGCTTAGTACAAGACCAGAAAGACGTTTGTGCAAATCAAATATATAGAAACAGAGAGACATTCAAAGACATTCAGTTAAGTACCCCATATGGGAAATTCGAACAATTTACGTGAGAAGTCCAAAAAGAACAATTCAAGTGTAGTGATGAAAAATACTCTATAAATAATACAATAACATTGGTTTTGAGTAATAGCATACTTTTATTGAAAGTGATTTATTTGTGCATATAAATACAACTTTTATATATATATATATATATATATATATATATATATATATATTATATATATATTATATATATATATATATATATATATATATATATATATATATATATATATATATTTATATATATATATATATATATATATATATATATATATATATATATATATATATATACCAAATTCATATTTTTCATTTCCACATTTTCATCAAGAAGAAGAAAAGAAAAGAAAATATATGAAAGGATCCAGTAATTGTCTTCCAGACTTGGTCAATTCTATGTTGTTTGATAATTATGACTTTACTGAATTGAATTTATATTTGTAGTTTAGCATAGGATAGTTATGAACGAAGAGGCATTCTAGTCTCTTGATATACTCATTACCATCTTGTCAGGAGCACTTTACCGTCTTAGCTATACCTGTGCCATCCATACGCTAGTGTTCATTCCTGAGACTGGGGTATACTATTTTAATCAGAATTCTTTTCTGACCTATCATCTACATCATCACCAATATACCCAACTTCGTTACACTGGGAGCTCGATCGTCGGAATATCTTTGATAATCCTGAACAACACTCTATCTTTATCTTCTATCTTGTGCCCTAGGAAAATAAATGTTGGAAATTTTTGTTTGAAAAAGTTTAAAAGGAAATTTTTTTTATTGAAAGTACCATTGTAGTACTTGGATAAATAGTGGACTCTCACATAGTTGTTACGAATATTGTGTACGTTTCTAGTTAATTAAGTTTAACTTAATTATATCTAGGTTAAAATACAATTATTTACTCAACTCATCTTACCATCATGGCTGACTTGGTGAAAGTTAGGACTGCGATCATGCAGATGGGAAAAGAGTTAGGCTTGACAGGTAATGCTCTTATCCAATATGTCACAACTGAAGTGGATAAACATATGGACAGAGATGAAAGGGACTTAGCAGCAGAAAGGGAAACTGGGAAACTAGAATTGGAAATGGAACGAGAAACAAAGAGGTTGGAAGCCGAGAGAGAAGAAAAGAGGTTGGAAGCCGAGAGAGAGAAGACAAGCGGTTGGCAGCTGAGGCTGAATCTAAGCGGTTCTGTAAGATGAACAACCACAATAGGGTCGATTGTCGGAAAAGGAACCCTCCTCATCACGCTGCATGTCTTACAACAGGGAAGAAGGGTAGGAAGGAACTGACAGTGAGTCAGAATAACCTCCATCATCTCCATGTCAGTGAGGAAGTGACCGTGAATGATACTCAAGTCATGTGCTCTTATGACACAGGCTTGGATTTTGACTCGGTCGTGAGTTCTTCTCTGGTGAGACCTGAACAAATCACCACAGAAACAGTGGAGATAAGAGGACCAACAAAGGCAGCAGGAACCATGACATTACCTATAGCCAGAATCAATGTGAAATCTTGCTATGTGGAAGGGGAGATAAAAGCAGCGATGATTGATGATCCTATATACCCTTGATTTTGGGATGTAGGTATGTTTTCTTAGGAGAACCTGTAAAACATGTTGTTATGGCAGCAGTCCAGACCAGGTCAAGCTCTAAGAAAATGGAGGAAAGTCCGATAAATACTCACCCAGAAGAGACGAAAAAGGCTCAAGCAGCTGATAGCACATTGAAGCATTGTTTTGACAAATTGCCAAGAGCACATAACCCTCCAGTCAAATGAGACAATTACATGAAGAATGGACTATTATACAGAAACGCTGGAACTTATAATGGCCTGTAACAAATCCAATCCAGACACTACACTGTCCTAGAATCATTACTTAATAATCCAATCGAACTGGAAAATGGCAAGCATTTCTAACACATAGTCCGTGACATGGACTCCACAGCTAACGCTGGCAAAGGGAAGGATAAATTCATCCTTTCCGGACAAGAGGCTAGATTCTGACTAACTAGCTTTGCGCCTAATATTTTCCACTTCCGCTAGTCACATGACTTAGCTGGTTTAGTTCTCCCAATGTTGCCAACCTCAATGTGGCCAGTCTGATTTTTCGTACAGCAGATGCACTGCGAAAACGCGCCGTGACATACTTGTATATATATATATATATATATATATATATATATATATATATATATATATATATATATATATATATATATATATATATATATATATATATATATATATATATATATATATATATATATATATCTATACAGTAGAACTCCATTTATCCGAACCCCAATTATCCGAACATCCAATTATCCGAACACTTTTTCCAGAAAAAAAAAAATCAGATGCCACAGTCACGTTAGACTAAAATTCTGAATCTTTTGATGCGGCAAACTTCAAATGTGTGCGACCAATTTGTAGAGAATGGGATGGCTAATGGTCGGTCGCTTACGTACAGGAAGTCAGTTAGATCATAAAGTCAGTTAATATCTGGTTTATCAATCCAGTGTACGTGTGCGTTCTAGGTAGAACACTGGCTAAACAGACAGTTCAACTTAAAATAATTGTGTCTGCTACTACAGCAGAATAATTTTGGTGTACAAGTATTTCTCTGTGCGATATGGCATCTTCCAGTAGGCCTAAAGCATATAAAAGGAACCGCAATGTTTTGTCAATTGAAACGAAAACAGAAATTCTCAAGAGACTAGGACAAGGTGAAACTGTGTCTTCACTTGCGAGGATTTTCAGTGTTGGGAAAGCTACCGTCTCTGACATCAAAAGTAACAAGGATAAAATTATGAGTTTTGCATCGAAATTTGATAGTGAAAATTGGTCGAAGAAACGTAAAACCATGAGAAATGCGAAAGATGTGAAATTGGAAGAGGCTTTGTATATATGGTTTGTGCAAAGAAGAAGCAAAGGGGAACCTATCTCTGGTTCTCTGTTTGTGTGTGAAAAGGCACTTCAGTTCAACAATCAACTTGACGGTCCTCCTGACTTTAAGGCTAGCCAGGGATGGTTAAGAAACTTTAAATCTCGTCATGGCATACGAGAATTGGAGATTCAAGGGGAATCTTTATCTAGCGATGCAACTGCCGCTAAAAATTTTAAAGAAACATTCTTGGCTTTTTTGGAAGAAGAAGGTTATTCACTCGATGATGTGTATAATGCCGATGAGACTGGCTTATACTGGAAATCATTGCCTCAAAAATCACTTGCATCTCAGCGCGAAGCAGCTGCCCCTGGGTTTAAAAAGTGCAAAGAGAGAGTAACAATTTTGGTAGCCGCTAATGCCAGTGGAAGTCATCGTTTACCGGTGCTAATGATCGGCAAAGCCAAAAAACCACGTTGTTTAAAGAATGTGACATGTCTCCCATTGTGTTACAAAGCACAGAAGAGTGCTTGGATGAATAGTGAAATATTTCTTGATTGGTATACAAATCAGTTCATCCCAAATGTGAAGAGGTTGAGAGAACAAGAAAAGAAAACTGGAAAAGTAATTCTTCTACTGGACAATGCACCATCTCATCCAGAGAAGGATACATTGAATGCAGTTGATGCAAAATTTTAAAGTAATTTTTCTGCCTCCCAATGTAACAGCACTGATTCAACCAATGGATCAGGGTGTTATAGCAAAGCTTAAAAAGATGTACAAGAAGGAAGTCCTGCGTCGTTTATTGTTGGCTGAAGATGAAGAAAGTGTGGTGGCGTTTTCCAAAAAGCTTAATATCAAAGACTGCTGCTATATGTTAGCTGATGCTTGGACCACCCTGTCACAAGATAATCTCAACAAGGCTTGGAGTAGATTGCTTGGGAAAAAAGGAGGAAATGAAACTACTGCAGTGGACACAAATGATGATTGTATAAATGAAGTTGTGGAACTGTTTCAAGCAATGCCAGGATTTTCGGACTGTGACAAAGATGATGCACACATGTGGCTAGAAGATGATAATGATTCTGGTTTTCAGTTTTTGAACGATGAAGAAATTTTGTCTTTTGTGCAAGAAGAAAACCAAATACATGTAGTGACCGATGATGAAGACTCCTCAGAAGTACATGATGCACTTGTAGATTATGAAGAAAAACCAAAACGTCGAACAAGTCCTGAAGAGGCCTTTATAGCACTAGAAACAGCGATGGCTTGGTACGAGCAAGAAGATGACAGCTGTCCTACACAGCTTCTGCTGTTGAAGAGAATGCGGGACTTAGCAGCCAATAGGAGACTATCCAGTTTGGTGCAAAAAAAAATTCCTCATTATTTTAAATAGTGGGCTACATCTGTGCAAGTACATATATACGTAAGTTGCGCCTGGTTTGAATCGTTTGTAATGTTATTTTGAAAACATTTCTCTTTCTTAACAAAAATAATTAATACAAGTAGTACATGCACTGCAGTGTAATAAAAGATTTTGGTGATACAGTGATCTAATACAGTGTGGGTATTATTATTACAGTACAAGTAAATATGTTTTATAGTGTATTTTCCTTGTGATGGTTAATTATTTTTAGAAATATGTGTACATGTACTCGATACATTATGTAATCCAATTATCCGAACATTTGATTATCCGAACGATGCTCGGTCCCATGGGGTTCGGATAAATGGAGTTCTACTGTATATATATATATAATAAGCAAGCGAAAACTAGGATTGCCGCCACTGCTTTAGTCCATGCCATGGAGTTTCATTAAACTCTATGATCCCTGCAATCTGGTGCTGCCATCTTCTGCTGTAGACACTGTAGCTCGAAGTTTGCATTATTTCCGTGTGAGAGGCTACATTATCGATTAGAATCGATAGACAATTATAGGATATCCTCTTTTCACCATAAGTGATAGGAAGCTTCCTGTTTCCGACTTGACTCTATCCACATGACGCGACTAAACGTTTTACAACGTGGGTGAATGTGTTTCGTAATTCGTAATAATTTTACGCCACGAATTGTAAAATTACGCAGTTTTTCTCTTCCGTTCCCGCAGCTAAAAAATTAAAACTTGCGAGCAATGAATCTACAAGTGATGCCGCGTAAGCAAATTCCAGAACCCGTATCAATATGTAATTACATTCACCCAACAACGGAAATTCCCTGTCATATTTTTACATCAAAAGACATGTCCACAACGATAACGTAACCACATCACCTCTCACCACCCTATATTCTCATCAATACCTACACACAACACAACACAAAACCAAAATCACCCACACCAACCACGCTCATTAGCCATCTTCCTCTATAAAATTTATCAATTTTTTTATATTTTCCTCTATAAGCCTTTGCCCTGCCATTTTATCGAGTTTTTGACGTCATTTTTTCCTCACGCCAACACACACCCATGAGTCATCATCAATACCCCCCACGCACTCCATTAAAAACCCCACCGACCAGCTAACGACAACTTACCTGGTTTTTTATCTCTCACCCCTATATTCTCATCAATACCTGCACACAAACACCAGCCGAACAAAAAAAAAAATCAACACCACCACACCACGCTCATTAGCCATCTTCCTCTATAAAATTCATACTATGCGAATTTATCAATTTTTTTTATATTTTCCTCTATAAGCCTTTGCCTCGCCATTTTATCGAGTTTTTGACGTCATATTTCCTTATATAAACCATTGCCCCCTCCGAAAAAGGGAGTCGAAACCTCCCCTACTATACTACAAAAACAACAACGCACTCTACCAGTATTATATCCAAGGCTCTTGTCTCTATCTACCCCCACTACCCCAACGCCAATTGCACACTCAACCACCACGAACGCTACAACCGTCTGAAACTAGAGCTTTAGATTGACATATTCGTATTCTTTTTAAAGAGATCATTAAATATATTTATTACAACTATATTAAAAAAGTTTGGCCTTTGTTATCTATAATGTAAAATAATGTATGTATATTGTCTACCTGTTGTAAAATATGTATATATGTTGTATAAAGAAACATAACAGCACACTTAAAATACCAAAACAATACTACTTATCTCCCCACGCCGCGATTATCGATCGGGGTATTTTACTGTATAAAATTTTTTCTCTCAACCTTATAATCTCATCAATACCTACACACAAAAATACCAGACAAAACTAAAATCAATACCACTAACACTCGCCAGCTACACCCCAACACACACCCATTAGTCATCAACCCCGCCAGCCAAAACCAATACCCCTGCGCACTCAAAAATCAACACCACACCACGCTCATTAGCCATTTCCTCTATAAAACTCATACTAAGCGAATTTATCGACTTTTTATATTTTCCTCTTTATCTCAAGCGTGCAGGATTTTATCGATGTTTATGTATGTTGTAGAGTCTGGAGGGGGCCAGAGATCGGAAGTGATCACTACCTGCTTACAACCGAAAGAGTTACTCAGCCTAGGAACTGCACAGCATCACGCAAGAAACCAAGTAAACGAACGGAAGAAATGAGCATTAAGACCTACAAGCTGAGAGAGCCAGAAATTAAGACCAGATATCAGGGGCTTATTGCTACAGCGGTGAGAAACACAGAAGAACAACCTGATGACTTGGAAACCCTGTGGCTTAAATTCAAGGACATCATAAAGACAGCTGCTGCAGAAGCATATGGTGAAGCCCGACTTGGGAACAAGAGAAAGAGGACACCTTGATGGACAGAGGAAGTCAAAGAGAAAATAAGAGAGAAGAAAATGGCATGGAAACAATACTTAGGAGCTAAAAACACAGCAGGACAAATAGAGAAATATAGAGAATATGTGATACTCAGAACAGAAGCAAAGACCAAGGTGCTAGCAGCAAAACAGAATTCTTGGGAAGAATTTGGAGAAAAGCTAGAAAAAGATGACCAAGAAAACCAGAAATTGTTCTATAAGACCCTAAAGAACATGAGGAAGGAAAAACAATGCCCTCTCAAATTTATAAAGGACAAGCAAGGCAAATTGCTTACTGCCCCGAAGGAAGTAATGGAAAGATGGAAAGAATATTTCTCAGAACTCCTGGATGGTGAGCATGATGAAGCATCAGAAATTATAACCACTAGCACAGAAGAGAAAACCAATGATGGTGAAGATGACATAAAGATGGAAGAACTGAGGGCAGCACTAGAGAAAATCAAGATGGGCAAAGCAGCAGGGCATGATGGTATAACACCAGAAATGGTTAAGTACATAGGAGCATCAGGCGACCTATTACTCTTAAGGGTCCTACAGGCAGCGTGGTGCAACAAGACCATACCAAAGGACTGGGAGATTGCCATCATAACACCTATTTTCAAAAAGGATGACAATCGACAATGTGGAAACCATAGAGGCATATCCCTTCTCAGTGTCCCTGGTAAAATCTACTCTAGAATCCTAGAGCATATATTCCGACGCCTAGCTGAGCCACAATTGGATGAGGTCCAGTGCGGATTCCGAGCAAACCGAAGTAAAGACCTAATCTTCACACTCAGACAGCTGAGTGAAAAGGCCCTTGAGTATAAGAATGAGATCCATCTTTTTTTCATAGATCTGGAAAAGGCGTTTGACAGGGTCCCCTGGAACAAACTCTGGGACTGTTTGGCAAGGAAGAACATTCCAGCACCTCTGATTCATGCTATACAGTGCTTCTACAAATCTTGCAGAAATTATGTGAGGACAGCAAACCATAAGTCAGAAGAGTTCAGGACCACCACTGGTGTAAGACAAGGTGATATCCTGTCACCTTATCTTTTCATACTCCTCGTGGACGATGTTATCAAGTCATGTAAGGAGAGAACAAGAAAGTGTTCAGTGGGGTACTGGAAGATGAGACAGGTCTGTATTTCAGAGCTGGCATTTGCTGATCATGTTGCCCTAATTGCTAAATCAGAGGCACATCTCCAATCCAACATGCAAGTCTGGAATGAAGAGCTGGAGAAGAGAGGGATGGTCATAAGCAGCTCTAAAACAAAATCGATGGTGATATCACGAGAAGAAAGAAGACATCAGATTAAGCTGGGAGAACAGGTCCTGGAGCAGGTCGACCACTTTAAATATCTCGGAGCTATTATAGACCGAAAGGGAGGCATCAAAGAAGAGTTGGCCACTCGAAAAGCAGCAGCTGGGAGACTTTTTCAGGCCGTAAATCGAGGATTCCTCAGCAAGAGAGAGGTTGGTAAGAAAACAAAGATGGCTGTATACCGCTCCACCTATGTCCCAGTCTTGACATATGGATGCGAGTCATGGGCAATGACTACAACAGATAAAAGCCAGATCCAAACCTCAGAAATGAGGTATCTGAGGAAGGTGGTTGAAGTAACAAGAAGAGACATGGTCCGCAACCAGACGATACGCCAAGGCCTAAAATCCCACCCCCTGCAGACCCAAGTAGAACAGTCCCAACTAAGATGGTTTGGCCATGTCTGCAGAATGGGAGAAGATCGGCTACCACGACAAGCATGGGAAACAAAGAGCCAGGGATCCAGACCCCCAGGACGACCCAGAGGCCGCTGGGAGGACAACATTAGACAATCTTTGAGGGACCGAGGACTAGAATGGAACCAGGACAGGAGGAAGACAGCCGATAGGATAGTCTGGCGCTCTCTCTTTCAAACCTCTACACCTCACGGTAGAAGGGGAACGACTAAGTAAGTAAGTTGCATATATGTATGTATTGTATAAACAAACAACACAATACAACCACACAAAAATCAACACCCGCCAGCTACAACACACGACAATTAAAATACCTACACATAACCTACCTACCTACACACCCGCCATTGATCTAATATATTGCTATATAAAAGTCCGCTCCAGCACCTGAATCGATCGGTATATTTTGCTATATAAAAGTCACGCGCCACCACCTGAATACTAACCGTTTTGCGCATTACATACTACTAATGGGTACTTGACTTTGCACTTTATCACAAGATGGATTTGGGGCTACCCCTTCTCGATCTCTCTTTCCCTACGGCAGTAATCAGATACATCTGTTGTACTGATTATTTACGTGCTATTCCATGGTCAGCACTTTTTTCTTTCTCTGCTATGTAGCAGATATCTTGTAATTTTATTCTTACACTCCTTTCAGTAATATTTTGTCTTGTTTGTTTACTTGACTATCCCTGCTGAGAGAGTTGGCAGGTGATGCAATATTGAAACGACAGTTATGATGGTAAATTCTCGTGTATCAAACCTTGGCCGCGACAGATTAACACTGAAATCGCCCAGCGTAATTGTGTAATCGCTGTTAAGGCAAGGGTGCGTCTTCGCCAAGGTGGTAAAGAGACGGGTTGTGTGTGTGCTCAAGCGACAGATAACGAGATTACTCGTCTGTAAGACACCTTATGGACAGACATAAATGACATAATCGTTTCCTGTCCGTATATGGGAGACGTGACCTCTGCATCATGCACATAATTTTACCATGTCGATAATAATTTTAAATTTCATCACACGACACGCATGTTTGAAAACGATTGGTGCTTGTTTTTATCATCGTAACAAACCAAATGCAGGGGCAGACTTGCAATATAATCTGACAATTTTTGCAAGTCTAGTTTACTCTGAGAAATCACTTGCCAAAGACGACACCAGACTGCCAGAAGTTAGAATTCAGAATTCCATTTATCAGGCAGGAATTTTATTGGAGTATTTTCGAAGGACTTACACAGCCCAATGAAAACTCTACCATTTTAATAAGGAACCGGAATCTGAGGAAACTGAAACACACGGAGTAATAGTGGGAATTAATGTTAAAAGTAACGACCCCTAAGAACACGTGTAAGAGGCCGATTCAAGTGCCTTTATTCATCTGAGCAAAACGTCTGTTAGCCAGGATTTGCATAAGTTGTGCATTTTACATTTTATATTTGTTAATTACTATAATGTGAACTAATATGTATATAAATATTAGACAAACATAAAGGTATGTTTTCAGGCACTCATTAGAAATAAAGAAGTAGAAAACTAGACAACAAAAAAACAACAGACGTGAGTGGCTTACCCAGGACTCGAACCCAGGACCTTCCGTGCGACAACCCCGCCTAGCTATGCAAGCGAATCGTTTATATTGCCATGTGAATATTAATATGTGAAAATCGCTATTGGATGTCCAAGTCATTTGAGGCGGGTAACCTCAGCACATAGAATGATGATTCCATGAACCACCACTGCAAGGGCTGGTGACTGCTTTATTGCTAGTTTCTTAAAGAGAACTAAAAGCATAGGTAGTCCCAAGTTCCATATGGAGCACAGAGGGAAGGATGAAAAAAATGATGTACAGTCTAAGTATAATATTCACATTTTCAAACCAGTGTAAATGTCTATGTAAACATATTCACTTTAAAAGTAATGAGAATTTCAAACTTTTCAACCAGCATAGATGTAAATGAAAACATATTCAATTTATATTTTGAACACTTTTCAGACAGTTAAGATGTAAACGTAAACATATTCTATCTGTACTATTAACCTTGTCATTTAAATGTAAAATAAATATAAGCTATTCAATTTAAATGTAAAGAAAGTTTTCTCTCGAGGGATTAAGTTTAATTCTCATCGAGGGGAAATTCTGAGGTAGAGGGGATGGTGGAATAGAGAGAAGGGGACCCATAACTCTGGGTTGGAAAACGCAATACTCAGGAGAGCGTTTTGTTTCTATTCTTTTACCATAGTTGTTAGTGGTACCAGTTAATGGTACTATCTCTGGAACAAGAAGGGAACAGTGGCCTGAGCTTTAAGACGAGGGACCAACTTCGTAGACACTCCCTGACATTTCTGGGAACGTGCTGCGCCTTAACGACCTTGACCAGCGACGAGCGTGATCAGTCTACAAAGAATCAAACCATCAGCGGGAGGAGAATCTACCATTGGCAGACAAGTGAAACCTGTAAGCTGCCACGTGAACTCCTTTCAAAACTAACCTCCCATCCCAACAGTGATGATCAACTTTTTTATAAATAATTATTTATTTCTTTTAAACCTTGTTAAAACCTAAATGAATATTAAATTTATTATTTGTAACTATACAAATTTAACTTCGATTTAATCATTTTAAAAGTACAGCATGTTTGTCCATTCAATTAACTAAATACACTCTAAATAGAGCTATACCTTAATACTAAGAATTCCGCTGAGTAAATCAGGGTGGGGTCTTGACGAGCTGAAATTAATAATTGCTTAATTCTTCATAAAAGGCGGCGGACTGATATAGAGTTAACAATTGCCCTGCCAATACAGCATTGTTCTTGACTTCGGAAATATCTTATGACAACTACCTTGAGATAGAAGCGTCATTATCCTTCTATCTACCACTCTGCCAAGAGTAATCTTGTGCGAAGGTAGACACCGTTGAAGACCCATGTTAGTTGCTTTTGAGTTTTCGCCACTGTTTGACCACTACTGCAAAGCAGGGGAGGCAATCCGTGACACACGTGAGCTAGGGAAGGAAAAAGCAGTGAGGAAGGGAATTGGTCACCCCACCTCTCGAAGCTGGACCTAGTAAAGTGAGTCTCTAACACTTCACTTCCCCTACAGCAGTATCTGCTATGAGACTACCTTTTAGTGTGATATACATGGGCATGTCAAGATCTACTTCTACTTTGTCAGTGATTCTGCGGTCTACCAAATTTAAGTTTTCAGTATAGCTTTTTATAGAGTTTTTCATCTGTAAATAATATAGAACTGCACATGTGTGTCAGATGTAGAAAGTGTTTAAGGCAAACATAAATGTTTATTAACTGAAGACAACAAAAGATATGCACGTGCAAGGAAACAGATATTATAGTAATAAGAATAAATTGAAACCAACAAATAATATTTAAATGCAAATATTGCCACAGATGTAATAACACCGGTTTCAAATGATGATGGTTCGCACTGCATCTTCTCAGATAAGCTCTCAAATCTTATATAAGGTAAATGTAGTTCCATAGCAAATAGTGCTGTAGAGGAATGAGGTGTTAGAAACTTCACTATATACATACTAGGTCAAGCTGAATGAAATGCGGTGACACAACAGTCATTAAAAAGTGTGGATGACCTTTGCTTTCTGTAAGTCGCATTATTTTTTCACATTATCTGCTACTAGGCATGTAGTCATGTGATCGAGGTCGTTCTGAACTTCTGGGAAGTTCACTCATTATCGTTTACGAACAGAGAAGCTTCCATGCAGGCGCTTACAGTTTTGAGTAGGGGGTGTGAAAAGGAACAGTTGTTCAAGAAGTAGTTTCATCTGTGTGCGTGAGTTGTCAAGTGTCAAAAGAACTGGTACGAAGCTTTATGAATCAACGAAGTGTCTAGATATTCACTGAGGCCAGTATATGGTAAATGTTATGTGTTGAGCCTTCAGGTTAAGAGTTTCCAAAAGTGTCAGTACGAAGTGTTGCTTGAACAGTGAGTTCGGAATGCACGAGGTAAGGGAGTATTCTTGCTGTAGAAGCTGATAAAGCTCGGTTATTGAGATTGTGCTTGCACATTCATTGAAGATACAGGTGCGGCAGTGTCGTATTTGTGATTTGGCCCCCAACCCCCTTCTTGGAGCGGGCTGTTCTTGGATTCAGTCTTGAAAGGCCCCCTTCTTCACCACCCTCACCTTCCCAGAAAAAAAGCATTTAGTTATAATAAGTTATAAATTGTACTGAGTATATTATTTAAAAGGTGAATAAACATTCTTCAAAATAAGTATGTAAAATAACGTTTATCAGCGCATACAAAAATGTCAGACACACCCAGCACATATTTTAAGAAAATAAGAGTGCAGGAGTCCGGAATCCTCTCCCCTCCCTCTACAAATACGCCACTGATGAACTGTAAGTGAGGAAAATTAAAAGTTTTGTTATAGGATAATCTGACATTACTTTGAGAATCATTATTATTATCATCGCTTTTTATTTTCCTGTGTTGCATAAACCTTCAGCAAGTTCATGCCAAGCTGTTTAGTCATGTGTCATCCGTTAACAGTCTTGTCTTGGCTTGTTCACGTTGTTCAATATTTTTTGAATGGATATAAGTTTCTACACGATGAGTAGCCGACCTCACACCCAACCCTCCTTACTCGCCTTTATGCCATGCATAGTAGGGCTCGTTCTTACTTTCACTTTCTCTAATTTCAACGTCTGGTAAAACGCTGGCTACTTCCGGAATGCTCTTTACTATTTCATCATCCGTCATGAAGCCATCTGTTAATAAACACTCATTATGTTCACATATGTCAGCGGCCGTTTAAAAAAAAATATTGTGCGTCCCACAAGCTGTGAGAACGTTTGACTGGCATAGTTGTTTAGTGCGCTTCCTTCTCGAAGCAAAGGCGCATGGCTTGAAACCATGTTGCGTCACGCTTCAGTCTGCCCAGCTGTACAAATTCTGCTGTTGCGTTAGGGAAGGCAAAGGCATCGAGGAAGAGAACTGAAGACCACAACCACATAAAGCTGAGACCTATCACAGGGGAAATATCTAACACTTCCATCTCCTACAATAGTGGTTCTCAATCTTTTTGACGATCACGACTCACATTTCACAGTTGGTCAAGCTGATGACACATGTCATGAATGTAGGAATTTAGTCAAAGGCATGCCTCTGAAAATTTCGAGGCAGGGAAATGTAACTGTCAGGGATTGCCTCCCCTGCTTTGCAGTAGTGGTCTATCAGTGGCCAAAACTCAAGAGTATCTACATTTTTCGTCAAAGGTGTCTACCTCTGCACAAGATCACTCTTGGCAGAGATGTAGATAGAAGGATAATGACGCTTCTACCTTACGGTAGGATTCACAAGATATTTTCAGAAGTCAAGAACAATGTTGCATTGGGCTGAACAATTGTTAACTTATATCTGATCCGTCGCCTTTTGTGAAGGATTTAAGCAATGGTTTTTAGCGCGCTCAAGTCCCCAGCTGAGTTAATTCAGCGAATTTCCTCTTATAAGGGTATAGCTTTGTTTAGAGGTAAATATATGTCTACATGTATATGTATGTGTATATATATATATATATATATATATATATATATATATATATATATATATATATATATATATATATATATATATATATACATATATATATATATATATATATATATATATATATATATATATTTATAAGTCGTGCTCTTACGTTTGCTTTCAAAATCTGCGAAACACTTGGTCTGGGAAAGTTTCTCTTATGATGGGTGATCCAATTCCTTAGATTTCCAGCCTTGGTATTTTAAGTCCTGGTCCTTTAAATTTACAGTCTGTGTATTTAAATATGCGGGTTTACTTGTAAGTTCCAAAGCTGCCCAAATACTCCATCCGTCACTTATAATTATGGAATTCTAAGTCCGATGTCTCACTGGCTTCTGGTAGTTTGCTCATTTGATGATGCGATGCAGTCTCTGCTGTGTCTCTGAGTTTGCTAGATTATATCTCTCATTCTCAGTTCAAATCCCAGATTGTACTTCCCGGCAAAGTTGCCAATGAGAACTAAAGCATATTCCAGCTTTCACTTCAATCCAATCGTAAGCTCTTTTACACTATGTGGGTAGGGGTGTTTAATTTAAAATATTCATTTCGTGTTTTAAAATATTACATTTAATATTCCAACGCGTGACCTCTTTATACACTTGTAAAATAAATGTTTACAACTTACTCCAAAAATTTGGGAATCTACAATCTCCTCGCATCGGTTGGAATGGACACGAGCAATTTAGGTTATATGCTCTAGAATCACTTGGTCTGGAAATTTTGAATACCTCTTATGACGGGTGAATCTGCGAAACACTTGGTCTGGGAAAGTTTCTCTTATGATGGGTGATCCAATTCCTTAGATTTCCAGCCTTGGTATTTTAAGTCCTGGTCCTTTAAGTTTACAGTCTGTGTATTTAAATATGCGGGTTTACTTGTAAGTTCCAAAGCTGCTCAAATACTCCATCCGTCACTTATAATTATGGAATTCTAAGTCCGATGTCTCACTGGCTTCTGGTAGTTTGCTCATTTGATGATGCGATGCAGTCTCTGCTGTGTCTCTGAGTTTGCTAGATTGTATCTCTCATTCTCAGTTCAAATCCCAGATTGTACTTCCCGGCAAAGTTGCCAATGAGAACTAAAGCATATTCCAGCTTTCACTTCAATCCAATCGTAAGCTCTTTTACACTATGTGGGTAGGGGTGTTTAATTTAAAATATTCATTTCGTGTTTTAAAATATTACATTTAATATTCCAACGCGTGACCTCTTTATAATAAGACATAATATTTTCGCCAACTCACAAACAAACCTGTGAACTCTTTTGATTGCCAGATGCTACCTTCCACCCATATCGTCTTCCCAGACAGATTATATGTTAAAATCTCACAGGAATGGTCCGGCGAAAGCTATTATCTCATTGATCCCTGTGTTTATGCACACTTCAGACGGCTCTCTCAGACAGACAATATTGGCTTCATATACTTCCTCGTACGAGACCATATTGTGTAAAACAAGGATCGTCTCCTATCAAAGGTGGCTGGCGACTCAAAGAGATAAAGTATTACCGCTAACCGGTGATAATGTCTGGGTATTGTTACGATAATACCACAGTTCACCTGGCGAAACGTAAATACGTCACAGTAAAAGAATGTAAGGGCAATAAATATGCCAAATAATAGGACGATAAGTGAGAAAAGTGAAGACATGAAGAGATACTGCCGGAGTGAATGAGTTATAAAAATTGCACGACTGATTTCGTCACAGATACCCCACTTGGGTCATGACTCCCAAGCGTCTCAGCCTCCTGTTGTCTTGTATCGAAAATGAACCCATTTCACTTATGGTAGCAACTTTAATCCACAACTCCGCCAGCCGTGGAGGCAATTGTGAAAGTAACAAGAGAAGACAAATTATTCCGTTCGTTCCGTCGCACACACTGAGACACCATCGCGAAGCCGCCGAGCCTAGCCACTGAAATTCTGACACTGACACCTCCTATAATATACATCGCCTGTTGCCCCTCAGTCACAGCCCGCTCACTAGTACACCACAAAACTCAGCGTTTTGTGGACTTAGAAAAATTCCTGGTGTTTTCTGTACCGCAGCGTTTATTGTCACGATTTCCATTGCCCATTGCGGTTGTTCCACAGCCAGCCTGATGCCTTTTCGGCAGTTTCACTAAGCCTCTTCAGTGCCCTTGTTCTCGCCTGTCCCTTCAACCCCAACAGTTTCAATAGATCATACATTGATGCAGCCACAAGCCCTCTTGCGCCCACTTCAACAGCCATGACCCTTGTAGTGAACCCCTCGTGTCTCAGATCCGCGGCCAGATCACTATATTTGGCCGCTTTGAACGAATGTTGCTCGTCTAATCTGGATTCAAATGGCACGGTCAGTTCAATCAGTATGACCTGAAGCGTTGAAGAAGAATGAAGCACTATATCCGGCCGTCTCCGCGATTTCCTGATACTCTCTGGATATGCCCCTCGTCCAGGTAGGTCTACCGCCATCTCCCAGTCGTTTGCACAATCAAGAGAGAGATGGTAAACTGCTACCTGGTTTACTCGGTTTGGGGTGTGTGCTGACTTTCCTGCCCTCAGAAAGTATGTATTTGCGGTGCTCGGCCTGGGTTTGCTGTTCGCCTTCATCCTTGCTAGATCTATTGTCGCAGCAAGCTCATTTAGCACTTTGTTATGGCGCCAGGTGTATCGCCCTTGCCCTAATGACACCTTACACGCTGAGAGCACGTGTTCGAGTGTCTGCCTCCCCTGGCACAGGGGGCACTGCTCATCATCTGACTTTCCCCATTTCACAAGGTTGGTGGCCGACGGCAGCAGGTCATACATTGATCTAACAACGAAGCTGAGCCTAAGAGGTGCCATATGCCATATATCATTCCATGTCAAGGACCTCTGCAGGGCTCCTTCCCATGTAGTCCATTGGCCTTGTTGGACCTGCTGCACTGCTTTTTGCAACCTCTTATCATTCTCAGCCTCTCGTATCTCATGAACTACCATGTCTCTGCGCTCCCTGCTTGATGCCTTGGACCACCAGCGGATGTCTCCATGACCAAATCCCCGTCTATTCGTCTGTGTGTATCCGATTACCTCCCTCAGTTTGAGTGACTCTTGGGCAGCATCAACAGCTTCTTCCACTCTCCACTTCCTTCCCGTTTTCAGTGTAGGCTGAATGGACTTAACCACGTCATCAGCTGACTCGCGTAGCATCATTGCAAGCCTTGCCTTTCCAAATTTGTTGTACTCTTCAACAACTTGACTTGAAAGGAAGCAGAAGTTTTGACTTTTTGCAGTACAGTGCTACATCTGACAGACCTGGTGGTACCCCTAGCCACTTTCTCATGAACTTGTTGACCTTTTGCTCTATAGCTTCGGACTGTACTTGTGCTTATTTCATATATAAGCAGTGGCCAACAGCAATTTCGGTATCAACATGAACTGGAGGCACCACAGTTTGAACTTTCCCAAGAGTCTGCTTTGGTCTATGATCTGTAGCCCTCTGTCTGCCATTTCTATTGTCTGTTGCACTGCCTTCGAGTCTTTTAATGAGGCATCGTACACCCTGCCAAGACTTTTAAACAGGTTCCTCAATGACAGTAGGGATTCTTTGGTTGGAAACCACGAATATGTCTTCTGCTATCTTCCCTTTCCTGACTGATTAGGCTTCTCGACTTCTTGGGTTTGAAGCTCATTCTGCACCAGCTGACTAGTTCATCCAGGCGTTCTAACATCCTCCGGGCCTGATGTTCATCTGATGTCAGAATTGTTGTGTCATCCATGAATGCTTTGAGCGGTGGCATGTGACACATTCCCCCAAGCTTTGGACCTATAGCCATTCCTTCGGCCGCATTGAGGATTACCTGCATAGCCATCACGAATAGTATCGGAGAGATGGTACACCCCCATTGCAATTCCAACTTCAAGGCCAATCCACTTCGTTGTGTACTCTCTGGTTGAAAATCTGACAGCAAACCCTGCGAAATACAGCTTCAGCATTGCTGCAATCTCTTGTGGAACATGATACATTTCTAGGGCCTGCCACAACATCTGGTGTGGAACGGATCCATAAGCATTCGCTAGATCCAACCAGATTACATGGAGGTTTGTTCTGTCAGACTTTGCCTTTTGGATTGCTTCCCAGATCATTGTGGCATGCTCTAGACATCCTGGTGTACCTGGGATACCTCCTTTCTGAATGGTAGTGTCAATGTACCCATTTGCCAGGAGGTATGTAGTGAGTCTTTTCGCCATCACTGAGAAGAATATCTTCCCTTCCACATTGAGTAGTGAGATTGGCCTGACTGACTGATGTCTGTGGAATTTTGCTCCTTCGGGATGTAGACTCCGTTCGCCTTTCTCCATTCCTTGCTTACAAGCTGGGCTTTCCACGCATTCTTTAGTAAACGGAGCAGTCGTTTGAGCACTTCAGGGCATCTCTTATACACCACATATGGAACACCATTAGGACCTGGAGCTGACTTGCACCGAGCTTTCTGGACAATGCTTTCTACCTCTTGCACCGTTGGGGGCTTGGTGTTAAATTCAGCTCCTGGCTTACTCGGCCATTTAAGGCCTGCCATGCTGCTGAGCGGCTCATCTTTGCGACCATTGAATATGTCATTCTAAGGTGTTCTTCCAGGTCTTCTTTCTTGATGTTTAGCGTACCGACCGTGGGCTGCTCAAACAGTTCTTTGGCAAACTTGAAGGGCTCCCTGAAGAATCTTTCCCTATCCTTCGAGTCTTCCTTCTCTTCATGCACAAACTTTCTGCTATACAAAGGGCATTATGTTGGCCTTTCAGGTGCTCCCAAAACTGTCGTAACCCTTCCTTCTCGGTGGCAACTGCGTTCTTGAACAGTTTTAGAGCATGCTTCTTCTGATTTCTTCTATTTTAATGTGTCTTCTACTTTTTCGCGATGGGTTACTTTCCCTTGCCTCCCTGACTACGAACACTTTGCGACAGTGAAGATATATTATGTCGCCGAAGATTTCCAGCTTCTTCTCTAAAGTTATCTGCTTCAGGTTGTTATCCAACTCTTTTGCCAAGGCTTCGTCCAGCTGTTCCCAAAGCCCTTTTGCACTGGCAGGTGGAAACTTGATTGCATCTCTCTTCCCGTCCAAGAAGTGAGTGAGATCATCATCAGGCAGATCAACTTGAATGTACTCAGCATAGAGTCAATAACTGTGTAAATGAACCTTGAGAGATTGAATAAACTACTGGGCTTGGACGATTTGGCAACAGTTTAATAACGAGTAAGTACACACTAACAAGGTCACAATTACGAACATGGCATGTATGCTCCCTCTCTGTGTTACAGTCGTGCTTAAACCTAATTCGACTTTCTAAACATGTCACTTGACTTCTCCATTCGACATCTCTTTATAATATCATTTATTAATCACTATTTCCAGCGGGGTATTTAGCGTCCCGACATAACAAAAGTTCATTATAATTTTTCCATCAACGTTGGGGAATTTAAGCGTCCCAGTATCTCAAGTATTCACAAATCAAATCCACATCAATCCATAAGCTTCGGGGTATGTCGCTTCCCGGTATAACAATTTTTCCATTAATTTTATTCCTTTTTCTTCGGGGGAAATATAATCCTTGTGACCTCGGGGAATGAGACCTCCCAGCATAACAACTGTAAAATTATCTGTTCATATAATTTTAGTTTAACATACTTCTTTGTCTTGGGAATTATCATCCCGTATTGAATTTAATTATAATCCTGGCATTTTCTCATGCCTATCATTTAAGCATATAGCTGGATGAATATAAAAGCACACACGGCCAGTCAACAACGACAACAGCGGTTCTGGCGGTGCTTGAAGTTCTTCCAATTTAAATAAATATTAGACAAACATAAAGGTATGTTTTTAGGCACTCGTAAGAAATAAAGAAGTAGAACACTAGACAACAGAAAAACAACAGACGTGAGTGGCTTACCCAGGACTCGAACCCCGGACCTTCCGTGCGACAACCCCGCCTAGCTATGCAAGCGAATCACACTATCCTCCCTGCCATCTAGGCATCACCAGAAATGATGCTTCGATGACTGGTCATTAGTGCGAACCGCAAGAAAACATACCTTTATGTTTGTCTAATATTTATTTGCTGTTTACAGGCCTCGGGTTTCCCTTCCTTATGTGTTATAAATGTTTATACAATACCAAAAACCTACCCTCTGTTCTATACTTACTGTTCTTAAGTCTACTATCATTTACAAGACACAGTATTAAGGTCTTTGTCTTGTGTGGACTGACCTATACTGTATAATAGGAGAACAACAGAAGTGATTGCGTCATTAATAGGCTGGGCTCAAGGAAGATGTAAACTTCCTATGTTGTGTCTTGCGGTTCGCACTAATGACGAGTCACCGAAGCATCATTTCTGGTAATGCCTAGATGGCAGGGAGGATAGTGTGATTCGCTTGCATAGGTAGGCGGGTTGTCGCACGGAAGGTCTGGGGTTCGAGTCCTGGGTAAGTGTTACGCACAGAATTTTTCTAAGACTGTGTGTAATTAATCTGTCTGAATTGTACACTTTAAATTTTTTTGGTCGAAGGTGGATAACCCTTGTTGGACTAGTTACATTTTTACAATAGGGGTTACCTTCTCTTATGTCTTGACTCGCCGGTCCATTTTTTCGATCGATGTCAGGTCATTCTCCTTATATGGTAGTATCGGTCAACTGTTTCTTGGAATGATTGAAACCAGAGTTGATGTTTATTCCCTGTCCATATAAGGCGTGATTTTGGTCATATATCTTTGCTTGGAATGTCTCCTCATCGTCCCGTTTTGAGTCTTACTCAGGTGTATGCGTTCTGCGCATGTCTGAACTTTAAGGGGAGTTTTAAAAAGTCTTCCAGTCAAGGAGTCTACAAAATGTTTTTGAGCAGAGAGGACGCATCCCTGCGTCTGTGATCTTTTGATAGGGAATTGGTAGTCCTCCTGTGAGTTAGTTTAACTAACGAGATCTTTCCCTAGATGATTCTAAACGCCTGGAGGCGTATGTGTTGTGGTGTTATTTCGAAGCAAGGCAATATCCTCTTGATATTGAAATCTGTAATCGACTTAGATTGTTTGACATTCGTCGTTCTCTGCTCACTTACCAGTTACAGATAGGAGAGGTTCTTCTACTAGAGATAACACCCCAGGTATCTGTATACCTGAGATTTATATGTATACGGGTCGCTCTAGGCCCAGAGAACAGCTTCTATGCTCTTGAACTTCGCTATGCCAGCGACGATATCTACGGCGAGGTTAGACTTAGAAATTCTACAAAGGTCAATTTGACCTGTACTCTTGAAACGCCATTCTCGTGCGACCAGTGGTGGACTCACTTTACATACCTGGTCTGCTAGCATCAGAGAGGAGTTTTATTAAACTTATGTACATTATGATATGAAGCTGACACTGTTGTAAGCTCATGGGATATATGAAAGATCCACTGGAGAACTTTATGTATGTTGATTACCATGTACTACAGTGACTATGACTTATGTAACGTATTTGTCATTGTGACGTCAGAAAATAAATGATGGAAACGTCAACAGCAGTTTACACCCTTCTATGACTTTTCCATGTCATAATTGATGTATTGTAGATCTGTGAAACGACATCACACCTACACTTACAGCAAGCAACAACAAACCAGACGAGACACCTCATACCACAGCTTAGAACTTACCTGGTGTCTATAGGGGTGGTACTTAACATGGCTACATACTAGCAACGACTTTGGACTTATACCAGCAACGTTAATAGTGACCAGTAGTCAGCCTAAAACCACCCTTATCATTTTTGGTGGCCAGTATGGGGAGGTTCTTCTACTAGAGATTACACCCCAGGTATCTGTATACCTGAGATTTATATGTATACGGGTCGCTCTAGGCCCAGAGAACAGTTTCTATGCTCTTGAACTTCGCTATGCCAGCGACGATATCTACGGCGAGGTTAGACTTAGAAATTCTACAAAGGTCAATTTGACCTGTACTCTTGAAACGCCATTTCGAAAGCGTGCTGCTCTTGTAATGTGGATTCAAATGGCACTGTGGCCTGATTTGGCCATTTCGAAAGCGTGCTGCTCTAGTAATGTGGAGTCAAATGGCACTGTGGGCTGAGTCATTAAAACCTGGTGCAATGATGAGGATAGCAGTGCATATCTGGTCAACTTCCAGACATTTCCGTGTATGCCCATCTCCCAGTTGTTTGTACCACCAACAATGGTTAAGCTAATATTTATTGGTCTTGGATGTGTTGAATGTCCCGCTTTGTATAGTCTTCATGTTTCTTCTACAGCTGCTGAACATACATTTCACAATTCCTCTTGAGTAATCTTTATGTCTTTTAACGTTCTTGTACTTTATGTCTATTAACTTTCTTGTTCTTTATGTCTGTTAACCTTCTTTTATACCTGTATTTATATGTATCAGTTTTCTGTATCTTATCTTTTGGGTATCAGGTTTCTTTCTCTGCCATATCCTTACACTGTATATCTTCTGCTGCCAGAGATCGATTCCTATTTTTATACTTTCTCGTTATATTTTTAATACCTTCTCTTTTATACAGATCATGTTCTTTGTATGCTTTCTCATTATATGCATCAGCTTTCACGTTATACCTTCTCTTTGTACAAATCATTGTTAAAATATACTTTCTAAATAAGTTTCAATTTTCCCCTTTATACAAATCATTTTACTTTCTAAATAAGTTTCAATTTTCCCCTTTATTATACAAATCATTTGTAAAATATACTTTCTAAATATTTTTCAACTTTCCCTTTTATACAAATCAATTTTATAGTATACTTTCTAAATATGTTTCAACTTTCCCCTTTATACAAATCCTTTTTATAGTATACTGTCGAATGGAAGGTTAATTGTTTTATTTGGCCCATCTAAGTAGAGTGGATGTCGACAGATACGCGAGAAAAGGTATAGAAAATAGATTTCACAGGTGGTAGATTGAGGGAAAGATATGTCTCTGGAGTGATTAGGTTATCTCCTCCAGCCTATCCGTACGACTGTACTTTATTACCAGACAGCCTTGGCCTCCCTATCAAGAATAGATAAGTTACTCTACACACACACAGCTATGTGACAAGACACACAAACGTGAAAAAACTACGGATAAATGGATATTGATCTGACCAACACACAAAGGTAAGTTTCTTTGTAGTTTATTATCATTAAACTCGACAACATCAACATATCTAAAGGGAAAAAAGATCAAAGAGTCATTTACATGCATATGAAATAAAGCAGGAAAAGTGCACCCTCCCCTAATGGAGAAAAAAATCCCAACAATTATTAACCCAAAGGTTGAAGGTTAGCACTATGTTACAGAATGAACAGTACTGGTACTCTAGGAGACCCAGTAAAGTAAACAAAATTTAGACAAATCAGATATGTGGATAGTTTCCAGCAAACAAGGAACAGTACTCACACACTCTCTCAAAACAGTGGCCACTCTCACCTAATTGCCTGGTATGGTAGGTCTGTAATATCCCTTGGTAATAGAATTAGTCCATGAATATATTATCTATTTCACTTAATGTTCTGTCACCCCAGTTGTCGCAGATCCAAACTGGCCCCAGTTCATCCCCAGAAACTAACTAGTGAGGTGAACGCCTAATATGGTGCTTCTCCTGGATATGCGTTACTACAAATAGTTAAAACTGTGACAGTTCTTGGGGTTCACCCTTTCACGGGGAAATACTTCCAGTATTGGGAAACATCTGCTTTCTAAAAAATGTTACAAAAGATGATGATCGTCCTTCTATCGGCCAACTCTGTGTTAGAGCGCCGATTCTGTAGAGCGTATGTATCTAGGGGTATACTCCACTTCTTCTTCTTCCTCGTTCGCCCTGAAAAGGACGGTGGTTGCGTTGTGTCTGTTTACGCCATAGCTGTGATATCTGCACCTTTCGGTCGACACATCCGACTTCAGCACGGCATTTTTTTGGGACCGGGTTTGCCTTCCCTCTTCGATCCGTACTCGCTCAGCCAGACTGCACTGCTGCAGACTGTTTCCAGGACCACCACATGGAGGTGGAGTACGGTCTTGGTCAGCTCTGGTTCGCTGACCCTGATGTAAGCAGTCAAGCTATGGGTCGCTGACTGCATTCTCTATTGCTGCATCTTTTGGTCCCATACTCCACTTGAATTACGACTGTCAGGAGTCGGGGAACAATAATAATGTTATATGTACACCACTGTGGCTGGTAAAAATATAAATCTGGATTTGGTAAGTACAGTGTTAAATTTTATTGTTTTCACATACCATTTGGCGAGTGAACGTTTATAAATGAAATTGGTAATGCACAAGCCAAGTAAAGGAGAAAATTACCAAAACAAAAGAAGACCTCTGGATGCCCTTGTGATCAGGTCTGCGAAGAATACAAGAAAACATTTATGGAAAAAATGCTACTACTATATATACACACAGATGGGGACAAGACGATCTCTTCTCCACTCTGTCAGTCCTGTCTAGGTTTAAAAGGCACACGGTGTTTCCGTACGCCTACATGCTAGCAGACGTCGCTGGCGGCTGTTCGGTCGGGCTGAGTTATGTTAACTCGCCCGCCCCTGCTCGCGCTGGCGGTCAGCGTACAATGTTAATTATTATTTAATTTCTTCATATGCGCTCCCTAAACAATGATCACCTGTTCTTAAATAGCTATTAAATTGTCGGCATCTGTTAGTTTGTCGTATGGTATTAAAATAAAAGACACTATAATAACAAATATACAAAATGAAATATAACGTGTATTCTAGACTCCCACTATCAGTCGCTTTAATGCTTATAAGTCCGGTCAGCTAAACCGTCGGGTTTATCTCTCTCCTGTAGAGATTAAATGTCGCATCTGCCTACACTGTTAACATAATTACCGTATAAGATATCTGTTATATTCAAAATTCTGATAGTTGGGTTAAGAAAACAGCAGTATATATATCATTAGATTGCTCTGATCTCTAATGTTGTTAATTTCACGCTACTGTGTGGAATGAAGAATTTAGAAACTAGCGCTCAAGATGAAAGCTTACGATTCGGCTACCAGAATCTCTCGTCTGTTGCTGTTGACCGACATCAGAGGCTTTCGTTACGACTAATGGTTTCTCTTTAAAATGCCCGTGTCTCGAGATCAAAGAGCCTAAACTTTCCCTGAGTAAAAACTTCAAAAGGGTCTGTGTTTCGTCTCTCTCATGTGCTTCTGTCTGAGAGGTATTAAGATTGACAGATGAGCTCGCGTGGGTGGACGAGGTAAACAAAGCCTGATTTGTTTTCCTGTTATGACTGACAGGTCACGAAGTTTGTAAACACTGTGTTAGCTATGTTAAAAGAAAAGAGGCAGGGACGAAAGAGTAAGCTGTGTAAGTAAAGACAGACAGTACAATGCATGTTTTTAACTACCAAATCACAGAGCAGCTATGAGGTTACAATAGGCTGTCAGATTACTGTAGACTCTTTTCCATTACACGTCACATATACTTTCTAAATATGTTTAAACTTTCCCCTTTATAGAAATCATTTAAAAAATTTACTTTCTAAATATGTTTCAACTTTCCCCTTTATTCAAATCATTTTTAAAATATGCTTTCTAATTATGTTTCAACTGTCCCCTTTATACAAATCAGTTTGTAAACTTCCTCTTTATATAGCATAATAATAATAATAGCCTCTTCAGTCATAACTGACTATGGGAAACTTCCAACCTTCATATGTATCAACTTTGACTTTATACCTTCTCTTCATACATTATCGACGTCCTTCCCTATCAGCCTTTAAATTGTATGGGGTAATTTATGCAGCTGTACATACTTACGTAAACATATTTACCACTCATAACTGTTGACATCACAAGCCAAACCAAGTTGTGGAGACAGGGAATTTTATTCATGAACATAAGAAAACAATACAGAAGGTTAAGTCCACAAATTCTCTCTCTCTCTCTCTTTTACGTCTGATGTAAGTCAGGTAGATTTATATAATTTCTTGTAAATTTTGGATGTGTAACTAATTTGTTGGTAAATTTGGGGTACAAATGCATTTTTTTATGTGTATATTTTGTTTTAAGTGTGGGATATGTATACATTTTGTTGTTTGGAGGTCTGGAGTGTGTATATATTTTGTTATGTCATTTTTGGGGTGAAGGGTGGGGTGGTGTATAAAATGTGTTGTTTGGAAGTGTGTTTACTTTGCTGCAAACCTTGAGTGTGTGTGTATATTTTGCTGCTTTGTTGTAAATCATGTGTGTATATTTTGCTGCTTTGTTGTAAATCATGTGTGTATATTTTGCTGCTTTGTTGTAAATCTTGTGTGTGTATATATTTTGTTGCATTGTTGTAAATCTTGTGTGTATATAATTTGTTGCTTTGTTGTAAATCTTGTGTGTATATAATTTGCTGCTTTGTTGTAAATCATGTGTGTATATTTTGCTGCTGTGTTGTAAATCATGTGTGTATATTTTGCTGTTTTGTTGTAAATCTTGTGTGTGTATATATTTTGTTGCATTGTTGTAAATCTTGTGTGTATATAATTTGTTGCTTTGTTGTAAATCTTGTGTGTGTATATATTTTGTTTCATGTCTTTGGTGTGTATACATTTTAAGTCTGGTACATATATCTGCTGTGTTGTTAAGTCTGGTATGTGTATCTGCTCTGTTGTTAAGTTAGGTCTGATATATATATATAATCTGTTGTGTTGTTAAGTCTGATATATATATAATCTGCTTTGTTGTTAAGTCTGGTATATATATCTGCTGTGTTGTTAAGTTAAGTCTGGTATATATATCTCCTGTGTTAAGTTAGGCACACATGTCTGCTCTGTTGTTAAGTTAAGTCTGGTATATATATATATCTGCTGTGTTGTTAAGTCTGGTATGTGTATCTGCTCTGTTGTTAAGTCTGAGATATATATATATATATATATAATCTGCTCTGTTGTTAAGTCTGGTATATATATATATCTGTTGTGTTGTTAATTCTGGTACGTGTATCTGCTCTGTTGTTAAGTCAAGTCTGGTGTATATATAATCTGCTCTGTTGTTAAGTCTGGTACACATATCTGCTGTGTTGTTAAGTCTGGTGCATTTATCTGCTCTGTTAAGTTAAGTCTGGTATATATAGATCTGCTGTGTTATTATGTCTGGTACACATCTGCTGTGTTGTTAAGCCTGGTACATGTATCTGCTCTGTTGTTAAGTTAAGTCTGATATATATATTTAAATAATCTGCTCTGATGTTAAGTCTGGTACACATATCTGCTGTGCTGTTAAGTCTGGTACGTGTATCTGCTCAGTTGTTAAGTTAAGTCTGGTGTGTGTGTATATATATATATATATACTGCTCTGTTGTTAAGTCTGGTACACATATCTGCTTTGCTGTTAAGTCTCGTACATGTATCTGCTCAGTTGTTAAGTTAAGTCTAGTATATATATCTGCTGTGTTGTTAAGTCTGGTACACATATCTGCTGTGTTGTTAAGTCTTGTACGTGTATCTGCTCTGTTGTTAAGTCTGGTGTATAGGTGTATATATATCTGCTGTGTTGTTAAGTCTGGTACGTGCATCTGCTCTGTTGTTAAATTAAGTCTGATATATATAATCTGCTCTGTTGTTAAGTCTGGTCCACATATCTGCTGTGTTGTTAAGTCTTGTACGTGTATCTGCTCTGTTGTTAAGTCTGGTGTATAGGTGTATATATATCTGCTGTGTTGTTAAGTCTGGTACATGCATCTGCTCTGTTGTTAAATTAAGTCTGATATATATAATCTGCTCTGTTGTTAAGTCTGGTCCACATATCTGGTGTGTTGTTAAGTCTGGTACGTGTATCTGTTCTGTTGTTAAGTTAAGTCTGGTATATATAATCTGCTCTGTTGTTAAGACTGGTATCTATATCTGCTGTGTTGTTAAGTCTGGTACGTGTATCTGCTCTGTTTTTAAGTTAAGTCTGATATATATAATCTGCTCTGTTGTTAAGTCTAGCATATATATCTGCTGTGTTGTTAAGTCTGGTAAATATATAGATCTGCTGTGTTGTTAAGTCTGGTACGTGTATCTGCTCTGTTGTTAAGTTAAGTCTGATATATATAATCTGCTCTGTTGTTAAGCTGAGTCTGGTATATATAATCTGCTCATCCTTGTTCTGGAACCCCGAGGGCAAGAGATGCAGAGATAGACCAAGAAGCACATGAAAAAGAGAGCTGGAAACGAGGTGAAAATGATGAGGAGAACATGTAAAGAACTTCGAGATGATGGCACGTGACAGGAGGACTTGGCATGTGTTTGTTGAAGGCCTATGCTCCTTTGGGAGTGGAGGGTTATGATGATGATATAATCTGCTCTGTTGTTTAGTTAAGTCTGATATATATAATCTGCTCTCTTGTTAAGTCTGGTACATGTATCTGCTCTGTTGTTAAGTTAAGTATGATGATATATATAATCTGCCGTGTTGTTAAGTCTAATATACATATATATATATACACAGTCATGCGCCGCTTAACGTCCACGATACGTTTTGTGAAATAGGACGTTATGCGATTTGGACATTGTGCAAACACCATACTTTATACTTAGCGAAGTTATATGGGATACTGTAGTCTTCCTGTATTGACTAAATAGCCAAGATACTGTACACATACGGTAATGTATTTTCGAAAGTTCACATTAAAATAACGATAGTAAGTACAGTACAGTACATATATAGGCCAGTAACATGGAGGTGTTTATTATGACTATCAAGACATATGTACTGTATTATAGGTTATATATGTACTGTCCCATTATACGCTTGGCATCGCAATCACTTTGTACTATATCCAAGAGACATGAGGTACATGTGTTGCGTGCGGGAAGCTGTTGCTTTCGCTACGTCCGCTTCGTCCTATTCTCCGATCGGGATTTCTGAACTCTATTATATCATTTATGGGACCACGGACGTATATGCGGTCAGACGTTGTCCAAACGGACGTTATGAGGCGCATGACTGTATGTATATATATATCTGCTCTGTTGTTAAGTTAAGTATGATATATATAATCTGCTCTGTTGTTAAGTATGATATATAAAATCTGCTCTGTTGTTAAGTCTGGGCAACAAACTTGTATTAGTCTGGTATATTTATCTGTTCTGTTGTAAGCCTAGGGTACATTTATTTTGTTGTAAGTCTTGGGTATACATTTGTGGTATGTGATTTTGTGAGTAAAGAATGAAATAGCTGGTCTTCATAATATACAGTAAATATCTGTTTTGCTTTTAGTTTCAGACTTACAATAGTTATACATATAAATTACAAACATATATGTGGTAGAAACGTTTAATGAATCTCAAGGAATTGTAAGTTGGGAAGGTCTTTTTTACCTGTCCACAATGATGAATATGTTTCCCCACAAAGTTAACACTGAATTATTCCATGTGTGTGTGATATTTAATACATAGAATATAGGTAGATAAAAGTGGCCACACTCCACACCATTGACAGAGTCTGGACTCTTCATAGAAATCTAGCTGTACTTCCTACTTAGAACAACATCTGTCACACTTTCTCAATTAAGCTGTCTCTCCACCTCAAACTGTGGCCAGATATTTTGGAATACTCCATTGTAGCATATGTTTAGTGACCTGCTGTGTAAGCAGTAAAGCCATACAATAAATAAAAGAGTCATTTACATCTTTTCAGAAAGTGCATGCCAACCGTTTGTGCTCATTCTAGTGAAGGTTCTGCTAATCTTTTTAAAAATTTATTATCAATGACATGATCTGGCACTACCATAGTCATCTACTATCTCATTACCACATGCATTTCTTCAACTGGCTTGTACACAAGAAAACTGAATAAATTAAAACATGATAAATGATACACTGATACCACAGCCTCAAATATGATCAACTTTGATTTCATAGGAACAATAACTTGATGTTAAAAATGATGCATGATATGAGATATACAGTCATGATGGTCTAGGTCAGATATAAGTCTTCTTCTCTGATCATTTCTCATTGTTAACCCACACACACACAAAAACTGGATAAAACTACAAACTACAGGGTCAGCCATAAGAGACTTACAACAAAATATTTTGTATGAAGAAATGCCAAGTAGATTGTCCTAATCATTTTTGTCACTGTCTAACTCACCTAATCCCTTTTTTTCAGGCTATTATTCCCAGACATTTTTTTGATGACCAAAAAAAAAAAAAAATTTAACCCCAGACCTAAGGGTCTTTTATGTTTGGACATGCGCCCTAATATAACCGACTAGGTTGAACGGGACGCGCCTCGCCAAAACGAGGCAAAACTTTGTTAAAATAAAAATTTTTAAAAATGATGAAAAATTCCTTAACAGTGATTGGAAGACGGGGTCCAATCGAATGACCTTTGACATCTGCTGATTTAACTCCAGCAGATTTTTTATGTGAATTTTTAAAGGACAAAGTTTATGGTTGGAAACTTATAACCTTAGAGGATCTCAAAACAGCATTATTAGAGCAGTTTCAAAGAAGTGACCCAGATTTATGTCAAAGAGTTTGTGGAAATTTTCAAAAAAGGCTGACTTTATATATGAACACTCATGGACACCACTTTGAATAATAAATAACTTTATAATTATCAATAAATAACGGTAGTGTTAGGTCACTGTTATGTGTTGAGTGAACGATGAAAAAGAAGAACTGTTATGTGGTGTATTTCATTCACATATTAAAGCCACATATTTTATACAAAAAGGTAAGGGACTTACAGACCACCCTTTACACCGATAAACACAGACCTGCATTTGTTCACAAAATGATCAAAGCTAGCAAAAACTTGATTCAGCCTCTAGCAAATTGTCTGGTGATTTGATTCCACACTGCCAATTATGTCTGAAACTAATGTTTCATGAAAAAGTGGAATTTAGGGGGCTTATAAATGTTTTAATGAAAAAATGAAACTGAGTTATCCCCCCTTGCCTCTAAGCAAATCATACAGACAAATATTTCTGAACTGAGTCTGTTTACAAATAAAAGACAATGCTTGTCCCACTCAAAAATGTCTTCAACTTTACCCATTCATATACCAAACTAATCCAGTTACATCAAGAAACAACAAAGTTCACAAACATCTTGTTCATAGAAAATAAAACCAACAGCAGAACCAGAAATTTCTTGTGTTAACAGAAAGGCCAAAACATTAAACACTGTATCCCTCTGTGACACACTAGCAGGGAGTGTATCATGGTCATAACTTGTTTTCATCTACCACATTTGTGAAAAAAAAGTTTACAAGCAGAAAAATATATCTATACCTAGTAAGTTTACAAGTATGTTATTTTTTCAAAAGGCAGACATGTGGACTAGTTGTCAGATATGACTCTCTTTTTTTTTTAAAGGGGGGGAGGGAGAGAATGGCTGAATAAATAGAGCTCAAACCTACATCATAACCCCCCCACCCACCACCACTTTTTTTTTTCCTTCTCCAAATATTCTTGACATGATTAACTACTGGAAGATAAAATCTATACCAGGAGGTGAAAGGTCACTCTGTCAAAGGACAGGAACAAACTGTGATATAATGGACACAGAAAACAAAAATTACAAGCCATTTTTTAAAAACATGTTTATATAACACAGTATGTATGTACAATACACACAAGATCAATGTACATGTAACAAACAAGATATGTACACATTAAACATGCCAGAAGTTGTTGAACGAAATTCTGTACATTACAATTATGGGCTGAAATAGTATTTTCTTATCTCAAAACTTATGAACAATTCCTAAACTGCATTGGCCTCCCAAAGATCACAAACAAGTTCTAAACATTTCCCATGATGTAATTTGAACTCAAAATGATTGGTCAAAGCCCTAAAAACAACTTACAACAATACTAAAAATGTTCTCTGAAAAACTCGAGCAACTCTTACAGAAATCTGAACACTCCTAGTTGGTCAAAGCCTAAATAACATTTTACTTACTGCACAACCATACTTGAGAAAAAAATATTACAAGTGACTTAAATCACATCTGACTGACAAGCATCATTCTGGATGTGATCATGCTGAGGATGAGCTTGATGTGAATTCAACATGGCCTTACTTCATAATCTGACAGAGCAGCCATCATGCCCTGCACTGCAAATTAGCTTGGGGAAAGTGGGTGTGGTTTGACAGTAGCCTGAGATTGATAATTACACAAGTCTGTTTACCAGACAATACAAGAAAATATGTTTGACAGACAATATAAGGAAACATGTATTATAGACAATACAAGAAAACATGTATTACAGACAATACTGTTAGGCTGTGAAATATGAAAATCTTGATTTTGAACACTTGAATAAGGTTGTGGGTATAAGGTTGGTGTTGTTAATGAGATTATTATTAATGAGTGTGCTGTCTGAATGACAGCTGTGATGTTAATGACATGTGTACTGTCTGAATGAAAACTGTGATGTTAATGACATGCGCACCGTTTGAATGACAGTTGTGATGTTAATGGTCTCAGGTAAAATGTCAGCAACATAAAGGAAGAGGTATATTTGCTGCAAGTTCAGCAACATATTCCATGATAACTATCTTGAAAGTTCTCACAGAAAATAAATATGAATCAATGCAGACCCTGCCATATTTGGATACAGCCTAAAATAAATGATGGACTTTGATGTTTAGCTGAAAAGTCATGGTGCCCTAAAAATAGACAAAACTTGTATGGGAAAAAAAAATTTTGTAAACTGTGACCCCACTGTGACCTAGTCGGTGATGACTGGAATACTTTACTTTTATTTTTTTTAAAAAGGCAAAATGACCATAACAAACGATGTCTCATAAAGCTGCTAACAAACGATGTCTCATAAAGCTGCTAACAAATGTATCTGATAAAGCTGCTAACAAATGTGTCTGATAAAGCTGCTAACAAACGTGTCTGATAAAGCTGCTAACAAATGATGTCTCATAAAGCTGCTAACAAACGATGTCTCATAAAGCTGCTAACAAATGATGTCTCATAAAGCTGCTAACAAACCATGTCTCATAAAGCTGCTAACAAACGATGTCTCATAAAGCTGCTAACAAACAATGTCTCATAAAGCTGCTAACAAACGTGTCTGATAAAGCTGCTAACAAACGATGTCTGAGTCTGTTAAAGCTGCTAACAAACGATGTCTGATAAAGCTGCTAACAAACGTGTCTGATAAAGCTGCTAACAAATGATGTCTGATAAAGCTGCTAACAAACGTGTCTGATAAAGCTGCTAACAAACGATGTCTGATAAAGCTGCTAACAAACGATGTCTGATAAAGCTGCTAACAAACGATGTCTGATAAAGCTGCTAACAAACGTGTCTGATACAGCTGCTAACAAACGATGTCTCATAAAGCTGCTAACAAACGATGTCTGATAAAGCTGCTAACAAACGATGTCTGATAAAGCTGCTAACAAACGATGTCTGATAAAGCTGCTAACAAACGATGTCCCATAAAGCTGCCAACAAACAATGTCTGATAAAGCTGCTAACAAACGATGTCTCATAAAGCTGCTAACAAACGATGTCTGATAAAGCTGCTAACAAACGATGTCTGATAAAGCTGCTAACAAACGATGTCTGATAAGGCTGCTAACAAACGATGTCTGATAAAGCTGCTACACAAATAAGAAACACATGACTACTACTGCCATAAGACATGCTATAAGAGACATGACTACTACTGCCATAAGACATGCTATAAGAGACATGACTACTACTGCCATAAGACATGCTATAAGAGACATGACTACTACTGCCATAAGACATGCTATAAGAGACATGACTACTACTGCCATAAGACATGCTATAAGAGACATGACTACTACTGCCATAAGACATACTTTAATACACATTGAAAATACTTACTGCAGCATAAGTGTCAGCATGCTATATGAGACATGATGCTACTACTGCCATAAAAAGACCCATTCGCTGAAAATTACCATGACATGACTACTAGCTGCCATGAAGACATGCTTTATGAAAAAAATACATGAAATACTCGACTGCCATAAGACATGCTATAAGACACATTTTTTTTCTAGTTATGTACTACTACTGCCATAAATGACATGCGGAAATATAATTGAAGGGCAAGACATACATGACTACGATTACTTGCCAAAGACATGCAATATGAGACCAAGTTATGTACTTAGCTTTTTTAAACTGCCATAAGGCAAGCAAGCTGATATTGATACAAATAACTAAAAATAAATCTGCCATGTTTGAAGACGTGCTATAAGGGGGTTATAAAAGGATTTGATGGTTACTGGGGACTACTGCCATAAGACATGCTATAAGACACATGACTACTACTGCCATAAGACATGCTATTCATAGAATATGCAATAAGACACATGGAACTACTACTGCCATAAGTTGACTACTACTGCCTTAAGACATGCTATAAGAGACATGACTACTACTGCCATAAGACATGCTATAAGAGACATGCTATAAGACACATGACTACTACTGCCATAAGACATGCTATAAGAGACATGACTACTACTGCCATAAGACATGCTATAAGAGACATGACTACTACTGCCATAAGACATGCTATAAGACACATGACTACTACTGCCATAAGACATGCTATAAGAGACATGACTACTACTGCCATAAGACATGCTATAAGAGACATGACTACTACTGCCATAAGACATGCTATAAGAGACATGACTACTACTGCCATAAGACATGCTATAAGAGACATGACTACTACTGCCATAAGACATGCTATAAGAGACATGACTACTACTGCCATAAGACATGCTATAAGAGACATGACTACTACTGCCATAAGACATGCTATAAGAGACATGACTACTACTGCCATAAGACATGCTATAAGAGACATGACTACTACTGCCATAAGACATGCTATAAGAGACATGACTACTACTGCCATAAGACATGCTATAAGAGACATGACTACTACTGCCATAAGACATGCTATAAGAGACATGACTACTACTGCCAAAAGACATGCTATAAGAGACATGACTACTACTGCCATAAGACATGCTATAAGAGACATCTGTAGTCAGGATATTCATGGGGCTGGCAACCTCACGTAAAACAAATCGTCATAGAAACTGAAAGAACACATAAAAAGCTTAAGCACAATGCTACAGTATTAGAAAATGTGGAAGTGAACCTGTCTGTGAGGCTAATTACACCCTCATTGACTCTTGAAATCATCCACACACTTCCAGGTATTCCTGTTGTGGTGTAACATGTTGAGATCCCAGTGTTGCACACTAAGCTGTGAGGAGTCACTTCAGTCCCAGACGTAACTCTGGCTGTTTACCTGGCTGGCTGCATGCAGGAGGATCTCACTATGGGCCCCTGATGGGCAGGGGCAGCTGAGAAGTGGCTCAGTGTAGGACGTGACAATTCCTTTGGAGAGCCCAGAACCAGAGCACAGTATTTTAGCTCTGCATATTTGCAGAGCCCCCTTGGATGGCGGGGAATGATCAGTATGCCACACGCTTCTTCTTCCTACCTTGGGACCAGATGTGATGATCCTTCAAATGCAAGCCAAGCTGGAGAAACTGGAGCTCATGACTTCAACTTCATACATTTCGGATAGGCAGGAAAATCCTAGATCTACAGTGTAGATAATACCAAGGAGTCTTCGACTTGGTATTGGCTGCAAAAGAGCGAGAAGCTCAACAGCCCTTGTTCAACAACAACAACAACAACAACAACATATGGGGTCCAACTCCCCCTTGCTTCACACGGTGTGGAAGAAAAAAAAAGTTATAAATTTCTTTCTCTCAAAGAATGCATTATACTTGCTACATTTAGTTGACAAGACTGCGTTACGGTGAGGTTATGTTTTTGTATTATTTTAAAAGTATTACACATGCGAAGATGTAAATACACGAATACGTTGGAACAAAACTAAGTTTGTTGGAACTTATTTTTTAATAACATTTCTTGGGTGTAGTTTAGTTACAGTCACCGTCTAAATAAAACTACACATCTTTAATTATTGTCTAATATGGACTTTCATCAGACAGATCATCAGCAGTGGAAGTTTTGAAGCACATATGTTCTTACAGAGAACATTTGGAATATGAGAACTGTAGCTCTCATCCAATGCATACGTTTACTGGCAACATTTAGTATATGAGAATTAAGCTCTCATCCCATACATACATTCTTACTGCAGACATTTGGAATATGAGAAAACTGTAGCTCTCATCCAATGCATACGTTCTTACTGGGGAAATTTGGAATATGAGAATTGTAGCTGTCATCAGACACACATGTTCTTACTGGGAACATCTGTACATACATGCACAATCACATTCTAGTTGACATGTCAATTTTTCATGCATGGATATAAATATAAAAATCACATTCTACCTGACAAGCCAGTCTTTGATACATATACACATATGTACACTCGTGGCCTATACGCAGTTTCACATACCAGTACGAAACCTCTGCAGGCGGTTCTAGTGGCCAATCGGCGGATTTTTAACATGGTATAAGCGCCGTACCGTTCAGAAAGCAATGTACGAACATGCCTAAAAAATCAACATTCTAGTTTGCCACACAAGTAACCACTCTTCATATCTGTCTGTGTACGCTTGTAAATACAAACACGCCACTTTTCACACTTTTACATTCTAGTGGTCAATTCAGTCTTTCACATCTGAACAAACATTTAAACCCACATTCTAGATGACAAGTGGTATTTCTAGTTGATATGCCAGTTTTTCACATCTCTATACACAAATACGCCTACACTCTAGCTGACAAGACAATTTTTCATTATGTACAGACACTTGTAGACCCATATTCTAGTTAAAAAGCCAGTCTGTTCGCCATAAAATTCCAGTCTGATCTGAAGAACTAAAAAATAGGACAAGACCAGATTTCTTGCAACTGCTGACTGACAAAACAAACAACTAAAATACATAACATAGTGAACTAGCAAGCATATCTCTTGCTGACAGTGTAACCTGTAATCATGGCTCTTATACAAATAATCATGAACCAAGCTTCCATGGGCCCATCTGGCCTAACCCATCACACGCGGGACTCATCCTGCGCCACATCATTTAAATAATGTCTAATCTGACTCCTTTCATTCAAGATTTCTATTCTGTTCAGGTGCATTTCTTAATGATACACTTTTACCTATGTATATGACATCACCCAATATTTCATGACCAAACCAAAGAAGTAAAATTTGTAAAGTCAACTTATGTTGTCAGGTATTATGTAGCTTGTTTATTTAATTCATGTTTTGGTTCAGGCTAAAAATAAGTTGCTAAACAAAGCACACTTGAACAGGTAAAGGTATCTGACACCAGATACTGCATTACGGGAGTGAAGTGTTAGAGGCTTCACTATAGTAGGTGCATCTTTATGAGGTAGGGTGACCAGTCCCCTTCCTTGCTACCTTTGCCTTGCCTAATTCATGAGCAGAGTTTGATACCCATTTATAGCTAAGAGCAAGGAAAAAATACAAGCCCTTACATTTGTTCATTATGCCTTATCAGATTGCATGTCTATAGTATTTTTCTTTAACCTGTCTATATTTCTTGTCCTTGTTGCCTATTTGTTACTGTGGCTGACAAAGGGTATACCCGAAACGTCCCTTGTTTCCTGTGTACGGTTAATTTGTAAAACTGATTCAATACCGTTTTATTTGATTTTATATATATCTTGTAGACTGGAGCATGATGCTACCAGGTTTCAAACCTGGAACCTGGTAACTTTGCCATGTGAGGCAATCAGGTGCCCATATAACCTACATACAACTTTTATGACCTAACACACCCAACCTGACCCGTAGAGTTGTCATAAAATCTTGACCCAAATGGACCTGATGCAATAGACTTATCTGATCATGACATGTCCACCTGCACTCAAGGCTCAAACCAAGATCTTGTGACACACAGTCTATTGTGTGCTGCTACTAAACAACAAACCACTCACATGAACCAGTACAAGAACAACTAAATTCTCATAACACAACTTTCCAGAAATTTCTAACTCAAAACAGAATGTTTGTCTATGGTGTCACCCTAACATCTGGACAGTTATAACTGAGTAAAAAACTTGCAGATGGCAAATGGTGATTCTACTACAACGATTAATTGCCTAAACTAACACCAGAGACCAACACCCTGAGAACAAATGATGTGAACCATCCAAGAACATTCCTAAATTGTATAAAATGTATAAAGCTCTGGCGAATGATAAAATAACAGATCACAACCACGTACAATTGAAGAAAATAAATAAATTAGTGATGCATAACACACCTGTATAAACATCATCATCATCATAGTAGTGTTTATTACAAATTAGAGACTGATGCTGTAATGATTATTTACACACCTGCAAATGTCTGTATAAAAAAACTGAGCATACGACCAGGTTACATACTGTCACCTGACTTTTTTTCTCCTCTACAGCGAAAACAATGAAAATGTAGAAGATATGCCGGGAATAACAGTTGAAGGGTATAATTAACTAAGACATGCAGATGACACTGCTTTGATTGCTAAGAGCAAGGAATAAATACAAGCCCTGTTTGATTCATTGGTCAAAGGAAGTAATATAACACAGGACTCATCCTAGGATATAAAAAAACGGAAGTAAGTTCATCTCAAATAAGAAAAAGACTACCGTAACTGAATAAAGAAGTCAGTAGAACAAGCAGACAAGTTTAAATACTCATGCAACAGTGACAACGAGCTGAACAGTTCTTGCAACAGCAGCATTCTAGAAAATAAGAAACTTACTGTGCAATAATTCATTGCTAATAAACATAAGAAATTGGTTCTCAAGTGCTACATCAAACCAGTACTCTTTTATGGAAGTGAAACATGTATAGTGAATAAAGACATGTAAAGCTTTTATTAGGCTAATAAGATGTGCGTGTTTAGAAGCTTGATGAAATACTTTGGACAGCTGTGAAAGCTAATGAGGATCTTCTGAAGGAGGCTGAGACAAATCAATGCAATGATAAAGAAAAGATAGTATACAAAATGAAAACAGAAACATGTGATAACAAGCTGAAAGATTAGGCAGAGGAAGAAACAGAAATAAAATATTTGATGCAGTGATATCATGACATGGGAAGATGTCATCAACAGAACTCACTGGTAACACCAAAGATAAGGATATTGCGAAGAAATTGATTACCTACGTGACCCAGTATGGCACTAGATGGGATCAGAAATACTATACACTGAGGACTGTATCTTCAGAGACCATTTGTTTATTTGTGCATGTGGCTAATAACTTATCATGTACAACCTAATGCTACACACACAGCTACTGCAAAAGCAGATAAAGTGCTTTACTGCTGGCTTCTTTCTCCATGTCCCTTGTGGAAATTAAAATAAAGGAAAAGATTTGTCTAATTATTCTTCTATACAATATGAACAAATGATTTCCTGTATATCATGAATTAAACAATTTGTTCATGTTTTTTCCCCTACCATATAAACAATTATTTTGTGGGTTCAACTAAAGGGACCATTTGTTCAGTTATTCATCTCTAAAATATGAACAAATGATTTCTCAGACACAATGCAATCAAGTATTTTTCTCTAAAATATGAATATATTTCAGGGATGCAACTAAAAGTTTTAATTATTTTTGTCTACAATATTAACAAATTATTTCACAGACACACAAATGAAGAAACCACTATCCAATTATTCTCTACAATGTGAATAAATTATTTGATAGTAACTCAAGCAACCATTTGTTCAAGTTTTCTTCTGTGAAATATCAGAAAATTTTTCATACATACAAGTAAATTATTCTTCTCTAAGATATTCATAAATTATTTCTTCACAGATACAGCTAATGGGACTATTTGTTCAGGTACTCTCTACAATATGGCTTGACCACCGACTGTTATGAAGTTTCACATCTGTACTTCCCATGCAACAAGTGCGGCACTTGTTCAGCCTGAGATAAGATATGCCCTCTCATTAAAAAAATGAATATACAACTCCAGTAACTTGGTTATGAATTCCAACAATTACATGGGTCAAATACAAACTTAATACACAAACAATAATACAAATAATATGGAATAATGAGTTATATATCCAGGAATCATGTTTTGTGCTATAAATATTCAAGAACCAAGGGCTGCTTTTTTTTTTAAACTCCATTTCAAAAGTTGAAAATATAAATAATAATGACTGTATAATATTAACTAAATGTACTAAAAAATCATGAATCTGCAGTAGTAGCATCCATGAATGAAACAGAACAGCAAGTTGTTTACTCTCATGTCTGCACATTGCCTCTTTAGGGAAACATCTTCCTTGGCAACCAGTTATCTAAAACTGGCCAAAACAAAACAAAAACCATCCTGATTGTGTTAAATAAAATAACACTGTGCATTATTTAATGCCAGTATATGCCAGTAAATTCTGTGTCTGGGTTCCAGAACTTCCAAATTTTTGTCAGTGAATCTGATCTTTGGAATACATTTTGTCATTTGTACGCACAGAAATACTGGCTGCTCCATTCTGTGAAGAAAGGAGTAATATTTTTCCCAACTTTATGTGCTTAAAAAATCAAAACAGTCAAGCTGTTAAGAAAAACCTGACAAAAAGGAAAAAAACCAAGTACAGGAGTGAGAAAACCAAGAGTTTCTAGGAGGTAACATGGTGATCATACGATTCCCTCCATAAAACTTGTATCCAGGGACTGTATCAGTGTACGTATGAAACCCATTTCTTTTCTTGTGTTCTCAAATATGACCCGGGGATCATCGCTTTCACATCGCAGACAATTAGGGGCCATCACCATTGCCAGGTTGTTCACATCCATTTTGGTAACTGCAGCATTTTCTGGGGCAGCAAAAACCTGGACAATACAAAATAGTCTAATTAGTTAGTGAACTCACGTAGAGGCTTTTGGATTACTTGACAGAACAATGAGAATACAACATTCTCTTTATTCCTTCATATTTTGTTTCTGGTTAACCCAGTTTGTCATAGGTCAAATTTTGGTCATGGAGACAAATGACATGTAGGTCTAAAATAGAAGATAAAACTAAACCTCATCACCACTTTCTGGTTACCCCAGTTTGTCATAGGTCAAATTTTGGTCATGGAGACAAATGACATGTAGGTCTAAAATAGAAGATAAAACTAAACCTCATCACCACTTTCTGGTTACCCCAGTTTGTCATAGGTCAAATTTTGGTCATGGAGACAAATGACATGTAGGTCTAAAATAGAAGATAAAACTAAACCTCATCACCACTTTCTGGTTACCCCAGTTTGTCATAGGTCAAATTTTGGTCATGGAGACAAATGACATGTAGGTCTAAAATAGAAGATAAAACTAAACCTCATCACCGCTTTCTGGTTACCCCAGTTTGTCATAGGTCAGATTTTGGTCATGGAGACAAATGACATGTAGGTCTAAAATAGAAGATAAAACTAAACCTCATCACCGCTTTCTGGGTACCCCAGTTTGTCTTAGGTCAAATTTTGGTCATGGAGACAAATGACATGTAGGTCTAAAATAGAAGATAAAACTAAACCTCATCACCACTTTCCTGTCTGCTCCTTATGGAGCATGGAGCTGCTACTGTAGCTGGTCCTTCATACAAGAAGTTTGGCACCAAACATTCACATACTCTTACATCATCGATTTCTGTAGCACTGTGTTTTACATAATGAGACGTATGCTCACCCTCATGTTACTCTCATTGTATAACATGCCTGTGGCAGAAGTAGTCCAACTCTTTCAGTCTCCACAGAGCCCCCCCCCCCCCGAACTACTCAGGGCACAACCATACCCTACTTCAGATAAACTTCTTTTCTGTAAACAGTAGGAAATATATTGTTCTATCTATATAAGAGCAATAAATGTCTCATAAATGTAGCTGTGATGAAAAAGACACGTACAACTCACAAGTATGAAAAAAAAACATAAAAATCATTAATTATTTTCATGACTTACTATGATGAAACATTATTATTCGCACCAAAACAAATCACAGAAATTGAGTTTGTAAAATTTCTTTCTTGTGTTAATAAATCGTATTAATAAAATTCTTGTGTTAGTGACTGGAAAATGTACTTTGCTCTTTAATACACGGGGGTGTTGCTGTTTACTCACACTGACAGAAGATGAGCAAAGACAAAAATCACTTCAGAACAACGTTACTAACTTTAAATTATGGAAATATTGATCATCTGGTGCATTATTGCCAGAATCAGAAATTATTTGGAATATAACAATTTAAAAAAAAGGTAGAGCAATGTCATGACGCTAAGACCAGTTGACGGTATACTGGGGTACTCAGGGGGCCTCTCCCAGTGGTCTGGAGGACATAAAGAGTAAACATTGCTCTCTGGTCAGAAAAAAATCCACTTTTCTTTCCCCTACTTTGAGTGACCAGTCACAGACAAAGCTGTGAACTTGTATAATAACAAGATAGTTGGACATTGTACTTGGTTAATTAGATGTGTGGTTTATGTGTGTGCTGTGTTGTATATGTTGTTTTGTGGTGTGAGTGTGTGTATTCTATGTTACCTGTATGGTGTGCTCTCATATAGTATTACCGTACAAGGATCACTAAATGTGCAGATGTCTTTTAAAGGTATAATAAAAAAACCAAACACGCTCATGCTAACACTGCAAGTGGTATGGCCTGTGAGCACTTACTACTCCCTAGTTCTATCTTGTATTTTAGACCTACATGTCAGTTGTCACGTGATGAGGTTTGCTTGTCAACATCTCATCCATATGTCAACCTTTCTTTTCCTCTTCTGCTAGTTTTCTTTCTTGTTTTATATCCATGAAATATTATTATATAATGTAATGTATATAATGGAATGTACCCGCATACCACTGTACTTTTGAAATGTGAATGTTTTTGTTTGCTTAAATGAGGTGATGTTTATGCGAATAAGCAGATATACATATTTGTTTTTTACTGCTCAAAAACCTTTCCTGCTACAAAAGTGAGTAAAAAAAGTGTTATTATTATTTTTCATTTCCCAAGGAGAGAACAAGAAAGTATTCAGTGGGGTACTGGAAGATGAGACAGGTCTGTATTTCAGAGCTGGCATTTGCTGATGATGTTGCCCTGATTGCTAAATCAGAGGCACATCTCCAATCCAACCTGCAAGTCTGGAAGGAAGAGCTGGAGAAAAGAGGGATGGTCATAAGCAGCTCAAAAACAAAATCCATGGTGATATCACGAGAAGAAAGAAGACATCAGATTAAGCTGGGAGAACAGGTCCTGGAGCAGGTCAACCACTTTACATACCTCGGAGCTATTATAGACCGAAAGGGAGGCATCAAAGAAGAGTTGGCCACTCGAAAAGCAGCAGCTGGGAGACTTTTTCAGGCCATAAATCAAAGATTCCTCAGCAAGAGAGAGGTTGGTAAGAAAACGAAGATGGCTGTATACCGCTCCACCTATGTCCCAGTCTTGACATATGGATGCGAGTCATGGCCAATGACAACAACTCACAAAAGCCAGATCCAAACCTCAGAAATGAGGTATCTGAGGAAGGTGGTTGAAGTAACAAGAAGAGACATGGTCCGCAACCAGATGATACGTCAAGGCCTAAAATCCCACCCCCTGCAGACCGAAGTAGAACAGTTTGGCCATGTCTGCAGAATGGGAGATCGGCTACCATGACAAGCATGGGAAACAAAGAGCCAGGGATCCAGCCCCCCAGGATGACCCAAAGTCCGCTGGGAGGACAACATTAGACAATCTTTGAAGGACTAGAATGGAACCAGGCCAGGAGGAAGACAGCCAATAGGATAGTCTGATGCTCTCTTCCACACCTGTACACCTTATGGTAGAAGGGGAATGACTAAGTAAGTAAGTATTTCATTTTCCACAAGCAAGAAAGTGTTTATGTAATTTGGTATAGTCACTGATTGAGTTTTTAATTATCTTATTTATTTATTTTATTTTATATATTTATGTTTTTTTAAAATTAATTAACTATTTGTTTTATTATTTATTTATTTATTTTTTGCCATGCGACTGTCAGCTGCGAATTAAGTCAGCATTGCTGGACGAATAAGCAGTCGCGGACCAAACGGCGATGTCCTCCCAGCAGGACGGGGAGGGGTAACAGGTGGCACTGATACCCCCACTGAAATCCCCCATATGTCCTATGACGGGTGCATCAAGCGAGTAAGAGCCGCTATAAGCTCTAGCCACGGGGAAGGTAAACCTCGGTAAACAAACCAATCTGCTGCCTTGCAGCTACCACCGGGAGATGGAAAGGCTATGGGAGACAACCCTGAACAACAAACACAACCCGGCCTGCCGAAGACGGAGTGTGTTAGCTACGGCGCAGACACCGGGAAAAATTAGGACACACACGCTTTTGCGGTATGGAGTCATGCGACAATCTCGACTTACGTCATGGCGTCGCTCCTATCAGCTACAACCGGGGAGGAGCGGAGCCGGGCCCCTAGCCTCGAAAGGGCCCACCCAAGCAACCGGTGCCTTTGCCAACCAAATGGTCGGGGGAAGGCAAAGTAGAGCAACTGACCAACCAACCCACTATCTTACAGTGGCTCAATGGAATGCAGAAGGAGTGAGGAACAAGAAACCGGAGTTACAAGAATTCCTCAGGGAAAATAACATTGATATAATCTGCATCCAAGAAACTCACCTAAAAGATACCCAACGATTCTTTGTACGTGGATACCAATCCTTCCGCCAAGACAGGGCAAAAAGAACTAAGGGAGGAATCCTCACACTGATTAAAACCTCAATCCCAGCAGTAGAGACACACAGATCTGGTGAGGACGAACTTGAATACATAACAGTCCAACTACTGCTGCCCAGTGGAGACTTAATGATCACAAACTGCTACAGCCCTCCAACCACAACTCTGGAGCTACACAAAGTGAAGCTTGCAGCATCGAGACACCTCATTATGGGTGACTTCAATAGCCACTCACCCAGCTGGGGCTATGACGCAACAGATCCAAGAGGAGAAGAGGTGGAAGATTGGATGGTAGAGAATAAACTAATTCTAATAAACCAACCAGAGGATAAGCCCACCTTCTATTCCAGAGTATGGAAAACAACGAGCACACCAGATCTTGCTATGGCTACAGATGACATACATCGACTCACCACCAGAACAGTAAATACTCAACTTGGGGGAAGTGACCATGTACCAGTCACATTACAGATATCTGAGATAAGAAGTGCAGGAGAAATCAATATGTCTCCTAGCTGGAATTTCAAAAAAGCAAACTGGGGATTTTTTAAAGAACAAGCCGACAATTTCTGTCAGAACATTGCCCACTCAAATAACATCAATAAAAACATCTCCATCATCAGTGAGGCAATCATCCAAGCAGCAAAGAAGTCAATTCCACGAGGTAAACGACGAGACTACAAACCATACTGGAGTGACAACCTGGGAAAACTCCATAGTGAATTAAATAAAGCACGGGAAACTATGGAGCAAAATCCCACATTAGAGAACACACAGAGGCACAACAGCATAAAACAAGCTTTCAATGAACAAAAGAAAGCTGAAATCCAAAGGAGCTGGCACCAGAAGACCAGCAGTCTCAACATGGAAAAGGACTCAAGCAAGCTTTGGAATCTGACAAGAGTGCTAAATGAAGAAACAACAACCAGCTACTGTAAGACTGTCATCAAGGAAAATGAAAAATACCACACAGGAAAGATGGCAGCAAACATCCTGGCAGATTTCTACAAGGAAGAAAGCACCACATCACTTTCACATGCACGGATCCAAGAAGTACGTAAGGAAGTAAAAGAAAAACTGAAGCACCAAAACCCAGATATCTGCATGAAGTCACCCCTTACTATGAGAGAACTCAGTGCTGCCATAACAAAACTAAAGAACAGAAAAGCTCCAGGAAAAGATGGCATCACAAATGATATGATCAAGAACCTTGGACCTGTAGCCAGGCACAAGCTCCTCCTAATCTTCAATCAGTCATGGAGTACTGGAAAATTTCCAGATCAATGGCGAGAAGCAATCATTGTTCCCATCAGAAAGAAACAAAAGGAGAAAACAAGCAAGTCCAGCTACCGACCAGTTAGCCTACTGAGCTGTCTGGGTAAGGTAATGGAAAGAATGGTGAACTCAAGATTACTGAAACATCTGGAAAAAAACCATCTGCTTGATAACACACAGTCAGCATTTAGGAAAAATCGCAGCACCGAAGACCAACTAGTATATCTAGCCCAGGAAGTAGAAAATGCCTTTCAGGAGAAAAAGAAAGTACTGGCGGTTTTTGTAGACTTGACAAAAGCCTTTGATAAGGTATGGAAAGAAGGACTCCTCCTTAAGATGCTCAACAGCAAAATTGAAGGGAGAATGTTCAACTGGATACGGGACTTTCTTCGATACCGCACAGCAAGAGTAAAACTTGATGGGAAACTGAGCCATCGCGTCACTCTACAACAGGGTGTGCCACAAGGAGGAGTTATCTCCCCCCACACTTTTTATCATATATATAAATGATATTGCAGAGAAACTGTCCGGGCATATCTCCAGGGCTCTTCATGCTGACGATTTTGCTGCCTGGTGTGCTGCTGAACATTTGCCTACTGCGAAGTTCAGGATGCAAGCAGCGCTAAATACCATCGGTAAATGGGCATCAGATTGGGGAGTACAGATAAACCTCTCCAAGACAGTAGCAACCTGCTTCTCTCTGTCAAATCGCCGAGAAACGATCAAACTGCAGCTAAATGGAAGTGAACTTCCAATCGAGGAAAACCCAACATACCTAGGAGTCAAGTTGGATAAGAGACTCACCTGGAAGCCGCACATAAAAGCAGTAGAACAGAGAGCAATAAGAAAGCTCTCTATTATGAAGAAACTGGCTGGCACAAGTTGGGGGGCAAATACCAACATACTTAAAAAAGTCTATACAGGCACAGTCAGACCTGTACTTGAATATGGCATGTCAGCCTGGGCCACAGCATCTAAAACAAACACAGAATGTCTAGGGAAAGTGCAAAATTCAGGCCTTAGACTAATCACTGGAGGGATGAAGACTTCTCCAATCCAGGCAATGGAGCGATACACCAACATCCGCTCTCTTGATGACAGACGTGAGGAAAAGGTATTCACTCACAGTGAGAAGCTTCTACGAATGCCAAGTCATCCAATGCATGCCAAACTCCATAGTGTGACAAAGAACAGGCTGAAAAGAACCAGCTTCCTAAACATCTCCAAACATCTGCATCGATGCCATGAAGACCTCCTCCCAAATCGATCTACTGAGATTGAAATGTTAATTGATTACGAGGAGCCAGACGACTGCCATGGAAATATATCTATCATCACAGAAGTCCCTGAAATAAAAAAGAAAGGCCACCTGACCCCTCAACAACTAAAAACTTTGGCTCAAGAAATGATTGAAGAAAAGTACAACCCGAAGGAGTGGACACATGTATACACAGATGGATCTGCTGAGGGGGCAGTAAAGAACGGTGGAGGAGGCATTTTTATAAGATTCCTAAATGGAAAGATCATCCGAAAGGCCTTCCCAACTGGAAAGATCTCCTCCAATTTTAGGGCAGAAGCTATGGCACTACTGCAAGCCCTGAAGATCCTCACCAGACCTGAACAGCAGCCACAAGCTAAGATAGTAATCTTCACTGACTGCAGGTCATTACTTGAATCAATACAAAACACCAGAAATGATAACATGATGAATGAGATCAGATCTGAGCTTAACATCATCCAAAGGTCATCAACCATTGCCCTTCAGTGGTTACCTGCCCATTGTGGAATCGCTGGTAATGAGAAAGCAGATGCTCTATCAAGAAGTGGCAGTAAAATGGAACAATACAGCCACCCATTTCCCGCTTGAAAAAAAAAAACCATCATCCACAACAAGTACAAAAATCAGTGGAAGGAGGAAGGGGATATATACAGCAGAGATGACCCAATCCACCACCTAAACAGACACCAACAGACGACAATTTTCCGCCTGAGAACTGGTCACTGCAGATTACTTGGACATCTCTATCGCCTCAAGATATCCCACACGAATGAATGCCCATGTGGAACTGATATCCAGACTCCAGAACACATTCTCCAGAACTGTCCAACCCATGATAAATTGCGACGTGCGACCTGGCCAAAAGGTGATGAGCTCCAGCAGAAGCTATGGGGCTGCCGCGCCGACCTGGAAAAGACTGTGGACTTCGTCCTGGCGACAGGCCTGCAGATTTAGCATCCTCACCTGTAAGATAGCACTAAATCAGCCCACTCACCTGTAAGATAGCACTAAATCAGCCCACTCACCTGTAAAATAGCACTAAATCAGCCCACTCACCTGTAAGAAATGAATAAGATAACACTTAAGCCAGTCTACAGTGACCAGTAAGAAGTGTACAAGATAACAATAAACCAGAACACTTACCTGTAAAAAGCGAATAAGATAGCACAAAACCAGCCGGTTGATATCAGGGAGCTGGTTGACAATGGCTATGGCTGCATCAGCATTGGCGTAGTTTTCCACACAAGCCTCATAGAACTGAGCAGGAATGAGCGGCTCATACAGCTCCCGGTACCACAGCTTGAGAAGTGAGGCTGGGATATGAGGGTCAGGGCTGTCTGAGGGCAGGATCCACTGGTCACAGCGCAGTTTGAGGTTGTTGACCTCATCAATGTCACCTGGCACTCTGTGGGCAGTATGTGTCCATGATGATTATAAATGTCAGACAAGCGGCATAACTTCATGCACTATAACCATAACCACACACACTATAAGGTCTTGCTGTGAGTATTATATGTGTAATACATGACAAAGTTATGTGTGCTATCTGGCGTAGCCATGTTTACACTTTGTTCTGTCAGACAAAATTAATGTCATCAGTCTAACATACAAATAAATTACTGTGGGACTGAATGTCAAAGCAAAGTCAGGATTGTTAGAGCAGATATCTTTTTTTTTCTTCAGTTTTATAAATTGTTACTTACTATTAAAAATGACGCTATTCTTAAATTAGGTCGAACTTCTTGTTTACCAAGCTCAGGCATGAGTCAGATCTAATGTTCTCAACAGATCATATGTGAACCTATCTGTGATATGTTTGGTATGTCACCAACTTTATGAAAGAAATAGATGTGATTATATGAGAGTGATGAGAGAAGCCTGAGACAGACCGCCAATTTGTTAGAGAAATAGATGTGGTTATATGAAAGCGAACGAAGAAAACAACTGTGATATTATTGTTAGTACATATTGCAAGCTTGATAAACAAATAATGAAAATAAGTAAATTCAGTTCTGTAACCTCTGATCAGAAATTCTTGGGGAATTGTAGACTTCGGAAACCAGGATTTTCAGATAATGCATTAATTGTGATTCAAAAGTAGCCCAAATCATGAGCACTAAGTAGCCACTCTCAATCCCTTAATACTTGCTATTGTTTTTAAAGTATAGCCCCAATGTCTATCGCGCATTAATATTTTTTTAAAGCGCGAAATAGTTAGGGTAGTTTTTTTTTCTGTCTCCGCATACTAAGTCTAGGCCTAAATCATAATGCTAAAAGAGCTAACTGTTACAATGTTTTAGCTTTTGGTTTTCCTGTGAATAATTAGCGATTGCAAATCTCAGAACAATGTCTGCAAGTGCCAATCTCAACCATATCTATTAACCTGTTTTGAGCATTTTCAAAAATAATTACTGAAATACAACAGTTAAACAGGGGTAGTTATGAATCATGAGATGGCCTACTTATTGATTCCGAGATGTGTCATGGTAATTGATATTTGGTAAATTAAATGGTGTAATTTTTATGTAAGAAAAACGTTCAATAAAACTTCACATATAAAAAGGTAAGGTAAAGGATCTCGTTACATGTCCACTGTGGCATATTGGGAATATGGCGTTAGGCCCATATTTTCTTGACCATCGGCACACTAGGGGTGATATGATCAGCATCACGCTGGCCGCCTTTAACCTTCTCAGAATTGCTCTGGTACTCAATTCATGAGGCTGGTCAACCCCCAGCGGCGTCTGTGGTCTAAAAAATCCAACCTCAACTGGGGAGATCGAACCAGGATTGCCGAGCTGGGAAGCCAGTGCACTAACCACTGTGTTACACTATATTCTTCAGTAAGAGGCTGAACAGAGATACCACGATGAAGCTTCTGCATAAACTCTACATTCTGCGCTATCAATAATGACAAATGCTTCCTTTTCTTATTTTCACTGTTACCCACAAGGGTATCTGCAGCTCTTTTTAACATTTTCATAATGAAATTAAATTCAAAATCACAACAACAACAACAAAAAAGTACAAAAATATCAGCATCTGAGATTGCTAGCAGTGGCAAAACACAACAAATCACGCTAGGTTTGAAAACTGGTACCAAGTGTGGTAGTATAAAGCACATGGACCAGAAATATGATGAAAATAACCGTGGTGTGGGTCAGTTTGCACACGACTGAAGTGCCATAAAGAAATCAAATTTGTTACAATTAATTTTTCTTTTGGACAAAAAACCATAAGAATTTCAGAATATTTTGATGTTTGGGTGTTCAGATATGAGGTTATGAACCTTAGTAGGCAGTCATAATAAAGAAAGAAGGAGGTTACAAGACAACAGAAAATAGAAATATTAAGCACTTTGGATATTTGATCCAGGTTCATCCACATAATGCCATCACCTCAATGCAATAGTGACCAGCTAAACACTCCTGACAAACTCAGTGACAGACAAGACCATCTGACAAAAAACTGAGACTAAAATGACGTAACAAAATTAAGACTATCTTACTACATGAAAGAAATGATCTCTGAAAGATATGACAAAAGGCATGTCAACTAACAAACACAGTGAAAAGCAAAATGACCACCTGGCAAACATGATGACAGAAATAATCATGTGACAAATGTGATGACAGACAAGACTGATACGGGTTTATCTGGGTAATGTTGGCCCACCTTAATTTGGTACGCGTTAACACACTGTGGTGCCACCAATGTTAGGCGTTTGCACTTAAAGCCATTATATTGGCCGCGATTTTATGGGGTTGACTAGTGACAGATGTGACGTAGTATGTTGGTAGGCTGGGGGATAGCAATGCTCTTCCTATACCCTTCTTGAGACTGACTTTGTTTAAGACAGTCGTGTTTTGCATCGCTCTCGATGCTTGTGAATTATGTAGAGTTTCTCCTGGATTACAGGGCGTAGGGTCAGCCTTTATGAAATATGGATGCAAGTTTAAGTCATCCCAGTTATATATATATAAACTACAGTTCAAGAGGTATTGCAGAGAGAAGTTGGAATAAGAATTGTTAAATTTATAATATTGTCAAAACTCAACGATCACTATCGGATGTTCGCTAGACGGCATCGCGCATATACACGTTGACAGTTTGACGACAGAGGAATGAATAAGGAGACGATAACTGGACTACACATATGTATGTATAATGATAATGATAATGACTCATATATGAACTGATTGAATGTAATTTCCATAATAAATCGTACTGTTCTTGTGGACTCAACCCATACAGTCTTAACTTTATAAAATTGGATTTAGATTTCATCTGCCCAGTTCGCGTTTCAACATCAATAGCACGATCGCTAGACAGCTCACAAAAATAACAAGATGACAAAGCCCATATAATAGTTGAACAATAATGGACTTCCAATCATTTAGGTTACCGTCAAAACCAAGCTGTAACAAATGACGTTGTAACAAATGGTGGCCAGTGTGGGGAACGAAAAAAATTTTTTCTAAAAGAAGTGAGCAGCAATAGACTTGTTCAATGAATATTCGTTATGCCAAGAACTTTTGAATTTTTCCATACGCATGAAATGACTCAAATATCGTAACCAAGGCACATGCGTACTAGAGATGTATATGACGTCACGACCTTGCCAAGATCATGGAGACAGCCGTTTTAAATCTTCAATCAACAAGGCAGCAGGCTTTCAATTATTCAACTAACTCAAGCAAATGAGCTAGATCTATCAAGTTATAATCAATACTGCAATCCATCAGCATAGTTCTTTGGTGCATGCCAGCACTGGCGGAGATTGGTTTTTCTTCGAAAAAGATAAGTACATGTTGGTACCTTATGCAATGTTGATCCACTTGAGTTTCCAGGCATGTCTATTCTTATAATACATGTTACATGTTTTTTATATAATGTTGTATGTAAGTTCAGTTCGCAGGAGGTTGGCGGGAATTCTAGATATGTCTACAATGTCGCTTTGCAGACCGTAGAATCTAGAATCGTTCGATAGGAAACCGTTTGATTATCTTTGACTGATGAAAAATCCACTAAAATCTGTGGCATACTTTGTTCGTTCTCGAATTCAGTCAAACATTATCTGTTAGCTGTGAAGTTCTGTATATGCATGGTGTATTATCATCGTCTTTAGTTTTATTCTAATTAATTTTTGTCTGCTGTTTGTCAAATGTCCGTTAAGCCTAACCTTGCTATATTTCAGTTATACACGTAAAACTGTTACGTCATATGTAGAGAGTCCATGTTTCGTCATATTTTTTAGATTGTTGTCATCTGACCTACTTTTGAGTTCAGTATATTTCGTCACTTCCCGTACTTTTATTCATTTCGTAGTATCATTTTAATGTTTGTGATTCAAATTGTAATGTAAAATTGTACTCGTAAATTCTTTTGTTTCCTATTTCTGTTTTACTTCTTTATTGAAAATTAATATGATATTGATATATGATAAGGTAATATTACAATAATAACATTATAATAATTATAGATATATAAATTAAATATATCAGGTGACTGAAAATATTTTCAGCATCGTACACTAGTAGGCCATGTAACCACTAGTTGTTTGGCATGAGTAAAGCATGGTGATATAAAATATTGGGAAATAAATATAATTTTTTGAGCTTACAAAGAATTTGTTAAGCATGTGAATTGGTAATTAGGTGATGGGGCTAGTCACAGTACCTTATTGGCCATTGGGCAAATATAATTGATTAGGTAAGTTATATTTGTGATTAATATATAATTGACTAAGTGAGTGAGTCACTATAGAAATAGAAATGTCTACGGAGGACATGATGTCCGTTTCATATGAGTTAATCCAGGATGGTAGGGAGTATAATAGATTACAAGAGAATATTTTATGAGAATTGGGAAAAATGTTCATGACAAACAAATACATAAAAACATCATTCAGTGTGAGCAGGAAAGAGTGAAAGTTTTAGAAGATATTGATGAGGAAAACAAAGTAGATGAGTTGTCGGAGATCCTTGAGGACAAGGAGATGTTGATTAAAAATTTAAACGAAAAAGTGAAGGCACTAAATTTGCAGATCGAGGTTGATAATTCAAACCTCAGATCATTACAGTTGGAACTGGAAAATTCTAAGGAGTCGTTAGATACTACCTTGATACAGAATAAATCTTTGAGCTCAGTGATTCAAGAACTTCATGATCACACTGCAGTATGTGAAAAGAAACTTGAAAAAAATAGTAATGATTCGGATGATAAGATTGCGTGTATTAAAGAAATATTTTTCAAAGCAAAGGAAGCCTTGACAACACGTATTAATTCACAGGCTGCTCAAATTCAGGGTCTGATGGTTCAAGTGGCCCGACTACAGCCACATATGTTGGTGGCACATAAGAAGAGATTGAAGAAGATGGCAATGAAGAAGACAGCCATGAGAGAGACAGAAATGGAAATGAGGATATGCAATGAAACGCAATCTCATGTATCTCAACTTCATGCAATGAAGTTAGAGATCATACGTCTTGAATCGTTGCTTCAGGAAAAAAAAACATAGCCACCAATAATAAAGTACAATCTTCGGTACAACTCGCAAGTGAATGTAATATACAAATATTGTCACAGCCTTCAGTTCCAATACTAGAATTACCAGAAGTGGTAATAGATGAAATTAATAATGAAGGATTGCAATGTATGAAGTGTGAATCAAATATATCAGCACTTGAGCTTGCAACTCCAGAACTCGAATGCCTTCAAGTTCAAACAGAAAGTTTGACTAATAATAAGGTTTCTAATCTTGAGAAATCACTAAGGGATGAGAGAAATAAGATTTTACACATTATTAAAATAAATAAACGGCAGAGGAATGAAATTTCATTAAAGGATATTGAAATTGTTAAGTTGAGAAAAAGAGTTGAAGATCTGCTAGATGTTGGACTGAGTAATAAAATATTATTAAACAAGAGGTCTGTTAAACCTATTGTACAACATACCACGGGTGCTTCATGTGCTAAGATCAGGTCAGCACAACCCAAGGAAGTAGATATATCTTTTTGAGGCAAATACACCTTCCCTCGACAGAATAATACTGCCAATACAGGGAATAAGTCTTGGCGACAAGGTCAAGGGGAAGCTGATTCTAATAAAACTGTTGCAGTGGTCAATAGTGTCAAGGATTTGACTACAGTGAGCGATGATATTGGAGTTAGGATGAACGTGGATAATAAAATGAAGACAAATAATTCCATTAGGAAAGTTTTCACTTTGCCTAGAAAACAGTCGTCTCCGACTTACTTTAAACCATCGGCCTTGCACACTGATGGGGTTCTTCATGGGTTACATCAGTATATGACATCCACTAATAAATCTATGGCCACTAAGGGTGATAATATCAGGTCATCACATCCTGAAAGAGTGAAGAGATCATATCGAGGCAGGTACATCTTCCCTCGTCATCGCTATAATATCAGTGATTCTCCTCACATTAATACTGCCTCTTCTGAGTGTAAGTCTTGGTGACATGCCAGCGGCAGTGAAAGCAGTTTAACAAATGAGTTAACAAATTGTTCTATGCTTGCATGGAAAAATGTATCCATTCATCAACAGAATCAGATTGCATCTGGGACTGAGAGTCCTAACATCATTCCTAAAAATATTACAACGGTGCAGCACCTAGGTCGTAAAAAGCCGGACCAGTGGGTTCAGGGCAACCTTGTCATGTCTGATGTGGTTCTGACTGGTTCAAGGTATTTTGATAGGGATCTCTATACACAGCTTGGTCGTCTAGATTCAATCAATGCTGGGGTTGATACTGCCAATCATCCTCTGTGTATACAACATGGTTGTAGTACCTCTGCTCTTCAGAGTAGGGTTAATGTTGAAAAGGGTAACACGGAAATTGCTGCTGTTGCTCATAACGTTACTCTTCATGGTGATGATACGGGGGTTGAGCATTTACGTAATTCTACTAATACTAGTGCATCTGAACACAAATGCGTAAAGATGTCGGTCAGGTTGTCTACTATGACATGTTCTAAACTTCTAGGTTTGAATAGAACTAGATGTCATGCTCGGTCTAGCCAGTATGATCCATCATACAATAAGGATAGGTTATGTTTGAGAAATGTCAATAGTTGTCATATGAATAAACATCAATGTAATCCTTCCTCACATTTGAGTGACAATAATGCTACCAATATCAGTAAAAGTGCATATTCTCGCACTGTGTTGGTACGAAATCTGCCACAAGATACTACATGGCAGTCACTTAGTAATTTTTTTCAGTATACAGCAAACGTTAAGTTTGTTCATCTTCTGCCATCATTTAATGGTCAGAATAGTAGGGCGTTGGTAACCTTTAGGACCAATAGAGATGCTCATATAGTTATTGAGCGTGATAATGGTGCGTATTTTCACCACCATTCTCTCAGGCTACAATTGGTACCTGATTCTGCTTCATGCAGATATTAGCCTATTGATATTAGAATTTGTTATCACATTCTTTGATGACTCAGCATATGCAGTCATTTATTCTTTTCTTTACTAGTCATTTATTCTTATATGGCCTAGTTAATGTAGGCTTTTCTATTAGGTGACACTTTTGTTGTCTTGTCTACTATGACACTTTGTCTTTTCATCTTTAGGTTATTTTCACATGTCTAAGTGGGACAGTAACTTCGTTAATTGTTACGACTATGCTCAGCCAATGCAGCATAAGCTTGTATATTGTCTTCCCTGTTAAGGAAAGGCATGTCTGCGACTTACAGTGGACTGACATTTCCAACACCTCGTTCACTAAATTTTTAGCAAAATTTTAATTGAAACCTCCTATTTTGAGGTCAGCAGATTTTACAAGGTTTTCTACTCTTTGGCAGATGCAGGCAATTTCAATTTCGATATTAGTCTCATTCAAGTTCAAGTAATCGTTTGAAAAGAACTCAAGATCGAATAATATGATGGCTTGCTCTTTGTTATCGACACCAGATGACATGTTATGATTCAAACGAGCAGAACTTTATGAATCTACAATTCTGAACGTCAAGTTCTCCTGGTACATAAAACGCTTTATAATATCGAAATTTGTACCTCAAATGACGTTGACACAGACTACTGATGCTGCATATTCGACTGTTTCAAATCTGGGTTTACGATGGAATTGGTTTCTGGTTCTGAAAATGTTGTTATGGATTCCTTGTCCAGACATCCCACATCTTCATCAGATGAACAATGACAACTTATTTTGTATGAACAACATAACAGTCATGTACTTCTAAAAATATTCAATAATCAAGAATTGTGGATTAGCAACAATGATCAAATTAACGAGTCCTCACGTTTTATCGTTTCAAAGTCATGAATCTTCACGCTTCCATAATTGAACTTACGATGAACTTCAACTACAAACAACGGATTGATAGCTGTTACTTCAATGCTACTAAACATTTCAATCCAGCATTCAACTGTACATATGTTACAACATTATCGCTGACATTTTCATCACAGACGTTGATATTTAGAAAATAATTACGAATTTCGGCTCAAGTCAGAAAATTCAACGTAATCTACGTCTTTTGATATGACATCGTTGGATTACAGCGATTTCATGCTGATAAACATTTACGAGCGACAATTGACTTTTCATCTTCTGGGTATTCGCATCAATCATTCCAATATTGTACCGGATTGTTTCGATTTACATTGCTGAGTTCGTTTGAATATGGACTTTGGTTTGTGTCCATTCTCCTATCAACCATTACATTTTGAGTTACAAACACTACCCGTTTGAACGCACACATATATGGATGAATACTAACATTGGTCATAGTATCTTGGTCTCCTTCAACGGAATGAACACTTCCAACCAGCATGATAGCGACCATATAGGCCTTCTATACAAACAATGACTTTATATTTATCGTGCTTCACACGTTGGATTTTCAAGACTATTAAACGTTTTAATAATATGAAATAAAACTATTTAAATTTTAGGATAATTAGATTTTAATTAGTACTATAACCTATACACATGATTGTATTATTTCTATGTATAAATTTGTGTTAGTATATTATCTAAGTTAACTTAGTGGTAGGTTAGATAAATTTTTCACATCTAATTTTATTGATAACATTAGTTAGGTAACTTTATTCTTTTATTCTTTACTATTTCTTCTTCATTACTTTTCTTATTTTTATGCTCTAATGTATTTCTTCTGTATTCTTTATCCTAATTCTTTTTTATGACATTGAAGTAATTTAATTAAATAGATTCATGTTGATAATATTACACACACATGACATTTACACATTAGTACATAGATTACTTAAATAATTTTTAATTCTTATTACTTTGCTTAATTAACTAACTCTTATATTATTTAAGACATTACATGATAGTTTCTTCTTCTGTCTTGACGATTGACATTTCTTTTCTTTAACTTATGTATTACTTCTATGACTTATGTGACATTATAATATATTGACGACGACCACCGACATTGTTTTACTCAAAACATCGTTGGCCGTATGTCCATGATTTGGTTTTCATTGATATATTTAATTGCGACGAAAAGAGTATGTTAAAATTTGGTAAAAATTTTTAAACCCAGGCTGTCATGGGAGTTGATACGGGTTTATCTGGGTAATGTTGGCCCACTTTAATTTGGTACGCGTTAACAAATTGTTGTGCCACCAATGTTAGGTGTTTGCACTTAAAGCCATTATATTGACCGCAATTTTATGCGGTTGACTAGTGATAGATGTGACGTAGTATGTTGATAGGCTGGGGGATAGCAACGCTCTTCCTATACCCTTCTTGAGACTGACTTTGTTTAAGACAGTCGTGTTTTGCATCGCTCTCGATGCTTGTGAATTATGTAGAGTTTCTCCTGGATTACAGGGCGTAGGGTCAGCCTTTATGAAATATGGATGCAAGTTTAAGTCATCCCAGTTATATATATAAACTACGGTTCAAGAGATATTGCAGAGAGAAATTGGAATAAGAATTGTTAAATTTATAATATTGTCAAAACTCAACGATCACTATCGGATGTTCGCTAGACGGCATCGCACATATACACGTTGACAGTTTGACGACAGAGGAATGAATAAGGAGACGATAATTGGACTACACATATGTATGTATAATGATATGACTCATCTATGAACTGATTGAATGTAATTTCCGTAATAAATCGTACTGTTCTTGTGGACTCAACCCATAAACTCTGGATGTCTGTCTTTCTGCAGCAGCATGACATCTTCCAACATGCTTCCAAACATGGACGGACAGAAAATGGCTTTCTGGTGACAACAGAGGATAAAGGCAAAGTTTTAGACAGGAATGACGTCAACAATAAAGAATCACTAATACATAAACATGATATTATATGTGGGGCTGACAGTCTCATCATGTACAACGTATCCAGCGGCCATGGGAACAAGGCCGTTTGGCAGCCTCATCATGTACAACAAAGTGTTACAGAAACTACTGCTAGAACAGCACATGAATGTTTTAGTGTACAGGGACCAGCATAAGTCATGTGGAGCAAACAAGGAGAAACAATCATACAGGTTATTGTTCTTAATTCTAGTCTTAAAGGGACTTGAACAATTTTTATTCAGATACTGGCCACTAGCTTCACTAACAGACGGTGTGCTATCAACAAATCAAAGAGGTTCATTTTTAAAGTACAAGGCACTGAGATTTATAAATGTATGATGAGATGATACCTGTGAAAAACTGTGAATGTCACAAAAAGTGACAGGTTTTGAAAAAATGATGCAGAAAACATCAATCTGGTGGCAACAACCCAATCACATAAAAATACAGTGACAAATCAAATGGATTGACACCTCATCAGAATGCAGCAAAATCAGCTACCTACACAAAATCACCTACAGTAGAATTAAAAAAAAATTAATAGACAAAAAAATCCTGTTTAACACCTGATGGGTTATTTTTAGGATACTGGTATTTGGATATAATATTTTGATAATATATTTAACTGCTGCCATTAGCTTACTGCAAACATCCACATCCTTCATAATAATTTCTTCCTTACTGTCCACCTTTTATTAACAATATTACTTGTTTTGTTATTATCATTGTTGTTCAGAATCAACATCGCTGCAATCCGGGCAAACCCATAGGGTATGAATGCTGATTGCTCCCATAGCGTATTGGTTGTATAAACGCTTGAAGCACCATCTCATACATCCATCCCTGATAGTCTTACATCTGATGCCAAATTTCAGCAGTCGTAGCCTTGTTCATTCATCAACTTGCGTCATCAATCTCTAATAGGCGATTGTTAATTATCCTTAGTATTTCTCCCTTATCCATATGCAGTGTCCCCACTATGGATATTCTCTAGGCTATTACATATGTATAATAACTTTAAAACAAAGTAAATAAAGAAACAAACTATTTAAAAAAATCTTAACACCTGAAGATCTGACTCCCGAGCAAGAGGTGCCAGAGAGGATGGTAGTTAGACAGTGTTTCAGAAATCCTAAAGAACATTGACCAAAGCAACTAACTTGCATAAAAAGTAAAACCATTCGTCTCCAAGATGCTTGATGGCATATCAGAATAAAGACGCAAAAGAAACTAAGAAGCAGTTATCCCTCTTACAATAGTCCCTTTATTAATCTGTTTTTTATACTGCCTGTTGATGTCACTCTACATTTTGTTAACAAATTCATGCATGTTACCTTTGCTTGTTCCACTTCCTCCAGTGTCGGTTTTCTGACTCCTTTCTTGGCCCCAGTCTGCAGTGCTCTCTCTAACCTCTGGTAACAATGTACAGAGAAGTGTGAGACTGGAACCTGAGACACGTCCACAGAGAAAAGAACCAGATGTAATTTATCGCAAAAGAACTAGATTTCATACATGACATTAGAACCAGATATCATATATGTAAGAACCATATATCACACATGTAAACAGAACCAGATATAATACATGGCAACAAAAAACAATACACCAGATTATAAAGTCTTTTATAGTTGGACATGCACCCTTATATAACAGACAGACCCTGTGTTAGGTTGAACGAGCGAGTCTCACCAAAATGAGGCAAAATTTATTTTTTAAAAACAACATGAAAAACAATAACTAATTCACCAACACCACAACAATAACTTGTATGAATGTTTGAAGGACATACATTGCCAACGTCACATACTGGGTCCTTGTGCTTCACTATGTAACTCTCCAGGTAAGCGTGGAATTTCAACGTCGGAGGGAAGAAGTGTAGACACATGGCCAGAAGTTCCCAGCCACGTTGCAGACTTTCTCTGAAAGTTAAAATTGTATTGAATGAGAGGAGACTAAAAGATGAATACAACATTTAATGATACATGAGTAATATAATGGATTTATGTAGACTGGTTGTTGAATGAATACTCATGACTGGCTGTTGCATGAATACTCATGACTGGCTGTTGCATGAATACTCATGACTGGCTGTTGCATGAAAACTCATGACTGGCTGTTGCATGAATACTCATGACTGGCTGTTGCATGAATACTCATGACTGGCTGTTGCATGAATACTCATGACTGGCTGTTGCATGAATACTCATGACTGGCTGTAACAGGGGATAGACTTCTGTGTGGACGAACCAAACTTCCAATTAAAACTTAATACCAGACTAAACCATCTTTGTTTGCGAATCACCAAGGGCAAGAAAGCGAACAAACGAAAATAATCTTTTATTTTATCACGGTCCAGAAATAAGCCATTATTGCCTTTCTCAATTTCTGCCCAGCAATATTATAATGTTGAAAGTGTTTTCAGATTAAAACATTATTAACTTCAATAATAAGTATTTAATATTAACACTGAAGTCAGTAATTCAACACATACTCACAAACACACATATATATACACATACACACAGAGAGAGAGAGAGAGAGAGAGAGAGAGCTAGACATACAGATAGCGAGAGAGGAGAGAGAGCTGGACATACAAATAGTGAGAGAGAGGAGAGCTGGACATATAGATAGCGAGAGAGAGAGAGAGGAGAAGGGATCAAAAAGCATAAATGGAGACCAAAAATAAATACTAAAGCAGGGATTTGGAGACAGATGTAAATAAAGATGACAGATGATAAAGAAGATGTGAAAAGATCCTAAATGGATGGAACATGAGAGAAATGTTGAAAGTGGCATCTCTTGAAGGTCTATGTTCCACAGGGAGCTAAAGGGGAACATGAGAGAAATGTTGAAAGTGGCATCTCTTGAAGGTCTATGTTCCACAGGGAGGTAAGGGGAACATGAGAGAAATGTTGAAAGTGGCATCTCTTGAAGGTCTATGTTCCACAGGGAGGTAAGGGGAACATGAGAGAAATGTTGAAAGTGGCATCTCTTGAAGGTCTATGTTCCACAGGGAGCTAAAGGGGAACATGAGAGAAATGTTGAAAGTGGCATCTCTTGAAGGTCTATGTTCCACAGGGAGGTAAGGGGAACATGAGAGAAATGTTGAAAGTGGCATCTCTTGAAGGTCTATGTTCCACAGGGAGGTAAGGGGAACATGAGAGAAATGTTGAAAGTGGCATCTCTTGAAGGTCTATGTTCCACAGGGAGCTAAAGGGGAACATGAGAGAAATGTTGAAAGTGGCATCTCTTGAAGGTCTATGTTCCACAGGGAGGTAAGGGGAACATGAGAGAAATGTTGAAAGTGGCATCTCTTGAAGGTCTATGTTCCACAGGGAGGTAAGGGGAACATGAGAGAAATGTTGAAAGTGGCATCTCTTGAAGGTCTATGTTCCACAGGGAGCTAAAGGATCATGAGTGAACAGATAAAAACATCTAAATCATGTGACAAGGGAGAATATTCACATGACATGTAATAGGTCAAGACATTTCTTTGTATTGGACAAGATAAAGGTGGTTCCAGAACAGAAGGGAGTGATGTGTTAGAGATTTCACCACATCAGGTCTCAGCTTCAGGAGGTGGACTGACCAGTTCTGTTCCAAGCTGCTTTTGCCTTCCCCAGCCTAGGACTCCTTTCACATTTATTTACAGAATCATATAGCCTCAAACTGTGCATCCTGATCTCTGACCTGGAGTAAGTCCAGGCATCATGAATATTTCGAGGCCAATAAAATACAGAAAACCTGTATAGTTCCTGGGGAGTGGCTGACAACCTCATCATTTTAAAAACTTGCTACAGAAATCACCACTGCTGGAGCACATCAATGCTTTCTGTAAATGGACCAGCTGTAGTGGCTCCATGCTCCACAGGGAACAAGAAAATAGATGATGATAAAATAAAGAAACAAAATAAAAACAGGCAAACTTACTCTCTCTTATTGTCTGTTGTCTGTCGCATCAGCTGGATATAAATCTCATCTCTGAGGTTGGGAGTTGACCAACCTTTCGTGATGATGTCCAAGGCCACTGACATTGGTGCCTGCTTACCCTTACGGTCTCCCATGTACAGCTGGATCAGTCAAGAGGGGTCAAGGACAGATATGGACACTAACACAGACTTATAAATACTATAATAATAATAATAATAATAAAAATAATAATAATAATAATAGCCCCTTCAGTCATAACTGACTATGGGAATGCACCCCTGAGGTGACAGCCCTCAGCTGCTTATTTTCCTGGTGCTCCTTTCGACGTTTTCTCCTCACCTCTGCTTCTTGTGTGAGCCTCTCTTCGCCCAATCTGAGGTGGCGCCGTAAATAGCATCGCCACTTAGTGCGATCGGCAGCTTTATCCTCCCATGTTGATGGATCCATGTCCAGTGCCCTCATATCTCTCTTGCACACATCTTTGAACCTCAGCTGTGGTCGCCCAACTGTTCTCTTGCCATCTGCTAATTGTCAATAGAAGATATCTTTTGGGATGCAACCATCATCCATGCGGCGAACATGGCCAAGCCAGCGAAGTCTGCGCTGTCTAAGAAGCATATACATACTTTGAAGGCCAGCACGTGACAACACCTCGACATTTGTCACTTTATCTTTCCACGAGATGCCGAGGATGCGGCGTAGACACCGCAAATGGAAGGTATTGAGCCTTCTTTCTTGCTTAGCATAGGTCGTCCAGGTCTCGCTGCCATATAGGAGTGTGATGGTGACGCAGGCATTATATACCGCAGCTTTATAAATACTAACACACAGGGATATTAAAAGTGTAATGGATAAAAACATTAAAATGTAATACAAAAAGAAAGTTCAAATATAAAGTACCATATAAAATTTAACCCATTTACAGCTGGGCAGACTGAAGCATCAAGCTACCAGGTTTTGATGTCAGAACCTGGTACCTTTGCTGCAAGAGGCAAGCGGTTAACCATATACCACTTAAGAACATTAAATACTATCAAACAGATAAGACTTTCATAAATGGATGCTTGCTCAGAAAAGCAAGACTGAAATGGTATGACCAGAACGCCAGCAAACAGGACAAAAAACATTTTTCTACCAATAATAAAACAGTTTTAAGTCATGTGACTATGCATGGAGGCATATCTGGAGTCATCCTTATATAACCACCAGCGAAGCACAATGAAGTGAACTGCCATCTGTGAGGCTAATTACACACTCAACGACACTTGATATCACGCACACACTTCCAGGGATTCCCCCTGTGGTGAAACATGTTGAGATCCCAGCACTGCACACTAAGCTTGGAGGAGTCACTTGAAACCAAGATGTAACTCCGGCTTTTACCTGGTTGACTGCATGCAGGAGGAATTCACTATGGGTCCATGATGGACAGGGGGAGTTGAGAAGTGGCTCTGTGTAGGACATGACAATTCCTTGGGAGAGCCCAGACCCAGAACACATTATTTTAGTTCTACATATTTGAAGAGTCCCCTTGGATGGCACGGAATGCACAGTAGGCCTTGTGCTTCCCCTGGTTAAGAAGCACTGCTTTAAATGCCAGCCAAGCTGGAGCTCATGACTTCAACTCAACATGTTTCGGAATAGCAGAAAAGCCACAGGAAAAGCCTAGATCTACAGTGTAGATAATACCAAGGAGTCTTCAACTTGGCATTGGCTACAAAAGAGTGAGAAGCTCAGCAGTCCTAGTTAAACTACAATCAATAACTAACAGTTTTAAGCTACATAGCGAGGTGAACATGAAAAATTCTACCAATAATAAACAGTTTTAAGTCACATAATGAGTGGGTATGACAGGACAACATTTTTCTGCCAAGGATCAGAAAATGTTAGGACACATGATGAGAGAAACATCTCTAGTGAATGAGGTCATCAATTTGACCAAAAAAGGATATTTTTAAACATATCACAGGCCTCCTTCTTGATACTCTTATCTGTGGTCCGAATCATTGGCTTCTGTATGGGGTCCTGCAAGCAAACAGACAATGTTATCATTTATAATATTAACTAAGACAAGCATCACTAAGTTTTTGTCTAAAAAGTTATTCCACACATGACTATGGTTCACAACATCCCTCAGACATGACTATGGTTCACAACATCCCTCAGACATGACTATGGTTCTCAACATCCCTCAGACATGACTATTGTTCACACTATCCCTCAGACATGACTATGGTTCACAACATCTCTCAGACATGACTATGGTTCACAACATCCCTCAGACATGACTATGGTTCACAACATCCCTCAGACATGACTATGGTTCACAACATCACTCAGACATGACATTCTGTTCAAACCATCTTTCATCACTTTCCTTTTCACTCCTTACGGAGCATGGTACCACCGCTGCAGTCGGTCACCTCACAGGAAGTTTGCACCAAGCATTTATATTCTCTTGCTGCTGGTGTTTCTGTATCTATTTGTTTTACATGATGATTGCATACACTCACATATGCTGTACATCGAGGTCAGTCTGTAATCTTACTTGAACCATACATCAAACTTCATGTCTATATTCATTCAATTATTGAGCTGCTCCTTACGCAGCTTGGCATGACCACTGTTGCAGACCCCCTTACAAGAAGCCTGCATCAGAACACATGATCCTGCAGCACCAGTCTCTGTAGCAACTTGTTTTACTTGAGGCTGCACAACCTCACATTAGCTGCCTTTCACAACATGAATGGGGGAGCAACAGCCCTATGCTTGCTTCGATTCCTCAGACACTTGGAGCTATACGGGGCCCTAGTTCCCTTTACTGCTGCCTTTGCCTTCCCTCCCTCAAGAGCAGTCAGGTACACATTGACAGCTTCATAGACTGGAGCATAACCTACTCAGTTTTAATCTGTAAATACTCCAAAATGTGTGTATAAAAGTGCAGACACTAGGTTCCTTAATAAGGTCAAGTATCCATTGGGCGAAGAGAGGCTCACACAAGAAGCAGAGGTGAGGAGAAAACGTCGAAAGGAGCACCAGGAAAATAAGCAGCTGAGGACTGTCACCTCAGGGGCGCATTCCCATAGTCAGTTATGACTGAAGGGGCTATTATAATTATTATCCATGACAACAAACCTTTGACCAGGTCAGCATGTTGTTAAGAGACACCTTCTTTCCAAAGAGGCCTTTCTTGTGCTGGTTCAAATGCTGACGACTATAGTGCTCCATGTCACCTTCTGATGATAACGTCTGGACATAGAGAAGGCAAATATAAGAATGTAACAAGTTAACATGATGGACATATAATTTAACATCATCATCATCATCATCCCCCTTCAATGACCCAATGAGCACAAACTAATGCCATGTTTTCCTGTCCTGTGCCATCAGCTCCAGGTCTTCACGTCTTTCTCACCATTTACATTTGTCTCTGGTTCTCTCCATGTGTTTCTTGGTCTGGTGCAGCTTCTTTTACCTGGGGATCCCAGATAAGGGACTGCCTTGTAATGTGTGTCCTATCCATCTCCAGCATCTTATTCTCATCTCTTGTTCCACTGACATTTGTTTGGTTCTGTCATCTCTTGTTCCACTGACATTTGTTTGGTTCTGTCATCTCTTGTTCCACTGACATTTGTTTGGTTCTGTCATCTCTTGTTCCACTGACATTTGTTTGGTTCTGTCATCTCTTGTTCCACTGACATTTGTTTGGTTCTGTCATCTCTTGTTCCACTGACATTTGTTTGGTTCTGTCATCAGTTCCATATTAGTGATTTTGTCATACTATTTTAATCCTTCTATTCAAGCACCCATTTTTGAAAGTCTGTAGCTTTAGGTTGTTGTTGTTTGTTGTTCCAGAGCATATAACTCAATCGACACTTGTGCTGATGATTCTATTTTTGTGTTGGACTTGACTTCTTTTGGTCTTCATATGTATAACTTAACATGATGGACAGATATGTAAACTTAATGTAGCAATTTAACATGATGGACAGATATGTAAACTTAATGTAGCAATTTAACATGATGAACAGATATGTAAACTTAATGTAGCAATTTAACATGATAGGCAGATATGTACACATAATTTAACAATTTAACTACTGATATTCGACATGAGGCTAATTCCCTATCACCAAACTTGATGTAAGACACAGACAAAAACATTTTTTCAGCTGCAAGTCACAGCAACTGGCACTTTCCTTATAAGAAAGTGTCATGCAGTAAACCTGAGAACATGAGGTTGGAAACAAAGTTTGCAATGCTTCTGACTACTCACCCCTCTGCTCAGGGAAGTTGTGGAGGGACTGACAGCCATGTTAGAATCTGTTTGTGACGGGACCACCAAACTTAAAGGCCGAGATGTCACCTTGACATCAGCCTGCAGACTCTGACTTCGTTCTACAGGACTACCATCAGGTTTATCTCCCTTCTTTCTCCGGAGTGAAGCATGCTGTGTTTCCATGGTAACGCCAGTGCCTACTGGTTGAGACTGAATATGTCCTCTAGGTGTGGCTGGAAATATACCTGAAGAGTCCGATTCTTGTTCTGGAACACCTGGAATATAAAAGAATGTTATATGGATAATTATTAGCAACGATATTCTTGATCTCATGGAACAAGAAAATGAGAAGAAAATGCTAGAGATAGGCCACACAGTGAAACCAGACAACAGAATGTTGTTAGTAATTAAAAATGTATTATTTTATGATATGCCCATTTTCACTTGACAGCTTTAATGATGTGAGAACTGGGTCAGATCAAGTTTCATCATCATCATACTTTAGCTCCCCAAGGAGCATAGTTCTTCAACAACCTAATGCCAAGTCTTCCTGTCCTGTGCCATCAGCTCAAGGTCTTTCTATGTCTTCTTCATGTCTGTCTCCAGTTCTCTTCTCCATGTGTTTTCTGGTCTATCTCTGCTTTTCTTACCCTAGGAATTCCAGAACAAGGACTACCTTGTAATTTATCAACAGATTTCCTCAATGTGTGCCCTATTGATCACTAGCGTCATCTTCCCATCTCTTGTTCCACTGGCACTTGTCTGGTTCTTGTCATCAGTTCCACATTAGTGACCTTGTGGTACCATTTAAATCGATCTATTCTACTCAAGCACCCATTTATGAACGTCTATGTACTGTAGCGCTGTTCTGAAATCAGAAAAACTCCAAATTCCGGAACATATCTGGCACCAAGTGTTTCAGGAAAGAAGCTGAAGATCTCTACTGCTGTCAAGAATATTGTATCAAGTATCTTTCCCATCAGGTTTCTGAGGAGAAGAAAGAATATGACTACTGCCTCAGGCATGTGACGTAACTAATACGAGGTTGTACGTGGGACTGGCAACCTCATCATGTCAAATAAACTATTACAGACACCAACACAGCAAGAGTTTTGGCATAGTCTTCCTCAAGGTGGCCATCTGTAGCAGAGGTTCCATGCTCCTAAAGGTGTGAAACAGGAGATGGTGAAATCACATGTCTACAAACTACTGTTACTTACTGTGGTGAAATTGCTGTTATTCCATATTTTCCAACCCGCCCCCTACGTATTTTTCTCTCTTAGTTTTTTTCTAGAGTCACTGGCTCTCTGTATTTCGTTCTTTTCATGTGGTTCTACGGGGCAGTAAACCCCATTATTACTCAGTCAGACACCCACCCTGCAGAGTGGCTTTGTTCTTTGATTTCGTGTTCATTGGGCCAACAACAATTGACGTAGGGATGCGTAAGAGCACCTGGCCTCGGACCAGCGGGAGAGAATCATCGCCGCTCGTAAACATGTTTGAGCACAAGCTGTAATCCTTTTCTGCTTTCTTTTGAAACACCGATTCACTGTCCACGTGAGTACCCCTCTTGCATTTCTGTAGAGGCGACTTGGTCTTTTGAGTGCAGTTTCTTCATGTCTGGGTCTTTGACAAACGGAGACGGTCATTGTTTTCATGTTTCCTAGAGTTCCTATTATGTTAGTCTTACGATGGTTTTAGAGGCACAGGGTGCGCAGGTGTCCTTGTTTTTTTATTTCAGCGGAGACAGCCGTCAACCCATTACGCAAAATCTTTTGGTAGTTGCGTCTTTTATAGAAAGTACTGGTCCAGTATTACGTGTCTTTGTCTGTTGCTCTGTGCACGTGTTCATGACTGGGGGAACACCTGCGACCAAAGATGTTAGTATATAAGAGGTCCTTGTCTGTCTGTAAATTGCTTCAGTCTTGGAAATTCTTGCCGGGGAAATAGCAACATTAGAAAGTCTGCCCGCTTGTGAGTAGTTGGATATTCTGACCTTTGTTCGGTAAGCGAACTTGTAAACGCTAATATTATATGTAATTTTTGCTAGGGCTTTATAATGGACAGAGTAGTTCTTTGTAAAGGATTTTTACTGGTGTGGTAATTAATGCAATCATTTAACGTGCCACCTAAGCTATAGCCAGTTGGTTTGAGGAGGGTGCTACTATTTATATGATAAGAGCCTCATGGTTATGTTACATTATGCTTGATGTAGGGCATGAAAAGTATAAACAGTGTCCCCTGATCTAGGGATAACTCAGTTAGGCAATTTTAACCTACAATCAGGTTAACCTGAATATATGTAATTTTTTGACCGCAGTGGCGGACTCGTGTAATATAATTCTTTTCCACACCATGTAATTTGATATTTTTGTAAGTATCGGTACATTAATTGATTGGTTAAAATTCATGTATAATATTTTTATAGTTGTTATATGTGGTATGTAATTATTAAATTGTCGAATGCCTATGCGACAAGGTAGATGGCCTTGCGAAATATGTAGCTAACTGACCTGACTGATTTTAAGGTCATGTCTCGCAGATAGAGCAATGGGGAGGAGCGAGCAGTTTTATAAACAAGCCGAACTATCCCAAGCATTTAGACGCTGGATTGCGTGTTATTACGCAAATGCTATAGTGAGCCGGCCGGCACTGAGCATGGTGTGGGCTGACAGTAGGGAGGGGAGAGTAAGATGAACTGCAGCCAAGGTCTGCCTTGACCAACAGCAGAGAGGGGAAGGACAGAATGATTACCTGTATTTAATAGTCGTTGTTTACTGTTGTGCTGTTTGACGATTTTATTTAGCAAAATGTTATGAAGTTTTGTTTATGTTTTCATTATAGCATACGTCGGCCTTCTCTGGCAATCACTAAGCTGTAGGCCGGACTTCGCCTTCTGTGGTTAACGCCTTCTGTGGAGACTTTGCCTTCAGTGGAAGGTCGCTCCAGTCAATGACCCCTTTATAGCTGGGTTGCATGTAGAGATAGGCGTGCCCTGTTCATCACCCTATTACGTGTCATCTGTGTTTTCCCGTGAGTGGGAAATAGCATTTCTTCGGAAAATCAATTAGCAAGAGGAGCACCCTGCTCCTGTGGCTTCAGTGTTCATAAAGCCACCTCGTTCATTCTTGTTTGAGGGCTGCACCAAAGCAGTGGTCCCAGTCCAGATGTGGATTAGTTCAGCATATAATTATTTGAGTGTTCCACCCAGCAACTGCCCGGATTTACAGCTGGGTGCATTTCTTCCAAGGATTAGTTAGCCATAACACTGGAGAAGAGAGGGTATCATATCTTCAGTGGCCAGCAGTGATCCACGTGGAGTAAAGCACGCGTGCCAACGAAGACGGAGTTGGGAAAAAGAGTGCACTATAAATTAGGGTAGATTTTTCTGAAACTGTGAATTAGACTGGTTCGTGAGCAAAGTCTGACATGGACAAGTCAGCAGGCTTAGTGTGTAGGCATAACTGAGACTGGTGTGTATTCAATGTTTTTTCCAACCACGGATTATTAGATTTAAAGTACAACCCCATACTTGTGGCAGCGGGTAACGTTTGGTTGGTTTTTCCTGTGGTAGTCCATTTTTTTGTATACTACCTGTCTCTGGAGTGTTTATAATTTTGGTGTCTCGTTCTTAGAGACCTGGATTGTAATTCTATTCCATCTGTATTTTATGCCGTGATTGATATTTATGTTATTCATTTTTTCCCAGCAGCTATTTAGGTGTTGTTTCAATAAAAGATATATATTTATTTAACCGGATCAGATTTCTTTTACTTTCCTCACTGGATCTGTACTATTAACTTATACTGAATTGTTGTGATACACCTTAGTGTACAAAAACCTTACCTCTAAATTGAGTAGGAGGCGGTGTGACAATAGTTGAACAAAAGGTCACCGAGTGGCGAAAGGAGAGTCATGTTATGTTCTCACCCTCGATAACTATAAGTCACATCATCCACCATCGACAGAATCTCTTATCTATCACCTCAGATATCTCTCAGACTCTTTTGTCTTGTCTCTGACATCCCCCAGACCTTGGCTCTGGTCACAGACAGACACTTACATAACCCACTTGTGACACTTACTGTCAAGAAATCACATGTCTACAAACTACTGTTTCTTATTGTCATGAAATCACATGTCTACACACTACTGTTTCTTACTGTCATGAAATCACATGTCTACACACTTCTGTTTCTTACTGTCATGAAATCAAATGTCTACAAACTACTGTTTCTTACTGTCATGAAATCAAATGTCTCAAACTACAATTTCTTACTATCATGAAATCACATGTCTACAAACTGCTGTTATTTACTGTCATGAAATCAGATGTCTACATACTACTGTTACTTACTGTCACGAAATAAAATGTCTGCAAACTACTGCTTCTTACTGTCATGAAATCACATATCTACAAACTGCTGTTACTTACTGTCATGAAATCAAACATCTAAAAACTACTGTTACTTACTGTCATGAAATCACATGTCTACAAACTACTGTTACTTACTGTCATGAAATCCCATGACTACAAACTACTGTTACTTACTGTCACATGTCTACAAACTACTGTTATTTACTGTCATGAAATCACATATCTACAAAATAGTGTTTCTTACTGTCATGAAATCAAATATCTACAAACTACTGTTTCTCACTGTCATGAAATCACATATCTACAAACTACTGTTTCTTACTGTCATGAAATCACATATCTACAAAACTACTGTTTCTTACTGTCATGAAATCAACATGTCTGAAACACTTCTGTTTCTTACTGTCATGAAATCACATGTCTGAACACTTCTGTTTCTTGCTGTCATGAAATCACATGTCTACAATAATACTGTTTCTTACTGTCATGAAATCACATGTCTGAACACTTCTGTTTCTTGCTGTCATGAAATCACATGTCTACACTACTGTTTCTTACTGTCATGAAATCAAATGTCTACAAGCTACTGTTTCTTACTGTCATGAAATCACATGTCTACAAACTACTGTTACTTACTGTCATGAAATCACATGTCTACAAACTACTGTTTCTTACTGTCATGAAATCACATGTCTATACTACTGTTTCTTAATGTCATGAAATCACATATCTACAAACTACTGTTACTTACTGTCATGAAATCACAAGTCTATAAACTACTACTGTTTCTTACTGTCATGAAATCAAACATCTACAAATTACTGTTACTTACAGTCATGAAATCACATGTCTGAACACTTCTGTTTCTTACTGTCATGAAATCACATGTCTACACTACTGTTTCTTACTGTCATGAAATCAAATGTCTACAAACTACTGTTTCTTACTGTCATGACATCACATGTCTACAAACAACTGTTTCTTACGGTCATGAAATCACATATCTACAAACTACTGTTACTTACTGTCATGAAATCAAACATCTACAAATTACTGTTACTTACAGTCATGAAATCACATGTCTACAAACTACTGTTACTTACTGTCATGAAATCACAAGTCTACAAACTATTATTATTTTTACAGTCATGAAATCACATGTCTACAAACTACTGTTAATTACTGTCATGAAATCACAAGTCTACAAACTATTATTATTTACTGTCATTAAATCACATGTTTACAAACTACTGTTACTTACTGTCATGAAATCCCATGTCTACCCAATACTGTTATTTACTGTCATGAAATCACATGTCTACAAACTACTGTTACTTACTGTCATGAAATCACAAATCTAAAAACTATTATTATTTACTGTCATGAAATCACATGTCTACAAACTACTGTTACCGTACTTACTGTCATGAAATAAAATATCTACAAACTACTGTTACTTACTGTCATGAAATCACATATCTACAAACTACTATTACTTACTGTCATGAAATCACATATCTACAAACTACTATTACTTACTGTCATAGTCAGGATAACTGTCTTTCCTCATGTGAACATTTTCCTTATTAAAATCTTCATCATCGTCATCATTGTCGTCATCATCTTCATCATCGTCATAACACTGCCCATATGAAGAGACAAAATGTGGAGACTCTGTGACCGTTATAGGTACTATGCTAGCGTTGTTGCTGATATTGTTGCCGCTACTGTTGGTGCTTGCTGTGCTGGAGCTGGTTGTGGTGTGTGGCCATTGCTGGGTGGTAGGTTGACATAATCTGGTTCATCGCTGTCACCTGTCAGTCTGTTTGATTGTTGTGATTGCTGACTGGATGACCTCTTGTGAAATGTATCTAATATAGAAATGATAATTAGAATGATACAATGCTGGCCAGGTATCCTGTTGTATTCTACAAAATGTCATTAACAACAAGCAAACATCAATGATATACAAATGTTGCTGTTTTGTCAAGGAAATAAAAGATAAAAGGGTGGCACCAGGGCTGTGGAGTCGGGAACCCTGGAGTCGGGAACCCCTGGAGTCGGTGTTGGAATCATCAGTAAAAAATGTAAGGACTCCGGCTCTGAATTGTTCTCCATATGACTATTAACAAAACTGTAGTCAGATTTCTAATATTTCTGGAGTCAGATTTCTAATTTTTCTGGAGTCAAATTTCTGGAGTCAGATTTCTAATAATTTTCTGGAGTCAGATTTCTAATATTTCTGGAGTCAGATTTTTAATATGTCTGGGGTCAGACTTATAACATCTCTGGTGTCAGATTTCTAATATTTCTGGAGTCAGATTTCTAATATTTCTGGAGTCAGATTTCTAATATTTCTGGAGTCAGAGTCTGAGAACTTTTTGGCCAACACCATAGCCCTAGGTAGCACCATAGCCCTGGGTAGCACCATAGCAGATACTCCCATAGAGGAGTAAAGTGTTAGAGCCTTCGCTATACTACGTCCAGCTTTATGAGATGGGGTGATCAAAATCTCTTCCTTTCTACCTTTGCCCCCTCTAACTCAAGAGCAGGAAGACATCCATTTACAGCTGGGTACACAGGAGCACGACACCACTGGGTTTTGAACCTGGCAAATTTGCTGCAAGAGGCAAGCGCTCTAATCACTTACCACTCAGACGTTCGTCATGTAAATACACAGTTTAAACTCAGGTTATATTTTGGGTATCTATCACCAACAATGTCATTTCCCTTTTTGCTCCTTATGTGACATGGAACCACCACTGTTGCTTGTCCCTATAGAGCCTGCACTAAAGTCCTTATGTGACATGGAACCACCATGGTTGCTTGTCCCTATAGAGCCTGCACTAAAGTCCTTATGTGACATGGAACCATCACTGTTGCTGGTCCCTATAGAGCCTGCACTAAAGTCCTTATGTGCCATGGAACCACCATGGTTGCTTGTCCCTATAGAGCCTGCACTAAAGTCCTTATGTGACATGGAACCACTACTGTTGCTTGTCCCTATAGAGCCTGCACTAAAGTCCTTATGTGACATGGAACCACCATGGTTGCTTGTCCCTATAGAGCCTGCACTAAAGTCCTTATGTGACATGGAACCACCACGGTTGCTGGTCCCTATAGAGCCTGCACTAAAGTCCTTATGTGACATGGAACCACCACTGTTGCTGGTCCCTATAGAGCCTGCACTAAAGTCCTTATGTGACATGGAACCACCACTGTTGCTTGTCCCTATAGAGCCTGCACTAACGTCCTTATGTGACATGGAACCACCACGGTTGATGGTCCCTATAGAGCCTGCACTAAAGTCATTATGTGACATGGAACCACTACTGTTGCTGGTCCCTATAGAGCCTGCACTAAAGTCATTATGTGACATGGAACCCCCACTGTTGCTGGTCCCTATAGAGCCTGCACTAAAGTCCTTATGTGACATGGAACCACCACAGTTGCTGGTCCCTATAGAGCCTGCACTAAAGTCCTTATGTGCCATGGAACCACCATGGTTGCTTGTCCCTATAGAGCCTGCACTAAAGTTCTTATGTGACATGGAACCACCACAGTTGCTGGTCCCTATAGAGCCTGCACTAAAGACCTTATGTGACATGGAACCACCACTGTTGCTGGTCCTCATAGAGCCTGCACTAAAGTCCTTATGTGACATGGAACCACCTCTGTTGCTTGTCCCTATAGAGCCTGCACTAAAGTCCTTATGTGACATGGAACCACCACGGTTGATGGTCCCTATAGAGCCTGCACTAAAGTAATTATGTGACATGGAACCACCACTGTTGCTGGTCCCTATAGAGCCTGCACTAAAGTCATTATGTGACATGGAACCCCCACTGTTGCTGGTCCCTATAGAACCTGCACTAAAGTCCTTATGTGACATGGAACCACCACTGTTGCTTGTCCCTATAGAGCCTGCTCTAAAATCCTTATGTGACATGGCACCACCACTGTTGATGGTCCCTAAAGAGCCTGCACTAAAGTCCTTATGTGACATGGCACCACCACTGTTGATGGTCCCTATAGAGCCTGCACTAAAGTCCTTATGTGACATGGCACCACCACTGTTGATGGTCCCTATAGAGCCTGCACTAAAGTCCTTATGTGACATGGAACCACCACTGTTGCTTGTCCCTATAGAGCCTGCTCTAAAATCCTTATGTGACATGGCACCACCACTGTTGATGGTCCCTATAGAGCCTGCACTAAAGTCCTTATGTGACATGGCACCACCACTGTTGATGGTCCCTATAGAGCCTGCACTAAAGTCCTTATGTGACATGGCACCACCACTGTTGATGGTCCCTATAGAGCCTGCACTAAAGTCCTTATGTGACATGGCACCACCACTGTTGTTTGTCCCTATAGAGCCTGCACTAAAGTCCTTATGTGACATGGCACCACCACTGTTGCTGGTCCCTATAGAGCCTGCACTAAAGTCCTTATGTGACATGGAACCACCACTGTTGCTGGTCCGTATAGAGCCTACACTAAAGTCCTTATGTGACATGGCACCACCACTGTTGCTGGTCCCTATAGAGCCTACACTAAAGTCCTTATGTGACATGGCACCACCACTGTTGATGGTCCCTATAGAGCCTGCACTAAAAACATTCATATACTCTTGCAGTGGTGGTTTCTGTCAAAGTTTTACAGAATGCACAAACTAAAATATTAGTTGCTTCTGACAACATGCCAGAGGGGGTGGTAATCCTAGTCTCTCTTTGTCTCATCACAGGTCACCAGGTACTACACAAATTGGATAGATATATCCATTAATCAATATATGATCAATCCAGAGATGGACAGAACATATTCTATCAGACTGAACAATCAAGGGAAGAGAGAGAACGTGTTTGGAGATCCACTGTAACCAAACTTCCATGGGAGATGGCATCTGGTCTGACTGTCCAATTTAATATATCAACTTCAATGAGCAGAGAATAAGAAGAAATAAGTTGAGCAACTCACCCTGGTAAAAGTCAAGGAGTAAACCCTGCAAAAAATCAGTGCAGGAGGAGCATGATAGTCTTGGTTGACAAACCATCTAAGAGAAGGAAAAACTTCCCACAAACCTGGGAAGGACAGACTTGTTAATCCAGAAAGACAGCTTTCCTAGGAGAGACAACTCTGATGATAAACATCTGCTGCCTTACAGAGAGGTCTTGGAAAATCAAAGGCTAATAAATGCATGCTGAAGGCGGATGCACTGGGCCATAAGATGCACAACATAGTGTAACGCAAACCGCCTGGAAAGGCAGAAGAGGAAGAGAAAGGAACTCAGAGATGGCTGAAACACACAATGAACAAACAGAAACTAACACAGAGACAAAGAACTGAACAAACTCAAGGTAAAAGGCGAAGGCAATGTACAGCACAATCTGGATAGGCAACACAGAAATAGACTTGACAGAGCTAGAGATCATAAACTGTGTACAGACCATACAAAACATAGAAGAACGGGAATGGACTTTGTGGCTCAGAGCCTTTGGGACTCAGAAAGCTGGAGAAGGTGTTTCAAATGCAAAAAAAAAAATGTACACTCACTACTTGCAAATAAAAGAGTGTTTAGACAGTTTGATCAGGACTAATTACTTAATGATAACATGAACCAGACAACTGCTAGAGGAGCAAAAGATGAAACGAAGACGCTGGTGATGAAATGGCTACTACACACTGAGGAAACCTGGTGATAGTATTACCAGGCGGTCATTGTTCTGGAATCCCCAGTGTAAGAAAGATAGAGGAAGACAAAATAAAACATGGAGAAGAAAATTGGAGACAAGACATAGAAGGAATGAACAAGACACGAAAACACCTGGAGTTGATGACACAGGAAACATGACACAGGAGACAGGACACAGGAGACATGACACAGGAGACAGGACACATGACACAGGAGACAGGACACATGACACAGGAGACAGGACAGGAAGGTTTGGCACGAGTTTATTGTAAGCCTATGCTCCTTGGTGAGCTAAAGGGTGATGAATGAATTACTCACTCTTGCTCTGCTCATCAGTCCTGGCAACATCCTGCAGATTACGCAGTGATCCCTGAGATGAATGCATGTCTGTCATGTTTCGAGTTGAACTCTGGGAATACTGGCTATCTGAAAGATCCCGTCCCTTGGTCTGACCACTCTCCGGCCTTTGTTGTTGTTGCTGCTGCATGTGCAGGTGCTGTTGGTCACGGTAAACATGGTGGGCTCTAGAAGCACTGGACTGCGATGTGTCGCTGTCACTTCTGCTGTGGTATGGTGGTGTTGGATGGCGGATGTTGCCACTACTACTGTGGGAGATCTGAGGGCTCTGAGGATCAGAGTACGTGTCAGACAGAGACTGAGATGTGTGAATACTCGTAGATGCAGCACTGCTTCCATTTCCTGTCATGACATATCCTCCAGCATCATAACCTCCAGAGCTACTTCCTCCAGAATGATGGCTCTCCACACCGCTAATCTTTTTATAAATTCCAGAACTCCCTGGTGACTGGCCTTCACTGCGGCGAGATAATCCTGTGTAATTAGGGTTTGTTCTTGGAAAAGACCGTTTTGATTTTCCTGGCACAGCCCCACCAGATTGTGGTATGGGGCTCACTTTGCCTTGTTGATTGACAATATCCTGACTGAAAGCTATGCATTCCTCCCTGCCTTGCATGTCAGGACTATACAGGCGTTCATGGCCAGGAACTGCATCAGGGCCTAAACTGTCTGTTCTTATGTACATCATTGAAATGGGGCCACTGTCTGCCGAATACTGGCTGTTGCTATCATCCGATACAGATCCCTTTCTGTAAGGGTTCTCTGCATAGATGGGAGCTGATCCATGCTGAAAGTCTGTCAGACTACCCTTTCTTAGTTCTACTGCATATTTATGAAAAGCATGATCGGCAGGCGGATCAGGTGTGATGGATGTGGAGGAGGAACCTCTCACGTCATGAAAACTTGCTGGCTGACGTGAGTCAGGGAACACCTGATGAGGGTGTGGGTGGTAGACCCGGTGGTCGTAGCCCAGGTCACTTGTGAATGCACTGTGATGGGACTCTGACATACCCTGACCTGGCCGAGGAACAATGCCCTCATTCAGACTGGCTTGTCGATGGTGATGGTGATGGTGGTGATGGTGTGGATGGCCCTGCTGGAAAAGAGGCTCAGATGGAACGTGTACTATTTGTCTGGGACGTCCTGTATCAAAACTTGCCTGTCTGTGAATGTTGTAGCTATCCTGGCCTTGCTCATGATGCTGTAAAGGGCTGTGATGCCAGCGTGCACTACCTCCACCAGAAACCATTGCTTGTCGTCCAGGGACATGACTATCACTGGTAGTTTTGTGGAGAGATCTTGATCGGGAAGGTCGCGGGGAATCTATGATAGTTCTCTGTGGCATCTCAAACGAGTCGCGTCGGATGACATTACGATTAATAACTGCAAACGGAAGCTGTTCACTTTGTGTTTGTGCCTGACCACTTCTTTGCCGCGTGTCCCCGTTGACTGCAGCACCCCCTCCACCATCATGATGACTAGCACTGCTGTGGGAGGAGGCTGAATCCTGGCGTTGATATCGGTGCTGGATATTAAAAAAGCAGGCATCCATCAAGCAGAACAAAGCATTAATATAATTTTTAAAAATACATTTTCATTCTTTAACACTTATAAATCAGGGGACACAATCTAAACTATTCTAGAAGCAATACTGACTATTATATATACAGGCCAGGGGGAGCAAAGTATACTAGTGATCAATAGAAAACAATACAATATAGTGAAGGCTGTTGGCTTCCATGCAGGAAGCCTGAATAATTAATCTGCTCTTTTCATGGAGATTTCTGAAACAATTGGTTTTAAATGTTGAGGTTTTCATCCACATGCACTTCATCTTCACTGCTTACTACAATATACCTGAAAGACCTGTGGTCAATCCTACCATTTCACAGTTTCCTCACAGGTACAAGTAGGGTTAATCAATATCATGGTAATAAATCCAAGACTCTTCCACATTAAGACAAGCTTATGAATTGTCACCATATTTTATTAGTTATATATATATATATATAAGATTATTCTGTACCCAGACAGAAGGAAGCAATCTATTTCATAGTGATTAATCCAATACCATTCTATACCCTGACAGGAGACAACATTCCATAGAATGGTAATCAATGTAAGACTATTCTACATCCTGGTGTGGTGTAACAAGTGTGATAATCAATCCAAGATTACTAGATGGGAGGAAGCAATCTCTTTTGTAGTAATCAATCCAAAACTATTCCTATTCCCTGTAGGACGTAGCAATCTATGGTATGGTAATCAATCTAAGACTATACTTCATCCAGAGACAGGCAGTAGCAAACTATAGTAACGTAAGCAATCCAAGATTATTCTATACCCAGATACAAGGTAAACTAAAGTAAGGTAAGTCACAAACTATTCTATACCCAGGCAGGAGATATCAACAGTACAGTATTATAATAATCAACTGTAGATTATTCTGTTCCAAGACAGGTGGGAATATAATGGTACAAAAAGATGTGTTGTATTTAGCAGTATAGCAAGATGTTTTGTATTTACTGGTAGAGGGAGATGTCTTGTATTCAGTGGAATGTGGTGATGTCTGTTATTCTTCTTCTTCGTTCACCCTCAGACGTCAACTTGAATAAGTTCAAAGGTCGCAGTGGTCAGCCTGAAGCTGTTGATATCTCCGTAGATTTTCTCCAGGAATGGTACTGGTGATGGCCATATGCGTTTTCTCTGTTCCTCATATGTTGGGCACCTTTGAAGCAGATGTTTGGCAGTCATTTTATCGGTGCCACAGTCACACTCATCAGTAGTTCCTATCTTTAATTTGTTGAATAGATTATTCAGTTATTCAGTGGTATAGCGAGATATCTTGTATACAGTAGTATAGGGAGAAGCCTTGTATTTAGAATAATAGTACAGGGAGATGTCTTGTACTTATAGGTATGAGAGATGTCTTGTATTCAGTGGTATAGGGAGATGTCTTTTATTTATTGGTACATGGAGATGTCTTGTATTTTGTGGTACTGGGAGATGTCTTGTATGTATTGGTACAGGGAGATACACTGTATTTAGTGGTAGAGGGAAATGTCTTGTATTCAGTGGTACAATGAGATGTCTTGTACTTGGTGATATGTGTAACTAAGATGTACGCTGAAGTAGGTTATACAGCAAGCCATGAATACTGTATGAATCAGATTCAGGTTTTAAATTCTGGATGTGACAAAAGTTTGGCTCTCATCCAACCCCCTCCTCTCCAAACTTTGGTAGCTCTACATACACGACTCACTGGTCACGTAACAGCTAAACGTATAGTACGGTCAAGGTTAAAAGTATTTTTACCTTTCTGGAAACCTTCGGGCTTGTCTGTGCGGCCTGTGTCGTCTGAGAGGATGAGGATTTGGATGCTCCACCAACAGGCTCCAGTGATGAAGATGATGCTGGCGGTGGGGCTGCTGTTGACGTTGCCGTTCCCCGAACTGAACCTCCTCTAGCATGATCCCGCCGCTTGCGAAAGATAACAATGAAACTGAAGATAATTGACGTGGAAGTGAGAAGAAGGTAAGCAGATGCATCCTCAACATTCAGGAAGGCACAGACTGCCTTCACAACTGTGTGGATAGCCATGGTTATTGTATCCATGCTGGCATTCTTGCTATAAAATGCGTGAGCTCTCTTATAGAGATTCAGTTTAATATATGAAATAAATGGCGCCTACTTCAAAGGCGGATCTCGTTCGCTGATTCCTACACAAAGCTCCCGTTCAGTCTGCAAACCGACGCGAACGATCTATCACAGTTACTCCGCCTCTTCAATCACTCTAAGAAGTCCACGACGGAAGACAGGTGAGTTTTCTGCTCGATGCTGTAGTTATCTAACAAGACAGGGTGTTTAAAATAGTTATCTTGTCAATTGACAGTTTTCGTCACTGTGACTTTTTTTTCCTTGACAGTGTCAATAAATATTTAAAAACTGATAACACACTCTGAATATGTACAGCTCTTATGTATTCACAATAAAAATATCAGAATAATAGTAACTCGCTTTGTTTAGCCTCTAACTTTGGACAAAGTATTAAATTATATCGTCATAGTATTTGATTAACTCGGCAAGGTATCTCAATATATCAGCAAAGTATCCGAGTATGTCGTCATAGTATCTGATTAACTAAGAACCGTCTTCCTGAATATGAACACAGTACAGATTTTTTTTTACTAACTCGGCACAGTACCCCCCGTATATCCGCAAATAATCTTATCATGTCGGCAAATTATCTGATTAACTCAAAACGATATCTCATTATATTAGCAAAGCATCTGATTATGTCGGCACAGTAGCTGATTAACCCGCACAGTATTTCATTTTATTAGCCAAAGTTCTGATTCCATGTCTCGGTGTGTTGACTGTGTCGGCACAAGCTATCAATCAAATTTTGCGTTATACGCGGCGCCCGGTTATCTCGAACACACATCTGAGACTTCGAGTTAAAAGTTCCAGACAATTATCACTTAGCGTTTTCTAATCTGATCTCCAGACAAATAGATATAAGACGAAACACTATTAATATTATCACGAGGTTATGACGAACATTAAGAGACGTTAAACTAGTTACCACGTAGTGCTACTTGTAAGACTACAGTTTATGATAACTGTATCTCCCTGCGCTTTACCTGTCGTACTCTAAATTAGCTCGCCAAGCAAATAATAAATATCCCACAAAAACACCAACAAACCTGGCCAAGACAAATACTGAATATAAATCAACGCAGCCGCCCAAGACAGGTCCTCTAGAAAGGAGGCGCAAGAAGCAGCCCAGAGAAAGACGAAATGAGTCTGGGTTGCCGACTAACCTTTTTTCCGTCTAGGAAAATCTCCAGATTGGCACCTGGAATGTTCGCACTCTATGTTGTGAAACAAGGGAAAACTGCAACAGGTAGAAGCAGAAATGTAAAATTACAAGGATTAATATTCCTGGGTCTCTGCGAGACACGGTGGAAGAGCATTGAGAGAGAGGAGATTTATCAAAGGAGAAGGAAGCCTGTTGATAGCATTACAAGAGCAGTCCTTGTTCTGGGAATCCACAGGGAAAGAAAGAGGCAGAGGTAGACAAAAAAATCACATTTGGAGAAGAGAACTTATGATACAGTGGTGAAAATGATGAGGAAAACATGGAAAGAACTTGAGCGGATGGCACGGACAGGAAAGACTTGGCATGTAGTTTGTTGAAGGGCCTATGCTCCTCGAGCAGCTAAAGGTTTATTGGTTATGATTGAAGCAAATCATAAATCAAGTTTCAAGGTAGCTTCTCCGACCAATTTTCTAAAAACAACAATAATTACAGTTCAAGGTTAACTCTCCGACCAATGGTTCTCAAACAACAACACAACATTATGCGATATTCCAACTATTACAAATAACAATCTGTAACACTGACGGTATAACTGAATCTCCATATATTTAATTGAAGTCCACGAATTCCACAAGTAAAGCGAAATTGAACACATAACAAAATACACTGTACTGGTATTTACTTAAAAGTGGGTTCCCCCTTTGCGGAGTTTGAATCTAATAAAACTCTCTCACAATAATCCTTTCACTGTTTCCTCTCCTTTTTAAAAAAAAAACCCACAAGGCGCATTTCGTCTGTCCTTCAACGTGACGTGCTCAGTTTGTCTTTTTCCGTACAACTACAAATTATGGTAATCGAAGTTATCCAAGGGGCTATATGTGGGGGGGGGGTGTACTTCCGGCTAGTTACTACAAGGCGATCAACACCGTCATTCCGCGAGCGACGAGGAACATCCCTCTAAACTTTAATTACGACACGGTAAGTGTCAAGCAAACAGCAACTATTGTTTTGTCTCATTAATTTTCATAAGCAGCTCAGCAAATAGATTAGGGAAAACACGGACGGGAAAATGTCGGCGTTTAACACGCGGTGCGATTTTTTTTTTTTTTTAAAGTCTTAAGACTGCATGTTATGAGTGACGATATGACATAAATAAGTGTTTACTTAAGAATAGGATTAAAATGGTATAACAAGTTTACTAATATGGAACTGATGACAACAACCAGACAAGTGCTTGTGGAGCAAGAGATGAGATTAAACACACGGGAGAAACCTGCTGACAGTATTACGAGTACAATGCAGTTAATTTTTAAAATGCCCAGGTTAAGGGAGACCGACAAACGTATGGAGATGGGAACTGGAGACAGACATCGGTGTGATAATGGAGATATGGACAAACCTGGAACGGATGGCACAGGACAGGGAGGTTTGGCATGAAATTGTTATAGGCCTTCGCTCTTTAGGAAGCTGAAGGCTGATGATGATGATGTGGAATTAGAGAGAGCTGAGCTGAGGGTTTGTATGAAGGTGGAATATAAAACATTTCCAAGGTCATCTCAGGAACCAGCCTGTTCCCAACACCAGTTTGATCAGGTCTCTGGGGAGATAAAGTAAGAATATCTCAACCATTCTCTCAGACATGTCGTAAGAGACCACTAATGAGAAACAGGGCATGAGAAGAAGGTCCTGCCGATGGATAGGACACACACTGAGGAAAGCTGCTGATAGGATACACACTGAGGAAAGCTGCTAATATGACACACACTGAGGAAAGCTGCTGATACGACACACACTGAGGATAGCTGCTGATAGGACACACACTGAGGAAAGCTGCTGATAGGACACACACTGAGGAAAGCTGCTGATAGGACACACACTGAGGATAGCTGCTGATAGGACACACACTGAGGAAAGCTGCTGATAGGACACACACTGAGGAAAGCTGCTGATAGGACACACACTGAGGAAAGCTGCTGATAGGACACACACTGAAGAAAGCTGCTGATAGGACACACACTGAGGAAAGCTGCTGATAGGACACACACTGAGGATAGCTGCTGATAGGACACACACTGAGGAAAGCTGCTGATAGCATTACAAAGCAGTACATGTTCTGGAATCTCCATGGTAACAGAGGTAAAAAGAAACCCTGGAGGCAATTGGAAACAACCAAAATAAAAAGATCAAGAAGGCATGGAAAGATGTTTAGCCAATGACATAAGACCGTGTGGTAAAGTGGGATGATATAAATATTTATAGGGGACTTAGTGTACTGACTGAGATCAGCTGTGAAGGTATCTGTATCTAATAAGTGTGGTGTATTACAGATGACCTTACTTGCTACCACATTTATACCTCAGTCAGAATTATTCTGGAATATTGTGATGACTACGTTAAATGTCTAGGGTTATGAAAATGATGAAGTGTAAGTCACAACAACAACAGACAGATAAACAATTTAATTTATTCCACAACACTTTACAACACTATGACACTCACACACATAAAAACACTCTATAAGTAGACTATCTTAAATGAGTCAAGTGTTAAAGTTTAAAAATATATGTATTAATCCTTGCAATAATAGATATCCTGATTCAACTACACAGTCAAATGTAATTACAAGTTATATGAACACAATTTATAGTTATGATCTTTGTATTGACATATTTTATTATTATTATCATATGTGTGTAAGTTGTGATGTAGTACTATGAGGTAATACTGGCTTGTTCAAGCTTGGTGGTTATTTGTCATCATGACTTCAAGTGTTTGCTTATGGTGGAAATAGTATTGGGAAAAGTTCACAGTTCCTGTCAATTGAAACAATTTATTGTCCCTCTTTATTTACTATATTGTCAGTTTTAGAGGGGCACATAAAATTGAGCTGCTCTGGCCACAGAATCTTATCTTCTGTGAGGGCGGCAGTAAACAGACTCCTCTGCTCGCTTGCTTCACCGTGTTCTTGAGACACCTCACTAGTCGCTATCTGGACCAAGGGGTATGCTATCAGCCTCTGGATTCAGCAAAACTCAGACCAGGTGCTGCTTCAATAAGTTATGACCATGGTCCCTGAAACAAGAAGGTTGTACCTCCTACTTCAGAACTAATTTATACTCTGTTTCCACACTGAACACAATACATAACAAACACTGAGTTCAGAGCGGTAGGCCAACTGCTAGCTTCATCTGAAACAATTTACACCAGTATTCTCCTCCTAAATGGTTACTACGCCTCTGCAATTCCAGCATTAGTTCCTTCTAATCAATAAGATAGGTGTCAGTGTACTATTTGGTGATCCCATGCATTTATACTTCTCTCCGACAAGTTTTGTTCAGGTTGGAGCACTATCTAGGCTTTGCCTCATGTTTGCTACTGAACCACACACATATACAGACATAAATTATCAATTCACATTCAATTTTTATCAAAAGATATCAAATATGTCAATCTTACCACAATTCATGGAAATAATAAACAAATACGTTGACTGGCGATGAATAATGGCACAAATTCCGATCCGCCTCTGTCCCAGGCTTTTATTTAGAAAAAATATGAGCTGGTTCTCAACGCACTGTTTCTTAGTAAGTTTATTTTAAAATGTGGCACTGAACAGACGCTCCTAATTGACTATATCAGCGGGTCTAGCCAATAGGACCATGTTTACGAAAGCTTTTGAAAAAAATTTACCCTTCTTGCGTTTCCCCTAACAACCAAAAATAGTATCTGCAATCCGACTAATCGTGTTTAGCCTTACATATCATTCCCCCCAATCAAATCGGATTTAACATGGTGGCCTATTTCCCGTAAAATGGTGGTTTCAAAACATGCCACTGTGCGATTATGATTTGGTGTTGTCTGACAGCACCACTCTAGTATTATGGCTATAATTTGTTAATTCCTAGACTATTTGCGTAACACTTAACATATTCTTTGTGGAGCTAAGTGGCTGCGTTCAAAATATGCATTTTCTAGGATAGTCGTGTATTTTTTTTTTTTTTTATGTTTAGAACCGCCACTTGTCCTGCCTTTTCCATTGTTCTGTCAGACTAATGTCAGGATTTCAGACATAAAACAGTAGAATGTCATGTTTCCTAATAAGCATTAATCATGTTTTTAAACCTAACTCTCGTATTGGTAGTGTTTTTTATCACTGTCCATCTGAAAAAAAGTTAGTGCTTCATGCCTTTCGCGTTGGGGGTGGCATTAATTTTAATCGCGAGACGCGTGTTAGTGTTGCATACGTCCTCCGTTCAGCCCTCTCTCTTTCTATCCTAAGTCCATCTGTCCTTTCGTTTATGTTAACGTAGTGTATAAAATGAAATTAATGGAATATTAATCTAGGTCATTACGCAGTGTGTCTATCTCAAGGTTTTCTTAGAAATACAGTACACGTTTTATTGTTAGAAAGGCGTGTATGCTGCTGTAGGCTTTACTAGTAAACGTGAAAGCGTGAGAACATGCAGACGAAGCAGAAAAAGGGGGATCTCGAGTACAGTCATTGTGACAGCACTGTTCTTTACCATTCTTCTTTCCCTTTTATTGAATTTATGTGTTAGGCTTTACATTTACCTTTTAATTTATATATGTGGATTTAGAATGTTTCACGACAGACCGGCAGACGACAAGGCACACATTTGTTGAAGGTCAATGTTCCTTCATCAACTGAAGGATGATGATGATAAAAATAATGAGGAATCCATAAAAATAATGAGGAATCCATAAAAATAACCAGACACAAAAATAAACGCGTTAACAAATTCTTGTCTTCATCTTTGTTTCCCAGTGGAAATGTCATGTCCACGCACATCCCCGAGTGAGGAAGTACGCTATGACCCCCGTCTTCAAGTCGAGGGAGAGACACAACGAACACTACAGCGGGTACACTGACTATATGTAGAGCCCTTTTCGTAGACCTCTACACTCCTTTACAGATGAAGGTAGTATCATATTATAAATATGTTGTCCTACCTCTGTAATAACTTTGCGCACCGACTCACATGAGAGTAAGTCTTATTGGTGAGTTTGATTTCATTAGCGCACGGTTGTGCACTAAGGCGTATAGGGGGTTATGCAGACCGCACGTGTATCTAGACAGTCAGTCTACGTCATAGCTGGGGTTGAGAAGTGTAGTGCCCAAGAATCAGTCCATTGATTCGTGGCGTTCGAACCCGTGTTGCGGGTATATTTTTATTGTGTATGACCGTCCGTCTGTTAGCAAGATGAGGATTCGGGTCAACAGTATTCTAGTGATATTTCTTGGGAAGAAAAGCAAGTATGATTTTAGATAACTATGTATTTCGTTCTCATGTAGACGTCTAGTTGTACCAATGACGTATTGGTTCAAAATGGAGTCCTACTTGAAACTTATTATATGAATTGTAAAGCCGACGGATTCCGACGTTAGGATCATCTAGGATTGGCTTGATATATATGTTTATGATATAAATCAGTATTCGGCCGTTACGAATACGTACCCCGCAAAGCAGAGGTGACTCAAGTATTTGCTATATCTAAGCTATGATGCCACGAAGGTCGTGGGCAGAAAAGTATATTATTGTTATTCTTCATTGATTGAAAATAAGAGGCCAGTACTAAAAGGAGATACGTAGTATCGGAACATTATATGATATAAAAGACCTGACAAGGTTCTCCGTCATTGCCAAGGTCATAGGACAGTGGAAGATTGACATACCTTATAGAACTGCCTCATTTGTTTACTTGGATGCCATGTTATGAACACTGTATAACTAGTCTGACGTTACCTAAGAGATTATCTTAAGGAACGAATTAACTGTACTTTAACACATGAAACTTACGTTGTGTGCTGTCCAGTGAACGTCAACCATCCGTCGTCAACATTAATGTTCCTCTAGTCAACCGTACAATGTCAAATAAATTGAATGAACTATACACCTTCTTGGCATTAATTGATATGCCCATGCTTGGAAGTTCAAGTTGACTTTTTACTACTTTGTTCAGAAATTATTCATTCGCGTTATGTCAAGTAGACAGATTCAACAAACCCATTTTTACGCTTTCAAACAACAACCAACGGGCATCCAACAGTATGGCGGCCAGATGTGGTTTGAAAAAATAGCCAGTTTTCAATAGCGGAAACGAACTCCAGTCTACAATCAAAACTCGGTTGAAAAGAAATGTGGTATCTTTCATGCAAAACACCCTCAAACCACTCCGTGGCATCCACCCCTTTCCCCACGTGAAAAACCGGGGTTTTTCACCGAGGAGACAGAGATGGGAGTCCTATACATCCTCAAACTCAAAATACATCATCAAAGTAAACAATGATTCCATCCAAAATACACAAACCCACCATAATAGCATACCAATTATTCTAGCGACAATCACATTCGAATGTGATATACAGATTTTTTTGTTTTGGTCAGCATAGTAACTTCAGACTGTGAAGCCAAAGCTGAGATGCACAGGTGGACAACCACTATATCAGTCTTAAAATACGTTCACAAATATATATATATATATATATATATATATATATATATATATATATATATATATATATAGATATATATATATATATATATACATCTATATGTGTGTGTGTGTGTGTGTGCGTGTGTGCGCGCGCGCGCGTGCATGCAGGATCGGCCTTACGGTACTCGGTGCCCGGAGCGAGAGGTTTGACATACATGTACACCTCCTCCCCCATACTTCTAGCCGCGAAAGTTAAAGTCTACTGGAAAATTCTGCAAGGTTCGTCAATACAATTTCAGATCTGTTTTAGACAGTCATTACGTATAAACAAACAAGAAGACAATAACAACTTAAAATATTAACAGTATGTTCATAATATATCACATTTTGGTTTCAGTGTTTTCTTATATAATACAAGATTTACACTGCGTGTAAGATTGACCCGGGCGAACTGTGACACAGCTGAACAAAGGTCGGGCTTTTTTATAAAAACAATAATGCTTTTTTGCCCGCAAAAAGCTATTCCCCAATCAAGCAGACTGGGACATATATACATTTTATTTTTTTAAGGGATAATTTGTTTCACGAAAATCCAACTAGCTGTTCGCTATTCCATCTTCCCTTCACTGTGTGTGTGTTTGCTCTCTCACATTGGCTGTAATTAATTCACGGATGTCGACAGCTCATTTGTCTAATGGCGTGTTCAATCATGGCCGACACTCAACAACAATCACATCTATTTCTGTATACGGTTACTGTAAAACTTTCTCATTTTTCCGCTCCTTCAGGGAGATGGGGACCACTATTCCAGTTCGTACACATAGGGAAAAGTGTCTCCAGATCACGTCAATGTGCCGTGGTAGTTTATGTAGCCATCTATTGTTGTCACCTCCTCCAACATGCTGGAAGTCTGCTTCTTCTTTAACCTTTCAACTCCCAAGGAGCATAGGCCTTCAACAGACTTGTGTCAAGTCTTCCTGTCACGCGCCATCAGCTCAAGGTCTTTCCTTGTCTTCTTCATGCCCTTCATGTCTGTCTCCAGTTCTCTTCTCCACGTGTTCTTCATGCCCTTCATGTCTGTCTCCAGTTCTCATCTCCACGTGTTCTTCATGCCCTTCATGTCTGTCTCCAGTTCTCATCTCCACGTGTTCTTCATGCCCTTCATGTCTGTCTCCAGTTCTCTTCTCTGTCTTCTTCATGCCCTTCATGTCTGTCTCCAGTTCTCTTCTCTATGTGTTCTTCATGCCCTTCATGTCTGTCTCCAGTTCTCATCTCCACGTGTTCTTCATGCCCTTCATGTCTGTCTCCAGTTCTCTTCTCTATGTCTTCTTCATGCCCTTCATGTCTGTCTCCAGTTCTCTTCTCTATGTGTTCTCCATGCACTTCATGTCTGTCTCCAGTTCTCTTCTCTACGTGTTCTTCATGCCCTTCATGTCTGTCTCCAGTTCTCTTCTTCACGTGTTCTTCATGCCCTTCATTTCTGTCTCCAGTTCTCTTCTCTATGTGTTCTTCATGCCCTTCATGTCTGTCTCCAGTTCTCATCTCCACGTGTTCTTCATGCCCTTCATGTCTGTCTCCAGTTCTCTTCTCTATGTGTTCTTCATGCCCTTCATGTCTGTCTATAGTTCTCTTCTCTATGTGTTCTTCATGCCCTTCATGTCTGTCTCCAGTTCTCTTCTCTATGTGTTCTTCATGCCCTTCATGTCTGTCTCCAGTTCTCTTCTCTATGTCTTCTTCATGCCCTTCATGTCTGTCTCCAGTTCTCTTCTCCCCGTGTTCTTCATGCCCTTCATGTCTGTCTCCAGTTCTCATCTCCACGTGTTCTTCATGCCCTTCATGTCTGTCTCCAGTTCTCTTCTCTGTGTCTTCTTCATGCCCTTCATGTCTGTCTCCAGTTCTCTTCTCTATGTGTTCTTCATGCCCTTCATGTCTGTCTCCAGTTCTCTTCTCTATGTCTTCTTCATGCCCTTCATGTCTGTCTCCAGTTCTCTTCTCTACGTCTTCTTCATGCCCTTCATGTCTGTCTCCAGTTCTCTTCTCCACGTGTTCTTCATGCCCTTCATGTCTGTCTCCAGTTCTCTTCTCTGCGTGTTCTTCATGCCCTTCATGTCTGTCTCCAGTTCTCTTCTCCACGTGTTCTTCATGCCCTTCATGTCTGTCTCCAGTTCTCTTCTCTATGTGTTCTTCATGCCCATCATGTCTGTCTCCAGTTCTCTTCTTCACGTGTTCTTCATGCCCTTCATGTCTGTCTCCAGTTCTCTTCTCCACGTATTCTTCATGCCCTTCATGTCTGTCTCCAGTTCTCTTCTCTATGTGTTCTTCATGCCCTTCATATCTGTTTCCAGTTCTCTTCTCCATGTGTTCTTCATGCCCTTCATGTCTGTCTCCAGTTCTCTTCTCCACGTGTTCTTCATGCCCTTCATGTCTGTCTGCAGTTGTCTTTTCCATGTGTTCTTCATGCCTGTCTCCAGTTCTCTTCTCCACGTGTTCCTTGGTCTTCCTGTACCTCTCTTACCCTGGGGGTTCCAGAACAAGGACTGTCTTTGAATGTTATCAGGTTTTCTTAATGTGTGTCTTATCCATCTCCAACGTCTTCTTCTCATTTCTTGATTTAGTGGTCCTTGTCTAGTTCTTGTCTGTTGTCTAGTCTCATCCTTTATGTCCAACGAGTACCTGTTAATTACCTTTATTTATTTATTAACTAATTTATTTACTGTTCACATGACTCAAGTTTTCCTCTATTATTGAGTTCACCTATCCGTGACTTTAACCTACCCGTCTATTCTGTGCTATTCGTCTTCCACTACATATTACAGTACACAAGTATTTAGGCCTTTATTTGGTCTATACTTGCTGATAAGAAAGTTATATTAGTGATTGCGTCTTTAAACTGTCTGGGTCGTCCACGGGTCCTATATGCCATAGTTGTGTGAGTGTCATGAGAATGACCTCAGCCAATAATGCACTTTTTTGGGGTGCAAAATTGGCTGAGCGTCCTTTCGCGATGTACTGTCACAGCAAGGCGATGGCGCCGTTTGGTTGGTCCTAGGTTCGATTCCCGGTAAGCCTATCACTTGTATTTTCTTTTCTGTTGTCTAGTGTCATCCTTTATGTCAAACGAGTACCTGATAATTATCTTTATTTATTTATTTATCAACAAAAGACATAGTGGTGTAGTTACTGTAAGAAAGTACAAGACAGCTTTAACTAATGACGCTTCGGCGTCTGGCTGGTCGCTCCATAAAACTGTATCCTTACTGACTAGAGGGAATGATCCGGTTTAAGAGTAATCTGCATCAATAAGCGAAATATCCAGCATACATGAAAACAGCAGTGTTTCCGTCTGAAATCGTTCGTGGGTAACCACATGTGATTCTGTGTCTATCTCTGTGTATGTATGTGTGTGAGAGAGAGGGAAGTTCGATCTACATCACAGCATGTTCCGCTAAGTGAATATCGATTATTGCTAAGCCTAAATCAATACACAGACATTTGTTCTAAGTGATTTTAACAGAGTAACTGTGTACTGCTAGGGTTTATGGTAATGTACTATTGTTCTACTTTGAAGGAACGTATAGGGAACAATATCTCAGGTATAACTGAGACACTGGAACTGTTGAGGCTGTCATTTGGCTGGTACGGAGAATGATGACGTCAACATGGAATTCTCACTAGGCTGTCAAATAACGTCCAAATACAGGATTTATTCTAATGAGAAAACCACGTCCCAATACTGGATGTATTCTCATGAGAAGACAACATCTAAAAAGCTACTTATTCTCTCTCTTGATGAAAACACTTCTGGATGCGTGATTTAAATATGTGGCTAGCATCAGTGACAGCCTTATGTTCCAAATGGAATGCCAAGGAGTGGTAGTTTATACATGGTGATTTATTCCCGAGAGAAAACAATGCCCAATACATTAATTATTCTCATGAGAAAATACCGTCCCATAATCACAGTTTATTCTCATAAGAAAACAGCGTCCGATTATCACGCTTTATTCTCATAAGAAAACACCGTCCTATAATCACAGTTTATTCTCATGAGAAAACACCGTCCCATAATCACAGTTTATTCTCATGAGAAAATACCGTCCCATATCACGCTTTATTCTCATGAAAAAATACCGTCCCATAATCACAGTTTATTCTCATGAGAAAAAAGCCATAAAGCTTCTGAAAGATGGAAAAGCAGCTGGTCCAGATCCAGTAGAGGCCATCAAAACAGATATTGATACCTTTACAGAGATATTATACAAACTACTTGGCAAAGTCTGGGAGAGAGAGGAAATACCAGCAGAATGGAAGGAAGGTTATCTGGTCCAGTTGCCTAAGAAGGGAAATTTACAAGAGTGCACAAATTAAAGAGGAATAATGTTACTATCAGTGCCAGGAAAAGTATTAAACAGAATCATCCTTAAGAGATTAAAAGAGTCCATATACAAGCAACTGAGAGATGAACAAGCAGATTTTCGACAAAACAGATCCTGTACAGTCCAGATAGCCACATTGAGAATAATAGTTGAATAAAGTCTGGAATGGAATTCACCGCTATACATCGGATTCGTGGACTATGAAAAGGCATTTGACAGTGTAAACAGAGAACCGCTTTGGAAATTGATGAGGCATTATGGAGTTTCCATGAAGATCATTAACTTAATAAAGAAGACCTATGAAGACATGACATACAGAGTTCTTCATGAAGGACAACTTACAGAACCGTTTAGGATTAGAACGGGAGTGAGACAGTGATGCCAAAAATGCCTCTTGTCTCAATTTCTTTTCTCACTAGCAATAGATTGGGTTATGAAAACATCGACATCACACAACAGAAATGCAATCCAGTGGAATCTGACTAAACAACTTGATGATCTGGATTTTGCAGATGACTTGGCTCTTCTGTCCCATATCCATTATCAGATGCAAGAGAAAATGAAAATTCTCGATGAGAGGTCACAACAATTGGGCCTGAAAATACACAGGGAAAAGACAAAGATTATGAGAATAAATGCAAGAAATGATAACAAGGTTGAACTTGAAGAAACACCACTAAAAGATGTAGAATCGTACACATATCTTGGAAGTAATATAGACAAAGTTGGAGGGACAGACAGTGATATCAAAATAAGAATACAAAAAGCAAGAGAAGCTTTCATTGCATTGGGAAACATATGGAAAACAAGAGAAATAAAGTCCAACACAAAAATAAGAATTTTCAACTCAAATGTGAAGTCAGTCCTATTGTATGGCTCTGAGACATGGAGAACAACAAAAACAACAACCAAAAAGCTACAGACTTTTATAAACGGGTGCTTGCGTAGAATAGAAGGACTGAAATGGTATGACAAAGTCACAAATGTGGAATTGATGACAAGAACCAGACAAGTGCCAGTGGAACAAGAGTTGAGAAGAAGACGCTGGTGATGGATAGGACACTCATTGAGGAAACCTGTTGATAGCATTACAAGGCAGTCCTTGTTCTGGAATCCACAGGGAAAGAGAGGCAGAGGTAGACCAAAAAACGCATGGAGAAGAGAACTGGAAACAGAGGTGAAAATGATGAGGAAAACATGGAAAGAACTTGAGCGGATGGCACAGGACAGGAAGACTTGGCATGTGTTTGTTGAAGGCCTATGCTCCTTGGGGAGCTAAAGGGTATTGATTGATTGATTGATTGATTGATTATCATAGTTTATTCTCATTAGAAAACACCGTCCCATATCACGCTTTATTCTCATAAGAAAACACCGTCCCATTATCAGTTTATTCTCATGAGAAAACATCGTCCCATAATCACAGTTTATTCTCATGAGAAAACATCGTCCCATAATCACAGTTTATTCTCATGAGACAACACCGTCCCATATCACGCTTTATTCTCATAAGAAAACACCGTCCCATAATCACTGTTTATTCTCATGAGAAAATACCGTCCCATAATCACAGTTTATTCTCATGAGAAAATACCGTCCCATATCACGCTTTATTCTCATAAGAAAACACCGTCCCAAAATCACTGTTTATTCTTATGAGAAAACACCATCCCATTATCACAGTTTATTCTCATGAGACAACACCATCCCATATCGCGCTTTATTCTCATATGAAAACACCGTCCCATAATCATAGTTTATTCTCATAAGAAAACACCGTCCCATAATCACAGTTTATTCTCAAAAGAAAACACAGTCCCATAATCACCGTTTATTCTTATGAGAAAACACCGTCCCATTATCACAGTTTATTCTCATGAGACAACACCGTCCCATATCACGCTTTATTCTCATAAGAAAACACCGTCCCATAATCACGGTTTATTGTCATGAGAAAACACCGTCCCATAATCACAGTTTATTCTCAAGAAAAAAAACAATGCCCTAATGTTTCATTTATTCTTTAGGCAATCTGAGATAATTTTAAAGGGGATACAACGCCTGCACAGTTTAATCATTGTCAAAGACAAACTGTGCCTAACAAGGACAACAACAAATGTGTTCTCCCTCAAACACGAAATGTGAGAAGCTGAATTTTATGCACTTTTTAAATTAATGGAGAAAATTATGCCATTCAAACCCAGCTGGTTATTTCAGTACTGTGTTTACAAACCTCGGTCACCTAATGAGTGTAAACAAAAGTCATGTGAACACTTAAAACGCGTCTTGTTACAATTATATACAGGAGCTAGGAAACGTTAGCAAACGGCTGGGATATACTGGGTCGATGCATTTAACTTGGGAAACACTTCATAAATGGTTCACGCAATTAGTAATTGCAATAACCTGATACAAATCACAAAAGATCGTCACTGATTTCAGAAAATATGCTAACAAACAGCTGACATTGACTTCAGAAACTAGTGACAATGGAAAACGGTTTTACAGAGTGCTTACAAACTATCGTCACTAACTTGAGAAAATGGTCAAGAACAATCGTCACTAACTTGAAAAAAAAATTACAAACCGTTGCAACTACCTTGAAAAAATAGTTACGAACAGTCGTCACTAACTAAGCAAAAAAGTTACAAACAGTAGTCACTACCTTGACGAAATGGTTACAAACCGTCGTCACTAACTTGACGACATGGTTACGAACAGTCGTCACTAACTTTGGAAAATGGTTACATACAGTCGTCACTAACTTGATAAAATGGTTACAAATAGTCGTCGCTAACTTGATAAAATGGTTACAACCAGTCGTCGCTAACTTGATAAAATTGTTACAAACAGTCGTTACTAACTTGATAAAATGGTTACAAACAGTCGTCACTAACTTTGGAAAATAGTTACAAATAGTCATCAATAACTTTGGAAAATGGTTAGAAACAGTCGTCACTAACCTGACAAATGTATAAAATAGCTATTAACAGTCGTTATAAATGTATAAAATGGTTATAAACAGTAGTCACTAACTGTATAAAATGGTTACAGTCGTTACTAATTGTATAAAATGGTTACAAACAGTGGATATTAACTTCATCAAATAGTTACAAACTGTCGTTAGACACTTGCTACCACTTAATGGTAGCTACCAAATGAAACTACTACATGTACTACAACTCAGAGCAGTAAAACTGACACTATTATTGACCAAAGATTTCACCATCAACAAGTCAAGCTGGGAAAACAAACAGAACCACTTTCTACTGCCTAGTCTAGGTACTGACTGTAAACAACAAACTGCCATAACAGTAAAGATCATACGTCAATCTATCTTAATTATATTTTGACTGGCATTCAGCACGGACGCAGCAAGTTGATTCATATCTTACGGCCACTCAACTTTGTCTTCAGATAACATAGGAACAGCTGATTCTAAAAACATAAACTGAAGTACACAACATCACTATCGATAATTATCCTTCTCTCTGTCATGATGTAACGGTTCACAGAAACCCCAACACGAATACAAATGGACAAGTAAGGTGCAACACCAACCTACACAATTATACTCACGGTTACCTACTTCACACGGCCAGAACAGCAAGTCGTGGGAGAGCACTATTACGTCACAGCTATTAATTATGCCAACCCGCGTGCCAGATCGGCCAAACGTCAGCACAATTCTGACTGGGAATTAATGATAACCTGCCCTCGCGTCCCTGTAACTAGAGGTGTGGTTCCTAGTACCACGTAAGTCAATGAAATTCTTGTAGTTGTTCACTGGGAATGCCGCTTCTGGGAGATACTCTAAATTACTGGAGGAGGAGGAGGGGGGGTGTTTTAACCTCTTCTGTTTAAATCTCAATCTATAAGCGACAGTTTTCATTTGTATTAAAACTTCGCTTAACAACCAAAAAGCTACAGACTTTCATAAATGGCAGTTTGCATAGAACAGAAGTATTAAGTGGGATGACAAGATGACTAATGTGGAACTGATGACAAGATGACTAATGTGGAACTGATGACAAGATCCAGACAAGCGCAAGTGGAACAACAACTGAGAAGAAGACATTGGAGATTGATATGACGCACACTGAGAAAACATGTTGACAGCATTAACAGGCGGTTGAAAGGTGAAAGAAGAAGACTCGACTTTACATATGTTTTAGTCTCATCAATCTCCTACCTTTAATACGTGCATGGCTATCCACATCGTGACTTTCAACTTCATGAGTACCCACATCAGTAACACTAGTAGTCACATTGAGACTTGACAGACATATTCTAAACTTCGTGGCAACTTCACACGTCCAGCCATCGTTGTGTTATTTACAATGTCGTGCACAACAAGAACACAGATTTAATTAAGACAAAACAAAGCTGAATGAAAAGTTTAGTTTTAAAAAATACATAACTAACTTCGCTCTTATAACAAAAACATTAGCTAATTGAACAACCAGACAAGCGTGAAGTAATGATAAGGCTTACCGGAGTATTAAGAGGTGTCTGAGTTCCCATCTCTCGCTTCTTGCTATTTTCCTTGTCAGCATTTCCATCTCTCACTTCTGTGTTCTGCTTCAGAGTCTGAAAAACAAAATCAAAATAGAAAGGAACCCTCCCCCCTGTGGTTGTAGTAGAAATGAGCGAACGTCACTGACAGCCCAATGTGATATCATCAAAGTAAGCAGCATAGTCTGGCATGCTAGAAATGTAAAGGTATCACATTCTAATAATATATCATGATGTTTATCATAATCCATATGCATCTTTTCGTTCCCACTATAGGATAGGGCTCCAATAATTGCTCCCCAACTAAAGGGATCCAATTGTTGCTCTCAACCCATAGGGTCCCAATTGTTGCTCTCAGCATATAAGGCCCAAATTGTTGCTCTCAACCCATAGGACTCCAACTGTTGCTCTCAACCCATAGGGCCCCAATTGTTGCCCTCAACCCATAGGGCCCTAATTGTTGCTCTCAACCCTTAGGGTCCCACTTGTTGCTATCAACCTATAGGGCCCCACTTGTTGCTCTCAACCCATAGGGCTCCAACTGTTGCAAATCAAAAACTGCTGCTTGCCAAGGATAGGGCTCCAACTGTGGCTCGCTAAGGAAAGGGTTGCAATTTCTCTTTCGGGCCCTTTTGTTTTGCTCTGGCTAGGTGGCTAGGTGACTCCGTTTGCTTTGTTTTCTCCATCTATCGTTTTTCTGTCTGCTCTCCCTCTCATCCTCGCTCTTCCCCTCCCTGTGTGTGCCAGCCCTGGACATGTCTGGCTATACTGGTTGCTTGTTTTTTTTTTCATGGTATATCCGAAAATAAAGCCTTCTTAATCTCAGGTGCTGTCTAGATCGGTATGTATACACCGTTCATGCCACAGCCTGCAACATCATGATGTTACACAAACAAACAAACAAACCTATCGTTAATAAGCCTGCCTAGCTTCATCGACGTGGCAATGTCTTGACATCAGGATCTAGAAACAGCTCAGGAACATTGGCTAATAACAAACATCATATCTGCTCACGTAGGTGATTATGCTTAGCCATAAATTCTGTCTTCAGTATAGTTTATCGGTTCTGCTGTTGACTTCTTTACATGCCATGATGTTAAACTGTCCAGTTCGTCTCTCTGTTTCATCCTTCATCTCTCTTTCTATCGATCTTCCCGATCTTCCTACTGTGACAATATATGCCAGTCTCTCCTCAAATAACATGAGCAAAGAAAATCAACTGCTTACTTTAAAACCGCGTAATGATCTTCTTTTGCATTCTTCTTCTTCTTCCGTCCTTAGCCGCCGACCGTCAAAGCAGTCAGTGGCCATTACGCCTAGTGGCGTCTTAGGGCAACAGCAGATAGGTTTTCTTTGCCATTGTTTCCCATCACGCCTATTGGCGTCTTTAGGGCAATGGCAAATCAATCCATTTGCTGTTGTTTCCGTAATCGAAGTGACTGGCAAACGGGTGATCAGCCCGTTGGTTTCTTTTGTATACTGACCTCTTTCAAGACATTCTCACTGTTATTTTTGACTGTAACATCCAGGAATTTTGTTGCTAATATCCTTATTGTCCAAGATTCGCTTCCATATGACAAGACTGACTCTACATAACGCCGAAGAACCATTTTTCTTACTCCACTGACGAAGAACCAAGCCATGAATCGCCAATACAAGAAAGAAGACCCATTATTTGATCATGGTGATGAGACAGGCAGTGTTGTATCCGTACATATCTGCCGCTGAACAGCATCTCCTTCATGTGACTGCACCTTCAGTTACACAAATAAATAGTTTCTGGAAAGGACACTTTAAGTGTGTGTCTGTAAAAAAAATTGAACATACAACCGCAAAAATCAAATTACAACAGCTACCATAAAGAACCTATAATGAGAATGAGAATAAAATAGGCAGAATGTGACAAAGAACATTTAAAGGACATGACATGCACATAATATATATCCTTATGAAATCTACAAAATCGTAAATACGGTTGACAAAAGATATGGCAACAAGGGATTGGCAGATGAGATGAACAAATATGAAGACGGTTTGATCAGGGACTATAGAACAGACATGTACAGCCACAGCAGTATTCTACTTCATCATACTCATTTGCCTTTGTGCTCCCTGCGGAGCATGAAGCCACCACTACAGCTGGTCCCCTTGCAGGAAGTCTGCACCAAATGCTCGTATGCTTTTGTGGTTTCTGTGGTAATGTGTTATATGATAATGTTGCCAGTCCCATGTACAACCTCATATTAGTTGCCTTGTACGACATGCATCAAATTTACCACTTGCTGTGGCATTAATCAACAAGAATAGCTCTGTGCCAGAATTCTCAACATGTAACAATAGAAGCAAAGAACCCTAGCCCAAGTCAACTTCAGACAATCTAAGGGATATAATCAGCGAAAAGTATTGCCCTAAAGTTGAACCGCCGAGCGATCTAAGGGACACAACCGCATAATAATTTCTGGTTTTTGTGAGAAACTAGGGGTAACACGACCAAATGGAGCCTATGTGCATACATGCCAGGGGCTCTCAAAATTTATATGAAAATATTATTTCACGAATCAAAGACTGAATCAGCGTACACACTGCACAAACAATACTAAACTATCCTTGACTTTGACATAGTGATTTAAACAGATTTATGTTACTACTGGGGTATTTTCTTCGCTTTCCACAATTTCCCAACCGGAGCTCATTTCAATTTCTATCGCTTATGTCCCTTCGTTAAGAGAAACGATTCGCGTGTCTAGAGCAGATGTAGCGTGAGGGAACTTTCAGCGTGTTAGCTGCCAACAAGTTGGCCGTCTTAGCCACACTGTGTTACTGGACACATTCTGTCAACTTGCTGATGAAATTCACTGCCTTCAAACAAGCGATAATAAGAGATGTTTTTGAAATTGATTAACAATTTGACAACAACGCTTAAAAGATCTGTATTAAAGAACTTACAAAAATAAAAATCTGAGTCACAGGACGATTATTATGAAATGCCTAATCGTCATCTAACACACGGCAGAAGAATTTCGGCACAATTTTAAAAGCACGTATGAAATGTCAGAATGTAATAAGGAACTAGTAAGGCATTGTTTATACCTTTTACGCGGACGTTGCTATTTCTCTGTGGCGAAGACCAAACTCTAGCTTGTCTTCAACGTGAGAAACTATATTTAAACAAATTGTACTAGTTTGTCCTGTCAGCGCTAAGTCAAGCATCGTTCTCCGGTCAGTTCATAACCAAGTCTCCTTGTCCTGTTAGCGCTATATCAAGCATCGTTCTCCAGTCAGTTCATAACCAAGTCTCCTTGTCTTGTTAGCGCTATGTCAAGCATCGTTCTCCAGTCAGTTCATAACCAAGTCTCCTTGTCCTGTTAGCGCTATGTCAAGCATCGTTCTCCAGTCAGTCCATAACCAAGTCTCCTTGTCCTGTTAGCGCTATGTCAAGCATCGTTCTCCACTCAGTTCATAACCAAGTCTCCTTGTCCTGCGCTGCCAATTATAGTTCTGCCCATGTCTCCTTTATCCTTCTTATAATACTTCTCCGCGTCTTTTGTGTATCTCTTTCTATTTCATCGACAAGGGCAAATGTAGAAGATGAACCGCCTTATGATGACATTAGATAGTTTGCTCAGTCTGATTTCGATCCACCCGCCAACGTCTTCTGTCACTTCTTGTTCCACCGTTCATCGTTTCTCTTCATATGTTCCTGTCATACCAACATTTTCATCCAATTCTGCGCAGTCATTCATTTATATCAATGCAACTTTTTGATTTTCGTTATTTTTGTATTTATTTATTTGTTCTACCTCTCCATGTTTGACAGCTACACATTAGGACTGTCTTGACATCATTCTTACTTTAAGATGTAGATTCATTATAATCATCAGTTACCTTCTTGTTCCCTATGGAGCACGGAGTCACCACTGTAACTGCTCACACTGGTCAGAAGCCTACAAACGTTCTTCTAGCCGTGGTTTCTGTAGCAATTGGCTTTACAAGATGGGGTTGCCAGTCTCGTGTACAACCTCATGTTGGTCGCCTCATACAACATGCCTGGCGCAACAGTAGGCATATTCTTTCCTTGTCTCACCAGATACCCCAGGGAACTACACAGAGTAAATGTAGATACCAATACTATAATCTTCTTCTTTGATCCTTAGCCGCCGACCGTCAAAGTAGTCAGTGGCCATTACGCCTGGTGGCGTCTTGTAGGGCAACAACAAATTGATTCCACTTTGCTCGGTCGGCGGCCATCCTTCGTACAGTGCCCCAACTCTGGTTCATTCTTTGCATCTCAGCCTCCACAGTCCCAGTCCCTCCGCCAAGTTGTTTTTGGTCAGCCTCTCTTTCGTTTTCCTTCAGGGGTCCATAGCATAGCTGTTCTTGTGATGGCATCGGGGTCTCTTCTGAGGACATGGCCAACCCAGCTCCAGCGTCTGCCAGCTATGATGGTGTGCATGTCCTCTTGCTTGCTCCGAGTGAGCAGATCTTGGTTGGTGATGATATTCGGCCAAAAGATTCGGAGAATTTTTCTTAGGCATGTTGTGTGAAAAGAGGACAATTTCGACATTTCCTTCTCTGTAACTCTCCAGCTCTCCGCGCCATAGAGAAGCACAGAAAGCACACAGCTCTGATATAATCCTAATTTTGTGCTTGTGCTGTACTGAGAGGACTTCCAGATGTTGTTTAGACTAAAAAAGGCTGTTCTTGCTTTGTTCATTCTGTTGTTGATGTCTTTGCTTGCTCCGCCGTCTGGTGTTACTATGCATCCTAGGTATATGAAGGCATCTGTCTGTTCCAGTTGCTGATTCCTTACTGATATGGGCTCAGGGTTGCTCACATTGAGCGTCATGACCTCTGTCTTCTTTAGGTGGATGTTCAAGCCCACCTGCTGGCTATACTTATTAAGTCTATCCGTTTTTTCCTGGATGTGTTGATGTGAATGTGCTAGCAGTGCAATGTCATCTGCATATTCCAGATCTTCCAATGTAGAAAATGTAGTCCATCTTATTCCTCTTGGATTGCCCTCTGTTGTCTGGCGCATCACCCAGTCTATGACTGTTAAAAACAGAGTGGTTGATAAGGGGCATCCCTGTCGTACTCCTGTCTTCACTTCAAAGGTTAGGTTGCTCTGCCCAATGCTGCAAGTAAAGTTGGCATAAAGGCTTTTTATGATTGACACTACGCAGCTTGGAATTCCATAAGCCCTCAGTATTTTCCATAAACTGTCCCTATGTATACTGTCAAAAGCCTTTTTGAAAATCAACGAAATTAATGTACAACTGTCTTTGCCATTCTGAGCACTGCTCTATAATGTTCCTGAGGGTAAATATATGATCTACACATCTTCTGTTCTTTCTAAATCCTGCTTGTTCTTTCCTCAGTTTGTGGTCTACTGCTTTTGAGATTCTCTGTATAATTATCCTGCCTAGTATTTTGCTGGGAACTGAGAGAAGAGTTATTCCTCTCCAATTATTGCAGTCTGCAAGATCTCCCTTCTTGAGCAATTTGACAATTATTCCTTTTCTCCACTCTGTTGGTGTTGTCCCTGTTTTCCAGACTTGTGCAAATAGTGGTTCTAATAGTTCTGCTGCTAGCTCTAGGTCTGTCTTAAATAGCTCTGCATTTAAGTTATCATGACCAGGAGCTTTTCCATTCTTTAACCCTTTGATTGCTGTGATTTCTTCTTTTCGTGGGATGTCTGTATTAACATCTAGATCATGTTCAGCCTCAGGAACATTCAATTGTGTCTCTGGTGGTTCCTTATTCAGAGTTTCTCTGAAATGCTCTGCCCATCTTGTTTCCTGTCCCTCTACTGTTGTGATGAGATTTCCTTGCTTATCTCTTACTAATGTAATATTGTTTGCACCTCGTTTTCCACTGATGATTTTAGTTTTTGTATACTGTGCTTTGTTCATTTCTCAGTGCTGCCTCTTCTGCCTGTCTTGCAAGGTCATCCAGAAATGCCCTTTTGTTAACAAGGGTTTGACGTTTAACTTCCTTGTCCAGCTGACTGTACTGTTTGCCTTTAATCTGGGAGACTTAGCTTCTGTTTTCTTTCTTTTCATTTCCTTTCTCTTCGCTATGGTGTTTAGCGTATCTGGTGTTGTCCAGTCTTGGCTCTTTCTTTCGTGGAATCCCAAGCATGACTTGCTGCTTTCCTTTTATATTGTTGAGATGGTGTTGAATTTCTGGTCAACATCATCGGTCTCTGTTCTTTCCTGGCTTTTGATAATCTCATATCTTCTCTTTACGTCGACCACGAAAGCTTTTCTGGTGAGGGGATCCTTCAGTTTCGTGATGTTGTATCTTTTCTGTTTGACTGCAACTGGTCCAGCAGCTCTGAGTTTCACTTTCAGTCTTGCTACTACTAGGTGATGATCACTTCCCACATCTGCGCCTCTTCTTACTTTCACGTCTTGTAGTGCATGTCTCCATCTGCCATTGATCACTATGTGATCTATCTGGTTTCTGTCTCGTCCGTTTGGTGATTCCCATGTTAACTTGTGCACTTCCTTGTGTGGAAAAAGTGTTCCTCCAATGACCAGGTTGTTAATACTGCAGAAGCTTATTAATTTGTCCCCATTCTCATTTGCTGTTCCACTGCCGCATTTCCACATTACTCTTTCGTTATAATTATTGTGTGCTCCCACTTTTGCATTGAGGTCTCCCATTACTATAATGAGATCGTACCTGGGTGTAGTTTCCATTTATTTTTGTACCTGTTGATAGAACTCGTACTTGATCTCTTCATCGCTGTCATTTGTTGGTGCATAGCATTGTATAATTGTGGTGTTGGTGAATCTCCCTCTCAGTCTTGCTCTTATTAGTCTGTTGTTAATGGGTTTCCATTCCAGTAAAGACCTTTCCATTCCTTTCTTCAGGATAATGGCTAACCTTCGTTGTGCTGACCATCCTCTCTGCCAGAATAAAGTACTGTTTCCCCTGTAACTGTCTTTATTCTCCCCCTACCTGTCCATCTGCTCTCGCTTATTCCCAGGATATGTATCTTGTAGTTCCTCATCTCTGCTGTGATTTGTCTCAGTTTTCCTGCCTCATTCATAGTTCTGACGTTTCAAAAACCAATTCTGGTTTCGTGTTTTGCGGTCGGGGCATCCGTTTTCATGCCAGTGGCTTCCTTTCGGCTTTCACCACTGTCAGTCATACGAGCCTGAGACTCCGGATGTCCGTCCCGCAGCAAAGTTTTTCCATTTATTGTTGTTTCCGTAACGTGCAATTTTTTTTTACATAGACAGGGGTGTCGGCCCTGTGCTAAAACCCCCAACCTGGAGGACCAGAGTACCAGCTTTTGCCTGACCCCTACCCACGCAGACCAGTCCAGCGTGGTTGAACCTACCAGGAGTAAATCTCTCACTGGCATAGCTCTGGGGATTGTCAGGGCAATACTATAATAATCCTGCTTAATGAACGCAAGTTTGGCGTAATCCTTCCTAATGAATTTATTCTGTTCGAGCCACTGTGTCACCAGCTAACCACAATAGTCAATACTACCACAGCAACATGTTTAAGACAACCGGAAAAGACAAGCAAGAAAACTTACGAGCAACTTGATCCGTCTACTGATGGTCATAAAGTTCCACAAAGACCATCGGTGGCAGGGCAGCAGAAGCAGTAACCTGGGCATGATCTGGCAGGCAGTATCAGATCACATGCGGTCTCTGCATCGAATGTTCGATGCAACAGATCTCCAACGGTTTTTTTGTTCTCTTGCCTTGAAGGTACAGGCGAACAATATAACCATGGACAAACAACAAAACCTAAGAGCTGCGAATCTTCGAATTCCACAAAATATGAATATAGCTTCAGCACTTCAGCAAGGTTATGTATCACCACGAAGTAAACTTTACAAAACCATACGATCCATAGTCCAAGTCATAACGCCGTCGTGTACAGTACGAAAGATCTGCTTGTACTGGGAACTTGAAAACATAACCCACTAATAATAATTCCCACCACGAGTAGTAGTAACAGGTCAACACACCCACACAATTACAACACTGAATTCATTCATCGTCAGGCGTGGGAAAATCTATCCCACAGTAACAAGCCACGTGACAAGTACGCTTTAGTGTAAGTCCTCAGTTTAACAGCACTGGCCAATGTTTACATAAACTATTTTTCAGGATGGTACGGGCTGTTGTACTATGAACCGAACCGAAGATACAGAACACAGAAACTACCAATATTCAGACCAGCGTTCGGTATGTCTGTGCAGGTCACCTGTATAGACTCTTTTGGTTTCCTTGAGTCGAGCGAGGTTCGTCCCTATCAGCCTAGGCTGAAGTCCGTTGGTTACGTAAGAAGACAACTTCCATTAAAAAATAAGTGAGCTCTGTCAACTGAAGTATACTACTGATTAAATACTAAGCCACGACAAGGACTACTAGTGTCTATTAGCTAACACGATAAAGCCCTGCATATGGCTAGCCCTAACAAGACCACGTACATGCGTTTCGAAGAGTGGAACCTGTCACATTTTAAATGTCATTACAATAAATCATTACTCTATTTAACCAAACCGTCGCTCTGATCATGCCCTTCACACAATCATCGTCATTTGTCTTTTCGCTCTGATCATGCCCTTCACACAATCATCGTCACTTGTTTTGTCGCTCTGATCATGCCCTTCACACAATCATCGTCACTTGTTTTGTCGCTCTGATCATGCCCTTCATACAATCATCGTCACTTGTTTTGTCGCTCTGATCATGCCCTTCACACAATCATCATCACTTGTCTTCTCTCTGATCATGCCCTTCACACAATCATCGTCACTTGTCTTGCCGCTCTGATCATGCCCTTCACACAATCATCGTCACTTGTCTTCTCTCTCTGATCATGCCCTTCACACATTCCTCGTCACTGTCTTGAGCCGCTCTGATCATGCCCTTCACACAATCATCGTCACTTGTCTTCTCTCTCTGATCATGCCCTTCACACAATCATCGTCACTTGTCTTGCCGCTCTGATCATGCCCTTCACACAATCATCGTCACTTGTCTTCTCTCTCTGATCATGCCCTTCACACAATCATCGTCACTTGTCTTGCCGCTCTGATCATGCCCTTCACACAATCATCGTCACTTGTCTTCTCTCTCTGATCATGCCCTTCACACAATCATCGTCACTTGTCTTCTCTCTCTGATCATGCCCTTCACACAATCATCGTCACTTGTCTTCTCTCTCTGATCATGCCCTTCACACAATCACCGTCACTTGTCTTCTTTCTCTGATCATGCCCTTCACACAATCATCGTCACTTGTCTTGTCGCTCTGATCATGCCCTTCACACAATCATCGTCACTTGTCTTCTCTCTCTGATCATGCCCTTTGCACACAATATCATCGTCATCATGTCTTTGCCGCTCTGATCATGCCCTTTACACAATCATCGTCGTTACTTGTCTAGTCGCTCCTTATGGAGCATGGAGACACTACTGCATCTGGCTGCTTGCATGAAGCCTACACTAAAGCATCTCTTATGGTGACAGTTTCTTTGCCAATTTATTTTACACCATGAAGTTGCCAGCCCCATGTAAAACCTGATATTAGTCGCCTCTTACATCTGTCTCTGGTAGCAACAGTCTTTTTCTGTGTTCCTCTCCTTAGAGACCACTGGAAACTACAAATACTCATGGTATACAAGTACTCAGATGTTTACAGTAATATTGGGTTATTCAACTTGTAACTTCAACAGCCCAGACCGTAAGAACAGGAAGTCAGCACTCAACATGCACAAGAAAGCCACTGTATATCTATCTATCTATTGCTCGTTGACATTAAGTAAACACACTCATTTAAAGGCGTGATCAAATGAGTAAGAAAGAATCCACTCGCAATAAGGGCAGTCACTTAATAAGATCACTACTAGATCATCAAGATACAAAGTGAGCATGTACATAACAGTCAAAACACCGAAGCTGCGTTCAGTGATCACGCACATACGTTTATAAGTTAAATGGATACTGAGCTGGCCATCTGTTTGTATACAGTAAAAACCATTTGCTGAATAAGCAATCTATCTTTTAAAAAAATTAAAACTTAATGGAAAGTAATTCTGAAAGTAAAATAGTCGCGGGGGCGAGATAATCACATAGTCTTTAAGACAGTGAAAAAAGAAAAACTGTATGGCAACCTTTACTCTCACATTTACCGGACTCTTACGTTCCAAAATAAAAATAATTAGATCCCTACATCAATTTAGGTAGCCGCGGTAGCGCTGTGGTTAATGCACTGGCTTCCTAGCTCGGTGCTCCATGGTTCGATCCCCGGTTCAGGTGGGATTTTTTACACTGCAAACTGCTCCGGGTGTGGCAAAGAGACTGTTCTTTTTTATTTCTATCCAACCCGCCCGTTTTTTTAATTATTATTTAGGTTGTTTCTCTTTTTCTCTTCTCAATTTTATCAGGTTTTCTGATTTTTAGAATGTTTTCATTCCTGGTCATGGTTCTAGTATTGTAGGGATCAAAACCCCAACCAACCCTTCTCTTTTCGGGGATGGGTGTAAAAACACCTGCCTGGGGGGTAGCGGGGGCTAGTGAGTCATTCCTTCTTGTTGATAGGACAGTGTCGTACAGATAGGTTGTGAATTATTTTTGTCCCGTCTGAGTAGAGTGGATTGGTGATAGATACGTGAGAAAGGTGTGAGAAATAGATTTCACGTGTGATAGCTTAAGGAGAAGATATGTCTCTGGAATGAGTAAGTTTCTCTATTTCAGCCTATCTATACGACTATAATTTATTACAAGACAACCTTGCTCTCCTCATACATATAAATATAAGTTTAACTATATGCACACACAGCTATGTGACACCAAGACACACAGACGTGAAAAACTACGGTTAATTGGGTATGGGTCTGACCAACACACAAAGTCAAGTTTCTTTTGTTGTTTATTATCATTTATACTTGACAACATCAAATATCTAAAGAAAGATCAAATAAAAATCAGAATTACATACATATAAAATAGCAGAAATAAATGTGCCCTCCCCTTATGGAGAAAAGAACCCAAAAGTTAATAACCCAAAGGTCGAAAGTTAGCACTATGTTCCAGAGTAGACAGTAAAGTAAACAAGTTCCTACTATATGCTACCCAGTAAAATGTTAAACAAGTTTAAGCAAAATCCAATGTTGATAAAGTCCCTGTAACAAAGAAAAATATGTTCACTCTCTCTTTCATACAGTGGCCACTCAATCACTCTTACCTATTCTTGGTGATATCCCTTGGAAAATACAATTATCCCCTGAAATATTTATGTAATGTCAGGTTCGCTTTCCAAAAATTGGCCCCCAGTTTCATCCTCTCCCAAACAAAGACTAGTGGGGTGAACGCCGAATCTGGTGCGGGTTTTTCCTGGATGAACACAATGGTTACCGCCAATAGTTGATGCAAAAGAGCGTGTGATCTTGGGGTTCACAGTTAAAAAAGGAAAATACTTCCAGTCTTTGGGAAACATGGTGGTTGCTAAAACTGTTACAATTGATAAATGATGATAATCATATCGGCTGGCTCTATGGTAGAGTGCCGATCTGAAACAGCGTAAATTCTGGATGCTACGCTTGAATACGACTGTCAGAAGTCGGGAATAAATGTTATTTTTTTCACACCCCAGTTGGCTGATAAAATTGAACAATATTGCTGGATTTGGTAAGTCCAGTTAAATTGACACGTTAAAATGTTTCTCATGTATCGTTGGCAAATACTTGCTCACCAATGAAATTGGTGACGCACAAGCCAAGAAAAGACAACATTAACCAATCAGTAAAAGAAAAAAAAAAGAAAAAGACCGCTGGACGCCCTTTAGATCAGGTTCTGCTAGGAATATTAAAAGGCTTATAAGTTAAACATTTTATGGGAAAAAGGAAAGTAAGTGCTGGCTATTCTATATACTACAGGTTGGCGTCTCTGAGAAGGAGAATGTTACCACATCGGTTTTTCTCAGCTAATAATGATAGATAGTTATCTATGATGAAATTTTGCTCACAACTGGGATCTATAACAGTGGTGGGCTTGTTGCACCTATGTGTGCTAACCAAATTGCTCAAAGCAAACAGGCGAAATTAATACGGCTGCCCTAAACCGTTGAAATGGGAGCTAGCGCCTTAGCAACTTGCGTTATAAACAGCGATATTGTGATTTAGAATTTCCTCGTTGCAGAGAAGGAAAACTGTTGTGAATATTCACAAGCGTCTATGTGATGTGTATGGAAGTTTTGGTGCATCGTCGAACTCTGGAGTACAGTCAGTCGCAATGGGTTCAGAGAATCAATAGAATCAGGAAGTGGAGATACGGCCCTGCTTGATCGGCCGCGCTGTGGAGGTAATTTCCTGCCACAACCATCAACGCCAGAAATGTTGAAATGCGCTGAGGGCATTATTCGTATTGATAGGCGAATCACTACTCAACAATTGGCCTTACAGCTGTCAGTCAGCATTGGTAGTGCAAATGCAGTTATAAAAAACTCTCGGATTTTCTAAGGTTTGCGCAAGATGGGTTCCTCGAAGTCTCACAAATGACCACCGATTGCAAAGGAAAGCAATTTCTTCTGAATTGTTGGAGCGTTTCAATGCTGATGGAGAGAACTTTTTGGCTAAGATCGTTACAGGTGACGAAACCTGGGGCACATCATTTTGAACCTGAGACGACAAGACAGTCAATGGAGTGGCATCCTCCGCAATCACCAAGAAGAAAGAAATTCAAGACAGTTCCTTCAGCTGGAAAGGACAGGATCACTGTCGTTTGGGACATGGAAGGTGTGATTCTTGTGGACGTTATGCCAAGAGGAGAGACAATCAATTCGCAAGCTTACATTAAGACATTGAAAAAAACTCAATCAACGTTTTCGCAGAGTTCGGCCGCACAAGAATCCAGCAGACCTGCTTCTCCTTCACGAAATGCGCGCCCTCACACAAGTCTGGCAACACGGGAAGCAATCACCAAATTGGGTTTGGACTGTACTACCCATCCACCCTATAGTCCCGATTTGGCACCCTCTGATTTTCATCTATTTGGTCCACTTAAAGATGCACTCCGTGGGACAAGGTTTGAAGATGATGAAGGAGTGATTCATGCAGCGAAGAAATGGCTACATGATCAAGACAAAATCTGGTCCTACGGGCTGTCTAGGAATACATGCACTTGTTTCGCGCTGGGACATAAAGCCGTACAACATGTTTAACATGGGGATTATGTTGAATAATACGATGTTTACATTACGACTTATCATTGCATATTGTGTATAAAATTTCATGCTTTTTGTAATAAACAGCTTAGAGAAAAACGAGTGTTATGGTGCATTTACTTTCTGAACGCCCCTCGTAGCTACATATATGCACACAGACAGGGACAAGACGATCTCTTATCCACTCCGTCAGTCTTGGTTAAATTTAAAAGGCACACGGTGTCTTTAGCCTACCCTATCGCCCGTCGCTAGCGCTGTGAGTTTTCAAGTCGGAGGGAGTTTATGCAAAAATCTTATACAATGTCAATTATCACAAAAAACTATCGCTGGTCGTTCAAGTAGCTATTAATTTGGTCGGTGTCTGATAGTTTAGTCTATGATATTAAATAATAGGCACTTATAATAACTACGCAAAATGAAATAAAACGTGAATTCGTTTCTGTCACTATCAGTCGCGCCTAGCATTTAACCAGTCAGCTAACCGTCTCTTCTTGTGTGAGAAAGCGTGTGGTGAAAAATTAACATTATAACTGAACATTCTGGTATGAAATAGTACGCGTTATTTTATTTCACTAGTTTTAACGCTTAGAAAATCAAAGTGAATAAGCTATAATGGTAAAAGCTAACTCTTTTAAACACGTAAAACACTAATTTCTATTACCAGACAATCAGAATGAAAATCCCCACGAATGCTATTAACACATTTTCCACAATGGTTCTAGAACTACGTGCTTAGACTATCCAAAAAATCTGAGTGACAACTGATAGCAGGTTTAAGAAAAACACAGTTTATATGTCATTTATGTTTCTCTGATCTATAGATGATATTACTTTTTCCCACTATTGTGTGAGTAACGGAGAATCAGAAACAGAGTTCCCAGATATGATCGGTCTTCTCGTCGAGCATTGCTATACGTCATCAGAAGAATTCGTTACGTCTAACGGGTCTTTTCTCTGTACGAATGCCCGCTTCCGGAAGATCAAAGAGCCCAGGGGTTTCTGGGCTTTTTCTGAGTACGAACTTCAAAAGATTATGTGTTTATTCACGTGCGGTCTGTCAGGTATCGTATGATTGACAGATAAGCTCGCGTGATAAGCCGAGGTAAACAAACCTGATTTGCTACCTGTTATGACGGGTAGGTCACGAAAGTTTATAAACACTTCGTTTGCTTATGTTCAAAGAAAAGAGGCGTGACGAAAAAGTGAGTAAACACAGGCTGTAAATGCATGGTTTTGCTAGCAAATCATAGAACGCTACGAGGTCACAAAAGACTGTCAGATTACTGCAGGCTCTTTTTCCATTATACGTCACAGACGGTCAGATAAATTTACGTAACATTGTGTACATTTTCCAGCGGGCAGCGGGCTTCGTGAGCAGTTTATTCTTTGACCCCCTTCCCCCCCCCCCCGTTCCAGCAGAGGGAATAGCTCTTCGTCGCTCGTGGCTTGGTAGTGTTACGGTTCGTCAGATGTTAAGATAATGTTATGATATTTAACGGGAAGCTCTTATGATTGGTTTCGATTATAATTTATGTAGCAGTCATAAGATTACGTCGAAGTGGGGTAGATGCGGTTTTGGGGAGATCATTCTAGATCTATGACTCATCGCTTCTGTCTTGCATAAGAAAATTGGCACTATATACAGGGCCCGATCTGTTAGTCTGGGTTCACAGTCCTGGATTATTATTGCCGTGAATAGTGTCAGACATAAACTCAGTCTGCCCGGTTAGTGGATATTCTGAAAGTCTGGGTATGTACGTAGATTAAATAAGTAGTGTGCAGGAATTTTAGCTAAAAAATTTCAGCAAGTCAGCGTAAGCTTTCTTCTGTGATTTCATTTTAATTTTAGTCAGTAGTTTGCCATCAATTACCTGACCTCTGCCAGTGTATTGTAAGAAGTATAGCAAGTGAAGTTCTGTGTACAATTTTTGGTGGTATTATTAATTAATATATATCAATATGTATTTAGGCCCTACGGCTGGTATAGTACGGTGTAATATATTAAGAGTACAAGACTATGTTATGATAACTTTGGGAGATAATAGTGTATGAATTCGGGAGTTTTGTTAACTAAAGTGGCCATGGGTATTTGAGTTAGTTGCTGCAGGATACGGGTGGTGAAGGGTGCTTAGTATTATGATATGGTGTATGCAGTTGTGTAATAAATATTTGTTTATTTTGATAACCACTTCAATGGGCTGCCTTTAATATTAAGAATAGTGCTGGGGAATTATTTACTAAAAGTTATACTATCGAGATACTACAGCGAAGCGGTGTTGTGTGGACGCGTAACTGCCTCGGTCACGAGCTGGCCTCAGAAGCAATCAGGTCAGCCCGCGTCTGTGTTAAAGCGTAAGAGGACAAGCTGTTGTCTGTGAAAGAGAGGGGAAGGGAGTGAGCTGTTAAGTCTGACCCGAGGGCAGAAAATTAGGGTAGAGCATGAGGGCTTGTATTTAAGTGGAGTATTATTATTCATGGTATGAGAAAGCGGGGTGTATGTAAATCTTTGGTTGTTAATGTGTCTGAATTATGATTTTGTGAATTGGTGTTTTATAAGTAGTTATTTTAGTGTTACATCCAATCACGGCGTTGTAGGTAACCCTAAGCCTGCAACGGACTTCGCCTTCTCGGAGAGGGAGGCAAGAGACATAAATGAAATTGAAAAAAACTGGTACGCGCAAAGTAATGGGCGCCCCTAGTTACGTCTGCAAGACGGAGCGGCATTAGGAATTCTCATGACGTGAGGAAACATATACCTTAGCGTGGAATTGCCTAGAAATCGGAGCGCTTGGCTCCTACGGCCCAATAACCAACAGTCTGCGTTGCCTGGTATTGTTTACATACTGCCACAATAAAGCAGTAGGCCAAAACCCGAAGCGGTTTAAATCCTCGTTGTGTGAAGAAGCGAGTGCCATCATCATTTCTAGATCTACAGCCAGAGGCAAATATATATAGTCACCAAGGGCCCCTTCATCAGTTATTCTGGAGAGGAGAGAGGGAGATCATACCTCTCTAAATGCTAACGGGTGGAGGTACCTCACGAAGGGTAACGCATCTAAGCCTCAGACGAAGACTATAGCGTCAGGAAGGCACTGAACTGAAGAAGAGGAGAGAGAGTGGAGTTTTTTTTCCAGGAACTGTAGAGTTAGATAGCTAATACTTAGAGTGGAGCCTCTGAGTTAGTTCTGCAGAATTCAGGGGAGTAGGATTTAGTGGTGTATAAGTTAGTTGTGTAGGACCGCCAGGAGCGCCTTTGAAGCATTTTAGTCAGATTAGTTAATAAGTCTTCCGCTGACTGGTTAAACGGGACAGAGTGAAAACTAGTGAAGAGTATTCTTGTGGTGTGTTGGGACTCCACATGTTATTTAGTTAGTAATAGTAGTGTTCAGTGTGGTGGTGGCTCTTACTCAGAGACAACCCGCCCGTTATATTTCTTTATACATTAGTTGTTTTTCGTGTAATGTGGAAGAGAGCGTGGTAATTTGATAATTGTGTCATTCATTGAATTGTTCTTTTTTCCAGGTTGTGCGAACTCGCACGTTATTGTTGTTTTTTTTCGCTGTGGTAAAGATTTTTTTTTTTAAATAAACTATAAAATGTGCACTGGATCAGTTTGTCTTTTACTATACTGTACTGGTAGTTTTTAACTGTACAGTTGTGTCTGTGGCTAGTAATTAGTGTAACTCTTATCACAGCTGAGCATGAGGTGGTGAGACAGTAGCTATAAAAACAAGTCACAAATGGCGAGGGAGAGTCAATCCAGGTTCTCATCCTTAAAGCTATATGCCTCATCCTCCACAGTCACTTTAATTCTCATCTTAATCTATCTTTTCAGACTTTCCTCAAAACTGGTGTCTTGTCTCTTTACTCAGACAGACTCTTAATTAAGCCATTTCGTGACACCGGGGTCGACCCAGCCTCATGAATTTGGTACCACAGCAACATATGGAAAGTTAAGGTGGCCGGCGTGATGCTGACCACATTACCCCTAGTGTGCCGATGGTAAAAAAAATATTGGCTTAACACCATATTCCCAATAAGCTCAATGGAGGTGTAATGGGATCATTTACCTTTACCTACATCAGATATAAACTATTTCTGCCATACTCGGAATGTACTAGTAAGGTCGCTGCACTACATAAATCTACTTTTGCCATTCTCGGAACGAAACTAACACGGCCCCTACACTATATAAATCTACTTTTGTCATACTCAGAACGAAACTAACACGGCCCCTACACTAGATAAATCTACTTTTGTCATACTCGGAACTAAACTAACAAGGTCTCCACTCCAGATACAATTTCTCTCGTCAACATCCCCCGCCCCTTGTTTTTTCAACGACAACTTGTTGGTCCACGTTCTTTTGCTAAACTCGCAATGACAACTAGAATGAACTCCAACACGGCATATAATCTACAATCATTACGGATCCTATACTGTGGATGGATAAATATACATAGAAGAAGCCCCAAGTAGTGAAATGTCTGATGAGACTAAGAATAGGAAAGAACCAATGCACCATGGGGAATGACGTACAATGTGACTAACATGAATGGTGCTGACAACATCATGGTGTAAAACATTGTTATAGTAACCACCACTGCAACAGCACGTGAATACTTGGAACAGGCTTCCTGCTAGCGGACCAGCTGTACTGGTGACTCTATATTCCATTAAAATGATGATGGTATGAAAGACGCCTGAGACAGGACGTCAACGTTATGAGAGAAACAGAAGTGGTAACATGAGAGACGCCTGAGGCAGACTGCCAACCATGAAAAAGACACGTGGTTAAGCGTGAGTGAACGAGGAAAGAGAAGAAGAATAAGCGTGCCCTTACCTGAAGTTTGGCCAATGGAATGATGTCACAGTTCAGGGGTCTATGCCAGACCGTCTTCTGGCTGGTGGCATTGTAATAGTAAAACCTGGATGTGTTCGGATCAAACAGTTCCCACCATTGGTTATCGTCGGTTTTCTTACTGCAAGAGAAACACAAATATAATCATTAGATCCGTGCTTTCAAAATAAGAATACAAAAAAAAGCTACAGGAGCTTTCACTGCATTACGAAATATATGGTGATCAAAAGAAACATAAAAATAAGATTCTTCAACTAAAAGTGTCAAGCCAGTCCTATTGTATGGCTCAGAAACACGGAAAACAACAAAAACAACAACATGAAAGCTACAGGCTTTCATAAATGGATGCTGGAATGACAAGATCAAGAACCAGACAAGTGCCAGTGAAACATGAGATGAGAAGAAGATGCTGGAGATGGATTGGATACACACTGAGAAAACGTGTTGATAGGATGACAGGGCAGTCCTTGTTCTGGCATCCCCGGGGTAAAAAAGGTAGGAGGAGACCAAAGCACACGAGGAGAAGATAACTGGAGACAGACATGAAGAAAACATGGAAAGGGAAGACCTTGAGCTGATGGCATGGGACAGGATGGCTTTGGCATACGTTTGTTGAAGGCCTATGCTCCTTCTGGACAGTCACACAATACTAAAGACAGTCACACAATACTAAAGACAGTCACATAATACTAAAGACAGTCACACAATACTAAAGGACAGTCACATAATATTAAAGACAGTCACAATATTAAAAGACAGTCACATAATACTAAAGATAGTCACATAATATTAAGACAGTCATTATAATCCTAAAGACAGTCACCCAATCCTACAGACAGTCACATAATATTAAAGACAATCACATAATACTAAAGACAGTCATATAATACTAAAGACAGTCACATAATATTAAAGACAGTCACATATTACTAAAGACAGTCACATAATACTAAAGACAGTCACATAATATTAAAGACAGTCACATAATACTAAAGACAGTCCACATAATACTAAAGACAGTCACATACGATTAAAGACAGTCACATAATACTAAAGACAGTCACACAATACTAAAGACAGTCACATAATAATAAAGACAGTCACATAATTACTAAAGGACAGTCATATAATATTAAAGACAGTCACATAATGCTAAAGACAGTCACAAATACAATACTAAAGACAGTCACACAAATACTAAAGACAGTCACATACTATTAAAGACACAGTCACATAATACTAAAGACAGTCACATAATATTAAAGACAGTCACCATAATACTAAAAGACATTCACATAAGATTAAAGGACAGTAACATAATACTAAAGACAGTCACACAATACTAAAGACAGTCACATAATATTAAAGACAGTCACATAATATTAAAGACAGTCACACAATATTAAAGACAGTCACACAATACTAAAGACAGTCACACAATATTAAAGACAGTCACACAATACTAAAGACAGTCACATAATACTAAAGACAGTCACATAATATTAAAGACAGTCACATATTACTAAAGACAGTCACATAATACTAAAGACAGTCACATAATACTAAAGACAGTCACATAATATTAAAGACAGTCACATAATACTAAAGACAGTCACACAATACTAAAGACAGTCACATAATATTAAAGACAGTCACATAATACTAAAGACAGTCACATAATATTAAAGACAGTCACATAATACTAAAGACAGTCACATAATATTAAAGACAGTCACATAATACTAAAGACAGTCACACAATACTAAAGACAGTCACATAATAATAAAGACAGTCACATAATACTAAAGACTATCACATAATATTAAAGACAGTCACATAATACTAAAGACAGTCACACAATACTAAAGACAGTCACACAATACTAAAGACAGTCACATACTATTAAAGACAGTCACATAATACTAAAGACAGTCACATAATATTAAAGACAGTCACATAATACTAAAGACAGTCACACAATACTAAAGACAGTCACATAATACTAAAGACAGTCAAATAATATTAAAGACAATCACATAATATTAAAGACAGTCATGCAATAATAATAGAGTTATAATAAATAGTCATATAATAATAAAGACATATAATAATAATAATAATAACAGAGGTAATCATTTTAATAATAAAAACAGCCACACAGAAGATGAGCCACTGAGATATTCTAGACACGTTTCATAATTTCTGCTGCTTGCCAGCGCGCACATACTCCCAAGGGAGCAGTTATAGCTATGATGAATGATCTCTCTGGGACGGTAGCACATTATCTCATATAATTTCTTGTGTCATTTACAAAGGTCGCTCATGTGGCGTGTCTACTTTTATTTAAGTCAGTGTGTACTTATGAAGATTGCAACATTTGTAATCTACACATCCACGAAAGTCTGTTGGTAAGTTACTTAACGAATGATATTTATGTACACACTAATTAGATTTGTCACATACGTAAAAGGTAAAGGAAATCCCCGTAGGGGGGTGAAGTGTTAGAGACTTCACTATACTAGGACCAACTTTATAAGGTGGGGTGGAAATTCTCTGCCACTGCCTTCCATAACTCACGAGCAGAGTCAGGCGCCAATTTACAGCTGGGTAGACTGCGATATAACAGAAGCCCTACACCGTTAGTTGAGATACAAGACAAGCCCTACACCGTTAGTTGGGATACAAGATAAGCCCTACAATTACAGACATTGTAAAGCAGCAGCAGTATTCTACTTCATCATCATCATACTCATTTCCCTTTGTGCTCCCTGTGGAGCAAGGAGCCACCACTACAGCTGGTCCCTATGCAGATGTAGTGTTTTTTAAACTGTTCGGAGTGACTAAGAGGTATGGCGTCCGTCTGATGCCAAGCCTTCTCGGATAAGGGCGAAAAAATAGGAGGTCCCGTGTGCAAGTTGCGCACGTTTAAAAATTTCCAATGGCAGTTGGAAAATTGTAAAGAGTAGGCCTATCAGGCCGCTGCCTTAGCAAAAATTTAAAAAATTAGGAAACCTACCCACCACAAACATATTAATAGAATGTGTGATTCCTGTATACACACATTTGGATTCTCGCCGGTGCTAGCGGAGTTTGTGCACTGTGCTGAGATCCTCCTTGTGTGATCTAAGGGGAGAGATTGGAGCACTGATGGAGTAGAGTCCGTGTACAATGAGAAGATAATCCTTACAAACCAAACCAAAGTGTTATTTCTTCACTCCTATCCAACAACAACAACAAAAATGATGGGACACAAACGTGGAAATAAAGATAATGACCTGCCATTGTATTATATAACATTGAGTTGTATTTACAACTCAATGTCAGACCTGGTCTGTTTAATACGTGATTTCATAGCGGCCAGCTATTTTTACACGCTTTTATTTAACTTTTTGTTATAATGTATGTCCCTTTCAAATCTTGCAATCGATTTTTCAATCACTTCCAGATGAGCAATAGCTCTGAAACTTGGCATAGTTGTGTATTCCCGATGACAATACAATAATAAGTCAATTATTTAATAATTTAATATTGTAATTATGACATTATGAGTAATTAATGTTTTTCGTAAAGAAATGTAAACAAATTAGTGGCCATAATCAAGTTAATTAAAAATTCAAGAGTACTTGGTGTGATTTATTTTTTTCTATGCGTAAAACAGGGCAGTACTCAAACAAGTGTCTAGCTAAATCAAGGGAAACAATCCACATTAAAAAATTATGAATCAAGGGAAAGCCGAGTTCGATCTCTAGATGGCCTTCAAATTGAAGAAATTGATTGCACCAAATTAACAGGCACAAGGCCATGTAATATTGACGCTCTAAAAGAAATGGATCGCGTAAGAAATTTTAGACCAGATTTACAATAAGTAAAAATATTGTTTATGTTTTAGTATGTCATAATTTTTCTAAAACTAAAAAGAAGAAAATAAAATAAATATTTTAAACACACGCTTTTAATGCACTAAAAACCCAAAAATAATTGTTCAAGGAGTTTATAGCTTGCAGTCAAAAAATGTAACATCAAATTGACAAAAAGCGTAACGGAAGTTGACTGGGCACGTTAGATTTTATTGTATTTTATTTCTGGGGAAAAAAACATAAATAAAACTTATTTTTTCAAATGGCAGTTATTGAAGCTAGTTTTGACATTCGTTTCATGTATACTGACGTTTTCAATCAGCACGTGCAACTAGATTACGTTACGGGCTGCTTCATCAGTCATCAGCGTAAATCGTTGGGCCAGACATGATGACGTAAAGGTAATGAATGAGTTAGCTTTTGTTACAGATCGCTACCGAACGTAAACGAGAATTGAGAGAGAGAGAGAAAGAGAGAATGAGAGAGAGAAAGAGAAAGACAGAGATAGAATACTGGCACACGAGTCAAGTTGATGTGTCGCCATGACGGAACAGCCAGATCTGCTTAAAAGGTAAAGCTAGCCCAATAGCAGATACAGCCCTAGGGGAGTGAAGTGTTAGAGATTCCATTTTTGACGTGGGCTTAAACCAACCAGTTCCTTAGCAGCAAAATGGGAAAAAAAAAACAGGCAAAAAACAGAAAATATTCGGTGATAGAGTCCAGACACCAAAGCTTCAAGATTATACTAAATAAACAGATATATCATCTGTCCCACTCAGCCCTCAATTTGGCCAAATGGTGTCTAGAACTGCTGATAATACTTTCAATTTCATCTTATTTGCTTACTGGCAACATCCATCCTAATAATGTATTCGAGATTGTATATCAGTTAATTAAAATGATAATTATGTATGGATTAGCTAAGAGGTTAGAGCGTTATCCACTAATGGCGAAGTTCCTGGGTTCCTGGATCAAAACCTGGTAGCGTCACGTTCCAGTCTACCCAGCTGTATATGGGTACATGACTCCGCTCTTGAGTTAGGGAAGACACAAGCCGCGAGGGAGGGAACTGGTCACCCCCAACTCACAAAAAAGGTGACCCTAGAAAGGTGAAGTCTCAAACACTTCACTCCCTTACGGCAGTATATGGCTACGGATATATCTTGACCTTTATATAACTATATATGCTTTCTATTTTGTTAACCTTAAACAATCATACATCCTCTACTATTAAATAACAAAATATATGTATAAAATAAAAACGAATGTATGTGTGTGTGTGTGTGACTGTGGAGTGTACGTGATTGTGAGTGTGTGGAGTGTGAGTGTGTGGAGTGTGCGTGTGTGTGTGTGTGTACACACACCACAATACATGTGGATCACCAACATCAACAATCACACACAAATACTTACACACAAACATCAACAAATACACAAACATCGACAAATACACACATTTTAACACGAACAAATACTGTACATACAAACACAAACAAACACGCGCACATGACTGCACAAAAAAAAAACCACATGAAGACAAACATACAAACACATACAAACAAATATATACACAAACAAGAAGGAAAATGTTCAAAAAATAATAAAAATGTAACAAATTAAAGACACACACATTCAAGAATATATATATATATATATATATATATATATATATATATATATATATATATATATATATATATATATATATATATATATATATATATATATATATATATATATATATATATATATATATATATATATATATATACGCACTCTCTCCCTCGGAGAACAGTTAGTGAAGAATTATACAAGTATATATATATACGCACTCTCTCCCTCGGAGAACAGTTAGTAAAGAATTATACAAGTATATATATATATATATATATATATATATATATATATATATATATATATATATATGTATATATATATATATATATATATATATATATATATATATATATATATATATCAATAGCCATCTAGGCACTCTCTCCCCACAAAACTGTAAGTCAAGAGCCATCCACTCTCTACCCACAAAACTGTAAGTCAAGAGCCATCCACTCTCTACCCACAAAACGGTAAGTCAAGAGCCATCCACTCTATACCCACAAAACTGTAAGTCAAGAGCCATCTAGGAACACTCTCCCCAAAGAACTTTAAGTCAAGAGCCATCCACTCTCTACCCACAGAACTGTAAGTCAAGAGCCATCCACTCTCTACCCACAGAACTGTAAGTCAAGAGCCATCCACTCTCTACCCACAGAACTGTAAGTCAAGAGCCATCTACGCACTCTCTCACCACAGAAGAGCAAGACAAGAACCATATATCCACGCAGTCTCTCACCACATAACAGCAAGTCAAGAACCATATATCTACTCACTCTCTCACCAGAACTATAAGCCAAGAACAGATCATGAGTGCTAAAAGACGGGAGGATTAAGTCAACAGCCTGGCAGAATTTCAGGAACAAGATGACCCTTTGATCATTATTTTGTCTCGCGTATTCCAAAAACATGGCTGAGAGCAGAAAACCCCTGCGATTGGCTGATTAAGTTTCCGACTGTAAACTTAAATCCTGAGCAGAAATGATCTCAGACTGTGCACAGATAATTATGCGTTTCATGAGCTCCAGCGTTACTGGAATGTGAGGGTCAAAATGAAGGAATGAAGACAGACAGACGGACGGACAGACAGACATCTACACATGCAGACAATGAGATGGCAATAAAGAGCTTGTCATTATCATCATCACTGTTTTTCTTGTCCCCTCCTTTGCAGCCTAGTGTACCAGTGTAGCTGGTCCTTTATCAAGGCTTAGCCTAGTGTACCAGTGTAGCTGGTACTTTGTCAAGGCTTAGCCTAGTGTACCAGTGTAGCTGGTACTTTGTCAAGGCTTAGCCTAGTGTACCAGTGTAGCTGGTACTTTATCAAGGCTTAGCCTAGTGTACCAGTGTAGCCGGTCCTTTGTCAAGGCTTAGCCTACTGTACCAGTGTAGCCGGTCCTTTGTCAAGGCTTAGCCTACTGTACCAATGTAGCTGGTCCTTTGTCAAGGCTTAGCCTAGTGTACCAGTGTAGCTGGTCCTTTGTCAAGGCTTAGCCTAGTGTACCAGTGTAGCCGGTCCTTTGTCAAGGCTTAACCTACTGTACCAGTGTAGCCGGTCCTTTGTCAAGGCTTAACGTACTGTACCAGTGTAGCCGGTCCTTTGTCAAGGCTTAGTCTAGTGTACCAATGTAGCTGGTCCTTTGTCAAGGCTTAGCCTAGTGTACCAGTGTAGCTTGTACATTGTCAAGGCTTAGCCTAGTGTACCAGTGTAGCCGGTCCTTTGTCAAGGCTTAGCCATGTGTACCAGTGTAGCTGGTCCTTTGTCAAGGCTTAGCCTGGTGTACCAGTGTAGATGGTCCTTTGTCAAAGCTTAGCCTAGTGTACCAGTGTAGCCGGTCCTTTGTCAAGGCTTAGCCTACTGTACCAGTGTAGCCGGTCCTTTGTCAAGGCTTAGCCTAGTGTACCAGTGTAGCCGGTCCTTTGTCAAGGCTTAACCTACTGTACCAGTGTAGCCGGTCCTTTGTCAAGGCTTAACGTACTGTACCAGTGTAGCCGGTCCTTTGTCAAGGTTTAGTCTAGTGTACCAATGTAGCTGGTCCTTTGTCAAGGCTTAGCCTAGTGTACCAGTGTAGCCGGTCCTTTGTCAAGGCTTAGCCTAGTGTACCAGTGTAGATGGTCCTTTGTCAAGGCTTAGCCTAGTGTACCAGTGTAGCCGGTCCTTTGTCAAGCTTAGCCTACTGTACCAGTGTAGCCGGTCCTTTGTCAAGGCTTAGCCTAGTGTACCAGTGTAGCCGGTCCTTTGTCAAGGCTTAACCTACTGTACCAGTGTAGCCGGTCCTTTGTCAAGGCGTAACGTACTGTACCAGTGTAGCCGGTCCTTTGTCAAGGCTTAGTCTAGTGTACCAATGTAGCTGGTCCTTTGTCAAGGCTTAGCCTAGTGTACCATTGTAGCTGGTCCTTTGTCAAAGCTTAGCCTAGTGTACCAGTGTAGCTGGTCCTTTGTCAAGGCTTAGCCTAGTGTACCAGTGTAGCTTGTACATTGTCACGGCTTAGCCTAGTGTACCAGTGTAGCTTGTACATTGTCAAGGCTTAGCCTAGTGTACCAGTGTAGCTTGTACAATGTCAAGGCTTAGCCTAGTGTACCAGTGTAGCTTGTACATTGTCAAGGCTTAGCCTAGTGTACCAGTGTAGCTTGTACATTGTCAACGCTTAGCCTAGTGTACCAGTGTAGCTTGTACATTGTCAAGGCTTAGCCTAGTGTACCAGTGTAGCTTGTACATTGTCAAGGCTTAGCCTAGTGTACCAGTGTAGCTTGTACATGATGATAACGACGTTGATGATGATGTTGATGATGATGATGATGACGACCACCACGTTGTTGTTGATGATGATGATGATGATGATGATGATGATATACTGACTTCCATAACAGCCAAATGTTTCGAAGTCGCACCACGGATACCTTTCTGAAGAATCCTCCGACTGCGACAAATTTGATAAACAAAAATCCATAAAGTCACTCACACGTGATAATTATTTTATGTTCCAGCCTATGACCCTAAAAACACCTCCGCCTCTGACAATGTTTTATGTGCACCGAATCAAGCGGTTTCTGACAAGATAAGTAGAGGCATGAAAACTCAAGGCATCCATCTACATGTAGGCAGACAGATATACATATTAAACGGATATGAATGAGTTTTCGTAAGGTAGCCCACGGCAGCCTGTCAGATATATCTAGATGAAGAAACAAATGTAAGTAGTAAAATGTTCATGGTCGCGGATTATAAATAGTCTCATGTTGTGCGAAATAGCTCGTCCACAGTCATGGATTTTTCTGTCTCTGGGTGCAATCATCTGCTCTCACAGGGGCTGGTTTCCTACTTTGGGTGCAAAAAAACTGCCCACTAATGCGTGATTTCCTACTTTAGGTGCAAAAAACTGCCCACTGTTGCATGGTTTCCTACTTTATGTGCAAAACACTGCCCACTATTGCGCGGTTTCCTACTTTAGGTGCAAAAAACTGCCCACTATTGCATGGTTTCCTACTTTAGGTGCAAAACACTGCCCACTATTGCGTGGTTTCCTACTTTAGTGCAAATAACTGCCTATTGCATGGTTTCCTACTGTGGCAGTAAGGGAAGGAAGAGTGAAAAGTCTAACCTGAGTTGGTATAGAGGGGGTAGAAAAAGGGGATGCGCAAGAAGAGGGTTGCGCATAAGAAGGGTCAAAACAGAACAGAGGTTAGGCACGTTTTTCTCAACATGAGGCAGAAGCGTGATCCAGGCCGAGCAAGACAGGTACTCAAGTAGGAGAGGCAGCCATGTTGAAGTCTATAGTGAAGTTGACAAGGTGCTGTGTAATTTCGTAATGCACGGAGACAAGATTGGGTAGCAATAACCCAACATATTGATATTATTAATTCTTGACAAGAATGAAGAACGAAGGAGCGAGTTAGGCTCCACTCAGAGAAGGGTACGTAGAGTGAATTAGTTACGTCCATACCGTAGTCCTGTTACTCGGCTAAGATAGTGGCCATCTAGAACCAGGGAAAGGAACAACCCTGAAGGAGTCCGGTATCACTTCAATAACCTGAACCTAAATCGATAGTATCAATGGACAAGGATTTGCTTAGACGGAGTAAAGGATGTAGATACTAGTAACATCTGAACAAAAGTAGATAAAAGACATTACAATACTGAATATAATTCTCAATGGTGAGCGAGTGTTAAAGAGGAAGTGGGACGGACCAAGATTATTGGAGGTCCGGTTAACAGCAGTAGTCCACATTGTCAATAAACCGTATTCCAGTTGACTGTGGCGTTCCCTATTTGTATAGAAGATCTGCTTAGCGTTATATCGTCGATCACTGTGTGTGTTGTAACCATTCATTAATCATAAAGTTGATCGCTACCTTCTGGGGCAAAGAAATCCTGGGTAAGCAACGGCCACACAATACGAAATGGTGAGGTGACTGCGCCGTGGTTTCCTACTTTAGGTGCAAAAAAACTGCCCACCATTGCATGGTTTCCTACTTTAGGTGCAAAAAACTGCGCAATATTGCGTGGTTTCCTATTTTAGGTGCAAAAAACTGCCCACTATTGCTTGGTTTCCTACTTTACGTGCAAATAACTGTCAACTATTGCTTGGTTTCCAACTTTAGGTGCAAAAAACTGCCCACTATTGCTTGGTTTCTGTCTTTGGGTGTTAACCTCTGCCCACTATTGCATGGTTTCCTACTTTAGGTGCAAAAAAACTGCCCACTATTGCTGGGTTTCCTACTTTAGATGCAAAAAACTGCACACTATTGCTTGGTTTCCTACTTTAGGTGCAAAAAACTGCCCACTATTGCATGGTTTCCTACTTTAGGTGCAAAAAAACTGCCCACTGTTGCGTGGTTTCTGTCTTTGGGTGTTAACCTCTGCCCACTATTGCGTGGTTTCTGTCTTTAGGTGTTAACCTCTGCCCACTATTGCGTGGTTTCTGTCTTTGGGTGTTAACCTCTGCCCACTATTGCGTGGTTTCTGTCTTTGGGTGTTAACCTCTGCCCACTATTGCCAAGTTTCTGTCTTTGGGTGTTAACCTCTGCCCACTATTGCGTGGTTTCTGTCTTTGGGTGTTAACCTCTGCCCACTGTTGCATAGTGTTTGTCTTTGGGTGTTAACCTCTGCCCACTGTTACATAGTTTCTGTCTTTGGATGTTAACCTCTGCCCACTATTGCGTGGTTTCTGTCTTTGGATGTTAACCTCTGCCCACTATTGCGTGGTTTCTGTCTTTGGGTGTTAACCTCTGCCCACTATTGCCAAGTTTCTGTCTTTGGGTGTTAACCTCTGCCCACTATTGCGTGGTTTCTGTCTTTGGGTGTTAACCTCTGCCCACTATTGCGTGGTTTCTGTCTTTGGGTGTTAACGTCTGCCCACTGTTGCATAGTTTCTGTCTTTGGATGTTAACCTCTGCCCACTGTTGCATAGTGTTTGTCTTTGGGTGTTAACCTCTGCCCACTGTTGCATAGTTTCTGTCTTTGGATGTTAACCGCTGCCCACTATTGCGTGGTTTCTGTTTTTTGGGTGTTAACCTCTGCCCACTATTGCGTGGTTTCTGTCTTTGGGTGTTAACCTCTGCCCACTATTGCGTGGTTTCTGTCTTTGGGTGTTAACCTCTGCCCACTGTTGCATAGTGTCTGTCTTTGGGTGTTAACCTCTGCCCACTATTGCGTGGTTTCTGTCTTTGGGTGTTAACCTCTGCCCACTATTGCGTGGTTTCTGTCTTTGGGTGTTAACCTCTGCCCACTGTTGCATAGTGTCTGTCTTTGGGTGTTAACCTCTGCCCACTATTGCGTGGTTTCTGTCTTTGGGTGTTAACCTCTGCCCACTACTGCGTGGTTTCTGTCTTAGGGTGTTAACCTCTGCCCACTGTTGCATAGTGTCTGTCTTTGGGTGTTAACCTCTGCCCACTATTGCGCGTGGTTTCTGTCTTTGGGTGTTAACCTCTGCCCACTGTTGCATAGTTTCTGTCTTCGTGTGCTTTCATCTGCTCACAGTGGTTGGTTTCCTTCTGTAGGTGCAATCAACTGGCCACTGTTGCAGAGTTATCTGACTTCGGGTGCTATCATCTGCCACTTAAAAAGTACACAGTTATCTGCACAGTTTCGACCCGCCTTGTTTTCCCCGTTGTATTTTTCTCTATTCGACGAATCCATCTTTATGTTAAAGTCCTCGCAACCTCTCACTACTATGATTCCCCCTCCCTCCCCCAACAACCACCCCAGAAACTAACGATTTTATTACCATTATCAAATGATCCCAGACAGTTTTACTGCTGATGATGGTTTATGAATGAAGACCTGGACAACTAGTACCTATTGGGTCTCTGAGGTGACGACACCGCAAGAATAGGTCTACTGACGACTCTAGAATGTCGTTTAAGAGGCGACTAACATCACGTGGTGCATGGAGTTAACATAAAGGCTTTTGGTGAGGGTTTACTTTAAGTGTACAAGCTGTTGGGGTGGCTACATCCTCCATAAGGAGCAGAAAGGAAAATGATGGTGCTGATGATAACTTGTATCAGTTTATTTTTAACAATAATGACAATAACACTACCAGCATGAAGTTCCCACAAATAGAACTTACATTCGTCATAAGAAAACGAGCACAGATAACAAAAGTCAGGGGAGATAACTAAACACAGCGGGAGGCAAATCTCCGAGAAAGAACTGCTGGGAAGCGGCTAATAAACGTGTTAAATATAAAATGTGCTGACGCGAAAGATTAAGCATACGGTCTTCTAGGTTTACACACCCGGACCGTTCACGTTTCTCGTGAGTCAATATTCTCCCTCCCATTTTCTTAGCCTGTTTTCTCCTTTCATCTACCTGCAATCTGCCATTCTAAGTCCTTCCGGCGCCAACCACTGAAGATACAAATTGATGTTCACTGATTGAATCCCTTAAGTCAGGGGTGGGCATAAGGTAGATCCTGATCTAACGGTAGATCACAGTGGATGATCTGTTAGATGTCTAGGTGATGAAGGGGGAAAAGAGAAATAATGTTAATGCTGGTGAAATGTCTAGCTAGCCCGCTACCGAAGAAATGAAAAGCGCGATGTTCCCACGATTAAAGGTAGTTTTTATTTATTCCCATGATTAAAGCTAGTTTTTATTTAATCCCACCGAAAACACATGAGCTAGCTTAAAATATGTCACTTTAATCGTGAACTACAGGAGATCGGAACACGTTTTTTTCTTTCAAGTGAAGTTAACATTCCGTCAAATATCATTTGGTTTGAATTTTCCACCGCTCTGCTGATGGGATTGTGGGAAGGCGAACGTCTGGCTGAGATAAAAATTCCGTTTAGACTGAACTTATCCCAAGTATTTGTATTCTGAAACCTGAAATCCCACATGATCGTATCAAGTTATATCTTCAGAGAGCTCAGTGTTTCAAAACAGTATTTCCACAGTTCCTGGATTACCTGTTCTATGTGATTAGATAGAAGGTGGAAAGACTTGCCGGGAGTCTATCAAGAGATGAACACAGAGCAGCTGCTACCTCAAGCATGCCATAAGAGGCGATTAAATGTGAGTTTGAATATTGGTCTCGCAGCCTCACTATGTAGAACAAACTGGTACTGAAAGAATCATGACAACAGCACATGAACTAAGTTGTCGCCGACCTCCTGCAAGAGGATCAACGGCTACCGCAGTTCCATTATCCGTCATCGCCATCATTTGTTCTATAGCACCTTACCGGACATGAAGCTTTCGTCTGCTGCTGGTCATTCTGGCGGGAAACCTGTATGAAAGCACATGCACTTGCAGCGGTGATAGCTGTAGCGACGTTTTATATGACGACGTTGTCCACTAGTTTTAATGTACGCAAAGGGAGAAAGAACAAGGAAATCGCTGACAAACATTAGCATTATTATCGATGACAAATGTCAGGTATTACGACTGCATTATGCCCAGAACACTTTACGTTCACAAGTTCGTGCTATATGCCACTTTCTGAAGACACATTAATACACAGAAAATGAAAAACTGATTTCAGATGTTTGTTTCTGTCCTGTACCATACGCTCAAGGACCATTCCATTTCATCGTTATACCCTTCATGTCTCCGCGTGTTTCTAAAGCCACCTGTTTTAGCTACCCTGGAGATTTGAGAAAAGGACTTCCTGGTTATTGCTATCAACTGGTTCCGTCAATATGTGTCCTTCCCAACGCCACCGTCTTTCGCCATCTCTTGTTCCACTAGTACTGGGCAGGTTCTTGTCATGAGTGCCACAGTGGTGATCTTCTCATGGTATATCAATGCCCTCTATTCTGTGCAAGCATCCAGTTATGAAAGTATCTAACTGCCTGAATGATCTATGTTATTCTCCACGTTTCCCAGACAGGCAATAAGACTCTTTTGACATCTGAGTTGAAGATTCTCATCCCACCAATAAACAAAATCTATTCATACACACACCTATTTCGAATACGGATAAGAACACACACTGGTTACGAAGTATTTACTTATGAATTTGTAGATGCCTTGAATTAAGATCACTGACCATTATCATCCACGTGATTTGCGTATATTAATCGTGTTGCGTGACTGATACATTAAACGACACCCAAGAAGTTACAGAATGTCATAAGTGTGTGCTAGAATATAAGTATAGAAATGGTATGACAACATGGCCAATGTGGAACAGATGACAATAACCAGACGGGTGCCTGTGGAATAACAGATGAGAAGACGCTGGAGATGGATGGGGCACATATTGAAAATTTTCTGTTGATAGCATTACAAGGCAGTCCTTATTCTAGAATCGACAGGGTAACGGAGGTACAAAAGGTAAAAAGTAAAGGATCCCGATACACGCCCATTGAGGCATATTGGGAATATGGTGTTAGGCCCATATTGTCTTGACCATCGGCACACTAGGGATGATGTGGTCAGCATCAGGCCGGCCTCCTTAACCTTCCCAGAGTTGCTCTGGTACCCAATTCATGAGGTTAGGTCGACCCCGGAGCCGTTTGTGGTACACGGAGACCGAGAAATAAAGAGAAGAGAACTGGAGACAGAAAACACAAAACGTGGACAGGCTTAAAGCAAATGGCACGGGTCAAGGTAAGGCTTGGGCATACACTTGTTGAAGGCATTTGCTCTGTAGGGGGCTTAAGGATAATAATGGTGATGATTGTTATACAATGTCCCGGCATAATGGTGATGATTGTTTTACAATGTCCCGGCATAATGGTGATGATTGTTATACAATGTCCCGGCATAATGGTAATGATTGTTATACAATGTCTCGGCATAATGGTGATGATTATTTTACAATGTCCCGGCATAATGGTGATGATTGTTTTACAATGTCCCGGCATAATGGCGATGATTGTTATACAATGTCCCGGCATAATGGTGATGATTGTTTTACAATGTCCCGGCATAATGGTGATGATTGTTATACAATGTCCCGGCATAATGGTGATGATTGTTATACAATGTCCTGGCATAATGGTGATGATTGTTTTACAATGTCCCGGCATAATGGTGATGATTGTTATACAATGTCCCGGCATAATGGTGATGATTGTTATACAATGTCCCAGCATAATGGTGATGATTGTTATACAATGTCCTGGCATAATGGTGATGATTGTTTTGCAATGTCCCGGCACAATGGTGATGATTGTTATACAATGTCCCAGCATAATGGTGATGATTGTTTTGCAATGTCCCAGCACAATGGTGATGATTGTTATACAATGTCCCAGCATAATGGTGATGATTGTTATACAATGTCCTGGCATAATGGTGATGATTGTTTTACAATGTCCCGGCATAATGGTGATGATTGTTATACAATGTCCCAGCATAATGGTGATGATTGTTTTACAATGTCCTGGCATAATGGTGACGATTGTTATACAATGTCCCGGCATAATGGTGATGATTGTTTTACAATGTCCCGGTATAATGGTGATGATTGTTTTACAATGTCCCAGCATAATGGTGATGATTGTTATACAATGTCCCAGCATAATGGTGATGATTGTTTTACAATGTCCCGGCATAATGGTGATGATTGTTTTACAATGTCCCGGCATAATGGTGATGATTGTTTTACAATGTCCCGGCATAATGGTGATGATTGTTATACAATGTCCCGGCATAATGGTGATGACTGTTATACAATATACCGGCATAATGGTGATGATTGTTATACAATATACTGGCATAATGGTGATGATTGTTATACAATATACCGGCATAATGGTGATGATTGTTATACAATATAACTGGCATAATGGTGATGATTGTTATACAATATACCGGCATAATGGTGATGATTGTTTTACAATATACCGGCATAATGGTGATGATTGTTATACAATATACCGGCATAATGGTGATGATTGTTATACAATGTCCCGGCATAATGGTGACGATTGTTATACAATGTCCCGGCATAATGGTGATGATTGTTATACAATGTCCCGGCATAATGGTGATGATTGTTACACAATGTCCCGGCATAATGGTGATGATTGTTATACAATGTCCCGGCATAATGGTGATTATTGTTATACAATGTCCCGGCATAATGGTGATGATTGTTATACAATATACCGACATAATGGTGATGATTGTTATACAATATACCGGCATAATGGTGATGATTGTTATACAATATACCGGCATAATGGCTTGACTAATTTATGATGATGTATGTGTACATGTGACTCTGCTGAACTTAAATGTGCAGCAGCTAGCATACAAGTCACCTGTCGAGACATCATACAAATTAATAATGATATACATTACAAAGATACCCACAGGTAGTAGCGACAACATTACAAAGATACCCACAGGTAGTAGCGACAACATTACAAAGATACCCACAGGTAGTAGCGACAACATTACAAAGATACCCACAGGTAGTAGCGACAACATTACAAAGATACCCACAGGTAGTAGCGAGCAACATTACAAAGATACCCACAGGTAGTAGCGAAACATTACAAAGATACCCACAGGTAGTAGCGACAACATCATTACAAAGATACCCACAGGTAGTAGCGACAACATTACAAAGATACCCACAGATGGTAGCGACAAACATTACAAAGATACCCACAGGTAGTAGCGACAACATTACAAAGATACCCACAGGTAGTAGCGACAACATTACAAAGATACCCACAGGTAGTAGCGACAACATTACAAAGATACCCACAGGTAGTAGCGACAACATTACAAAGATACCCACAGGTAGTAGCGACAACATTACAAAGATACCCACAGGTAGTAGCGACAACATTACAAAGATACCCACAGGTAGTAGCGACAACATTACAAAGATACCCACAGGTAGTAGCGACAACATTACAAAGATACCCACAGGTAGTAGCGACAACATTACAAAGATACCCACAGGTAGTAGAGACAACATTACAAAGATACCCACAGGTAGTAGAGACAACATTATTAAATTTTGAGGTGGGGGGTGTGGGGGGTGGTTTGGGTGGAGGGGTTGTTTGGGGGGGGGGGGGGGTAAGGGGTGGGGAGATTGGGGGGGGGGGGGGGGGGTTTGGGGTGGGGGGGGGGGGGGGTGAATTATTTTACAAAGATACCCACAGGTAGTAGAGACAAACATTACAAAGATACCCACAGGTAGTAGAGACAACATTACAACAACATTACAAAGATACCCACAGGTAGTAGCGACAACATTACAAAGATACCCACAGGTAGTAGCGACAACATTACAAAGATACCCACAGGTAGTAGCGACAACATTACAAAGATACCCACAGGTAGTAGCGACAACATTACAAAGATACCCACAGGTAGTAGCGACAACATTACAAAGATACCCACAGGTAGTAGCGACAACATTACAAAGATACCCACAGGTAGTAGCGACAACATTACAAAGATACCCACAGGTAGTAGAGACAACATTACAAAGATACCCACAGGTAGTAGAGACAACATTACAAAGATACCCACAGGTAGTAGCGACAACATTACAAAGATACCCACAGGTAGTAGAGACAACATTACAAAGATACCCAACATTACAAACTGGTAGTAGAGACAACATTACAAAGATACCCACAGGTAGTAGCGACAACATTACAAAGATACCCACAGGTAGTAGCGACAACATTACAAAGATACCCACAGGTAGTAGGTGACAACACAGATCCCACAGGTAGTAGCGACAACATTACAAAGATACCCACAGGTAGTAGCGACAACATTACAAAGATACCCACAGGTAGTAGCGACAACATTACAAAGATACCCACAGGTAGTAGAGACAACATTACAAAGATACCCACAGGTAGTAGAGACAACATTACAAAGATACCCACAGGTAGTAGCGACAACATTACAAAGATACCCACAGGTAGTAGCGACAACATTACAAAGATACCCACAGGTAGTAGCGACAACATTACAAAGATACCCACAGGTAGTAGCGACAACATTACAAAGATACCCACAGGTAGTAGAGACAAACATTACAAAGAGACCCACAGGTAGTAGCGACAACAGTACAAACATACCCACAGGTAGTAGCGACAACATTACAAAGATACCCACAGGTAGTAGCGACAACATTACAAGGATACCCACAGGTAGTAGAGACAACATTACAAGGATACCCACAGGTAGTAGCGACAACATTACAAAGATACCCACAGGTAGTAGAGACAACATTACAAAGATACCCACAGGTAGTAGCGACAACATTACAAAGATACCCACAGGTAGTAGCGACAACATTACAAAGATACCCACAGGTAGTAGCGACAACATTACAAAGATACCCACAGGTAGTAGCGACAACATTACAAAGATACCCACAGGTAGTAGCGACAACATTACAAAGATACCCACAGGTAGTAGCGACAACATTACAAAGATACCCACAGGTAGTAGCGACAACATTACAAAGATACCCACAGGTAGTAGCGACAACATTACAAAGATACCCACAGGTAGTAGCGACAACATTACAAAGATACCCACAGGTAGTAGCGACAACATTACAAAGATACCCACAGGGTAGTAGCGACAACATTACAAAGATACCCACAGGTAGTAGCGACAACATTACAAAGATACCCACAGGTAGTAGCGACAACATTACAAAGATACCCACAGGTAGTAGCGACAACATTACAAAGATACCCACAGGTAGTAGAGACAACATTACAAAGATACCCACAGGTAGTAGCGACAACATTACAAAGATACCCACAGGTAGTAGCGACAACATTACAAAGATACCCACAGGTAGTAGCGACAACATTACAAAGATACCCACAGGTAGTAGCGACAACATTACAAAGATACCCACAGGTAGTAGCGACAACATTACAAAGATACCCACAGGTAGTAGCGACAACATTACAAAGATACCCACAGGTAGTAGCGACAACATTACAAAGATACCCACAGGTAGTAGTGACAACATTACTTCTTACAGATCGAAATTATCAGCAAGAAGAATGACAATGGTCAGACGTTTTCCGTCACGTTCTACGGATCCACGTCAATCATAGACTTGACATCAAGGCACTGCTTATATGGACATACGTCAAATGTACACTTGGCCAAATAAGTACTCGGTCGAAATGGTACTTGATCTTACAGCACTCCATTACAAGGACATGCAGTCAATGGGACACTGAGGCAGAGAGAGAGAGAGAGAGAGAGAGAGAGAGAGAGAGAGAGAGAGAGAGAGAGAGAGAGAGAGAGAGAGAGACATAGAGATGATTACAACAATTATATATTCCGACAATTTGACATTACAAATATTCTTAATTAATGACCTGCCCGTGTGTGTTCTCATCATGGAATCAGTATTGTCTGTACGTAACTTTTATCTCTGCCGGGCGGTCTGCTGCCTGTAACGCCATCAACAAAGCTGCGGACTATTCAAACTAAATGATCGCAGTTACTGTAAATACATTTTTATAAACTAGCTCCTAAGTTTTCAAATGGAAACGTGCGAAAAGTACACTTAATCCTGAGAATCCCGCGCTTCTAAATACAGGCAGGAAAGGACTAATTTCAAATGTCTCTAGTTTTAACATTCTTTCTCGGTTCTCTACTCTCATATAGAGATTTACCAAATCATTTCTTGTCATCTAGCGGTAGACCAGGATTTACCTAATGCCGAACCCTGCTTTAGATCACATCGAAAAATTGAAAATAAAATTGTATACACTCACAATAACACAGAGTATTTTAAAGAAGTATTTGATGTGGTAATGTACGCTGAGAGAAATGGAAATAAAACTCTATACAGAGCATCACAACAGGATCATAAGAAATTCTTCCCCCGTCAGAGAAATGTTTCAGTCCTTATAGACATTCTGACAAATATATCAGTGCAGCAGTTTCATACGCCCGGTGTAAGGTGTTGTGCACAGCCAACTTAGCATCACATAATATGTTATCATCATCAAGTGCTATATTCACATCGAAGGTCGGCTGCAATGGATCTCCGTCGCCTTCTGTCTCTTGTCTTGATGGTGCACTCTGATAGACTCTTTCCTGTCTCTTGTCTTGATGGTGCACTCTGATAGACTCTTTCCCGTCTCTTGTCTTGATGGTGCACTTTGATAGACTCTTTCCCGTCTCTTGTCTTGATGGTGCACTCTGATAGACTCTTTTCTGTCTCTTGTCTTGATGGTGCACTCTGATAGACTCTTTCCTGTCTCTTGTCTTGATGGTGCACTCTGATAGACTCGTTCCTTCTCTTGTCTTGATGGTGCACTCTGATAGACTCTTTCCTGTCTCTTGTCTTGATGGTGCACTCTGATAGACTCTTTCCCGTCTCTTGTCTTGATGGTGCACTCTGATAGACTCTTTCCCGTCTCTTGTCTTGATGGTGCACTCTGATAGACTCTTTCCTGTCTCTTGTCTTAATGGTGCACTCTGATAGACTCTTTCCCGTCTCTTGTCTTGATGGTGCACTCTGATAGACTCCTTCCTGTCTCTTGTCTTGATGGTGCACTCTGATAGACTCTTTCCCGTCTCTTGTCTTGATGGTGCACTCTGATAGACTCTTTCCCGTCTCTTGTCTTGATGGTGCACTCTGATAGACTCTTTTCTGTCTCTTGTCTTGATGGTGCACTCTGATAGACTCTTTCCCGTCTCTTGTCTTGATGGTGCACTCTGATAGACTCCTTCCTGTCTCTTGTCTTGATGGTGCACTCTGATAGACTCTTTCCCGTCTCTTGTCTTGATGGTGCACTCTGATAGACTCTTTCCCGTCTCTTGTCTTGATGGTGCACTCTGATAGACTCTTTCCTGTCTCTTGTCTTGATGGTGCACTCTGATAGACTCTTTCCCGTCTCTTGTCTTGATGGTGCACTCTGATAGACTCTTTCCTGTCTCTTGTCTTGATGGTGCACTCTGATAGACTCTTTCCTGTCTCTTGTCTTGATGGTGCACTCTGATAGACTCTTTCCTGTCTCTTGTCTTGATGGTGCACTCTGATAGACTCTTTCCCGTCTCTTGTCTTGATGGTGCACTCTGATAGACTCTTTCCCGTCTCTTGTCTTGATGGTGCACTCTGATAGACTCTTTCCCGTCTCTTGTCTTGATGGTGCACTCTGATAGACTCTTTTCTGTCTCTTGTCTTGATGGTGCACTCTGATAGACTCTTTCCCGTCTCTTGTCTTGATGGTGCACTCTGATAGACTCTTTCCCGTCTCTTGTCTTGATGGTGCACTCTGATAGACTCTTTTCTGTCTCTTGTCTTAATGGTGCACTCTGATAGACTCTTTCCCGTCTCTTGTCTTGATGGTGCACTCTGATAGACTCTTTCCTGTCTCTTGTCTTAATGGTGCACTCTGATAGACTCTTTCCCGTCTCTTGTCTTGATGGTGCACTCTGATAGACTCTTTCCCGTCTCTTGTCTTGATGGTGCACTCTGATAGACTCTTTGCTGTCTCTTGTCTTGATGGTGCACTCTGATAGACTCTTTCCCGTCTCTTGTCTTGATGGTGCACTCTGATAGACTCTTTTCTGTCTCTTGTCTTGATGGTGCACTCTGATAGACTCTTTCCTGTCTCTTGTCTTGATGGTGCACTCTGATAGACTCTTTCCCGTCTCTTGTCTTGATGGTGCACTCTGATAGACTCTTTCCTGTCTCTTGTTTCGATGGTGCACTCTGATAGACTTTTTCGTGTCTCTTGTCTTGATGGTGCACTTTGATGACTCTTTCCTGTCCATCTCTTTAAGATATCTTCCCACTTATCGCGCTGTCTTTCTCTTGCATGTTTACCTTCAAATCTTCCTGAGTAAAGTGTGTCTTTTTATATGGTCAAAATGATGTAACTGTCTAATTTTGATCTCCTTCACTGTCTTTACATTGCTTGGTTTTCTATGACTATTTATTTGTTTTCTTCTCTGTTCATGAGACGTGCCCCATTCTTCTATATATCCACATGTCATAGACCTGTTTTTGTTCATCTTCACATGCGTTATACACAGCACTAATGACTACACATTCAGATATGTCTTCTGTTTTCTTCGTTGTTCTCTGTCATTTAACGGCAACAATTTCTGTCACCAAACTACGGCGGTCTATCTCATTCTTCTGTGATCGCTGTCGTATAACGGTATCTATTTCTGTAATAAAGTTGGCGGTCTGTCTCAGGCTTCTCTCATACCAATATAATTTCGCCCTTGAAGCGGTTGGTGAAGATCATACTGCTTTTGTCTGAGCTATTCTGCTCTGTAACACCGTGAATCATCTTACATGTGATGTTAACAATGTATATAAGTAATTGAAGAACATGTCGATGAGTTGTCTGTTTTTCACCTTCAAATGTCAGTTAGTGCTGTTGTTATTGTTCAATATTCCACACTTCCACGGCAATGGTCAAACTTGTTCATTATGAAATACAACACCCCTTACAGTCAGAGTCGGCACTGTGGATTTTTCAAGGTGGTACGGGGTTTCGTTTTGCCCCCAGCTCCCCTCTTTCCCCCAATGTATTGTTCTCTTTGGGGGGTCAGTTTTATACTATTGAGTTGGAACACTCTGTAACTGCTACATTTTGTTTTGTATTGGGTGCCCCCATAAAGACGGCGCCGCCGGTGCGACCGCACAGCTCCAACATCCTAACAGCCACCTCTGGACTGCTCAAGTTGTCATCTTCCTATTATTCAACATCAGACGTCGGGGCAAATGTTGACGATGCTGCTGTGGAAGTATCCAACATGGAACCACCACCAGAATGACCGGAAATATCCGCCCAAATTAATGTAAAACTAATAATAACAAATGATGGCCACGTTCCTAACGAGTACGTCTCATTCACACGGGAAGCTACTGGCGCCGACTTGGCTGGTGCTGGAATTTACGGTTTATCCTCCAAACCTTTCACGGGACACGTCATTACCCAGCAGAGCAACATCGTCAGCATTTGGGGATTTTTGAACTGCATTGCGCGTGCATGGTTAACAAGGCAAGCTGTCAGTCAAGTGGAAAGTGGGACAGGGGAGGGAGTGGGGGACGAAGATTAAGTGGTGCAGTTGGGGAATGCATGTCACCGCTGACAAATGCAAGGTTTCCAGTAAATGGGCAATATGCTTTCAGTTTCGGCGAATAACCAAACACATAGGGAAAGTTTGCATGTGGAACTTTTCAAGTCTGTGATAAATGTGTCTCAGTTAATCACGGATAAAAATTAAACTGCTCCGTTAATGATAAATCTTTCTCTTCCCTGTCACCCACACGCAAACATTACACAAAATAAAAGCAACAGTCCAATGATTAACCACGGATGAGTAAACGAGAATAGATCATGCGTTTTATTAGGACAAGAGACCAGGAAACTGCCTACGTATCGGCCATAAGGCCTTTATCAAGGACAAACCAATAAACATGGAAGAGAAAAAAAGGGAGAACTACGTAAAGAGCGTGAAATAAAAAAATAAGTAAATGAACATGATGTGACTTGTAAATGGAAATAGCTGGTGTCGCTCTCGTGAACTCAGAGGCCAAAATGATTTACTGCAACAAACACATATCATCTCATAGTGACCCAGTAGTTATGTAATAGTCAACTCCTTCAACAACAACAACAACAAATGCATCAACTTACAAACACAGAAACACATTGAGTGATGTTATGACTGTACACACCTTGTGACAAATGTACAGCACAACAACTAACCCAATACAGTTAAAATAATAATAAATCTTACACGTGCAACTTAATAAAAGTTAATAATGAATAAGAATAACTGGATGAATACTTCAAATAATCTCACTAGGCCAGAATATCCATTTTAAAAAATATGACAAAAATTACGCACAATTTAAGTAAAACAATTATTCATTATTTAAAGGAACAATGAACTTGTAATTAAACATCTAAATGTCAGAGGCTTGTTAGATGCTCTTCTCCTCTCTGGCAGTATTGAACTACATTTGTTGTGCGTACCGAATTAGCTGCATTATTCTGTTGTTAGCACTCTCTTTTTCCGTACTGTCACTGTTCACGTTTCACGCTCCGATGCATGACAGGGCCAGACAAGCGTATCGCCCATCCCTGAGAGATTAACTTAGTCCCTAAAACGTGATAATACCACATTGACTCCACGTAAATGCGAGCACGAAGTGTTTGCTAAGATTATATAATTACTTCCGACTCGACAGGAAAAATGTAAGAGGTTGTAAAGTAAAAATTACCAAGAATTGTCGGATGTAGCAACTCCATATACGCAGGATGACTGTTTGAAATTTTCAAACGCATGAGTCATACATAATACTACATGAGGAAAAGTTTTCACAATATGAACTTTAAATGTATTGGCTGGCTTTGAGGCGCCAATAAACAACCGCGCTGATTGGGAGTTTGTCAAAAAACGCCAGGTGGAAGCGTGGGCCGAGAACTTACAACATAACGTAGGAAAAGTTTGCACTGCATCCCTGAAATCGTCAAAGTAGACAGCTCGGACCTTGCCACAGAAAAGAATAGAATCAAGATTCTAAATTTTTAGGAACGGAAAAACGTATTAGAGCATCTTTTATCCACTGGAAAAGAAAACTCGCCAATATTAATACGGAACCTGACTCCTAAAGAAACTACTCAAAAGTCACAGAGGAATTCTAGAATAAGAAATAATATCGCAGACGTGTGTTCGAAGCATCTGTGTTACGTTGCCAAGACTATTTACCTGAGCAAGACGTCTATGATTTGCCTAGTTACTAGGTTGGTGGTACGGATTTGAGAGACCATTTGAGGTTCTACCCACATTATCAGCTGTACAAGTCTGTGGTTCGAAGCTTGAGATCAACACGTGAAACCTACATCCCACGGATGGTAAAGATCCCTGTCTTGACCGGAAGCGGTTACCTCCAGAATCCTTTGAAGACGTGCCCTTGCCACAGAGACGAAGTGACGGAACCAGCAGCACCAATATTTCAGCAATTTGGAAGCTAAGTCATAAGTTTAGCAGGCCATCTCAAAAGACGATATTTTCATCTCCAAAGCTGAGATCTATGACAAACCATAACTTCTCATAATTACCAGTTCGTATTTATTTACATTTGTTTCAAGTAATTGAGCATTAAATTTATATGTTGATTTTGACAAATTCATAGTTGAATTAATCATTACAGAGAGAAAGGCATACGTATGACCCAGAACCTCTGGTATATATTCATTTATATATATATATATATATATATATATATATATATATATATATATATATATATATATATATATATATATATATATATATATATATATATATATATATCGAGCTAATAAAAGGAATTTTACTGAATTAAATCAGCTGGGGGCTTGAACGAGCAAATAATTTATATCCATCTTCACAATAGGCGGCGGGTCAGATACAAAGTTAACGTGCTAAGAATCATTCAGCACTGTTCTTGGCTTCTGAAATATCTTGTGAATACTCCCTCGAGGTAGAAGCATCATTATTCTTCTATCTACAACTCTGCCAAGAGTAATCTTGTGCGAAGGTAGACACCTTTGAAGACCCACAGTAGATACTCTAGGTTTTGGCCACTGTTGGGCCACTAATGCAGAGCAAGGGGAGACAACCCGTGACAGTTTTCTGAAAGCGAGACATTATTTCAATCTGGAGCGCCCCTCTCATGAAAGCATTAATATCGAGTAACATAATTCTGTTTTTGGTTGTTGTATCTACAAAAACCTGTCTCTGTCGTGTTTGTTGTTGGAATCAGCACAAGAAAGGTCAAGTCAATTAAATATGTTCGCCTATGATCTTCAATGACCTTCGGTGCACCCTTATGAACAATCTATAATTTCACGCACATTTCTGTGCACCCCCAATGATACAATGAACCCTTTGAAACAATTCATGCGCCCCAGTGTGCACCCTGGATGGCTACCACTTTGAGCGCAGCACACAACAAACTTCGGAGCCACCCTACACGTATTAGCAAATATTAGGTGTGGGGGGAAACCCATTTGTAAATACGCCTCTGCGGGTGCACGCTTTGGAAAAAAAAAACATCATACGCACAGGGTGCATGGTGCACTATCTCTGATAATGTTTATACGCGCTATGCAAATAGAAAAAGAAAATTAAAAAAACTTATGAGCGACAATAAGGAAAATGGGGGGGGGGGAGAGAAGAGGGAGAGAAGAAAAAGGGGGGGGGGGGGGCGCAGATGGATTTTCTGTGATGATCACTATGTGCGAACACACACACACACACATACAACGTTCCACTCGTTTCTAATGAATATTAACACACTACAATGACAGCCTATAATAACTCTTCTTTTCTTCTGTCAATCTCTGACCCTCTTCACCTCACTCATAATTCGCGATCTTCTGACAAACATGCATGGCCACAGAGAGCTGAACACACCAGGTCTGTGTTTGGAGCACATGCAGCAAATAATGGTCCATTTATCCCGGATGCTGGAAACGTGTGAGTCACGGGCGTTGATATTAATGTCATGACATTCCCTATCGCGTGCTTGGAGGTGAGCGCGAATGCCAGGTGATGCGGGAGTGGAGAAAAAAGGGCGGGATATCTGACAAATGAGGGTATAAAAACACCAGCGAAGCAGACGAGAAACAGCACCTAGAGTGTGAAGACTGGTTGTAGAAGACCGAGAGAGAAAGAAAGAAAAGGAGATAGAGAGAGAGAGAGAGAGAGAGAGAGAGACCAAAAAAGAGAATGGCTTTTTTACCCACAAAATACCCCCCCCCCCCCTCCCCGCCCGTACCGATGAGAAACAAAAAACGTGCAATGAATAAGGGCACAGCAGAAAGATCACCAAGTACTAGGCGTTGGCAAGAAATAATAGGCAACTGTGTCTAATGGTGATTTATGTCAATGTTCTTTGGTGATCAATGTGATTTGTACGGTTGTTCGTTGGGTGTTCAATGTGATTTGTGTGGTGATCAGTGTGATTCGTATGTGTGCCGTGAGGTGATGAGTGTGATTTGTATAGGTGCTGTGAGGTAATCAGTGTGATTTGTTTGGTTGTGTGGTGATCAGTGTGATATGTATGGATGCTGTGAGGTGATCAGTGTGGTTTGTATGGGTGCTGTGTGGTGATCAGTGTGATTTGTATTGGTGCTGTGAGGTGATCAGTGTGATTTGAATGGGTGATGTGTGGTGATCAGTAGGATTTGTACGGCTGTTTATCGTGTGATCACTGTAAGTTATTGGACTTGTGTGTGTGGTGATTAATGTGAACTGTGTGGTTGTGTGTAATCATCAGGCCTAAAGGTCGTTTATGTTTGGACATGCGCCCCAATATAACCGACTAGGCAAAATTTTATATTTTTAAAAATATAGTCGTGTGCTGATCAATGTGATTTTATGGTTCTTTGTCAGGTCATCAATATGATCTGTATGGTTCATTGTGACGTCATCAATATGATCTGTATGGTTCATTGTGACGTCATCAATATGATCTGTATGGTTCTTTGTGGCGTCATCAAAATGATATGTATGGTTCTTTGTGAGGTCATCAATATGATCTGTATGGTTCTTTGTGAGGTCATCAATATGATCTGTATGGTTCTTTGTGAGGTCATCAATATGATCTGTATGGTTCTTTGTGACGTCATCAAAATGATATGTATGGTTCTTTGTGAGGTCATCAATATGATCTGTATGGTTCTTTGTGAGGTCATCAATATGATCTGTATGGTTCATTGTGACATCATCAATATGATCTGTATGGTTCTTTGTGACGTCATCAAAATGATATGTATGGTTCTTTGTGAGGTCATCAATATGATCTGTATGGTTCTTTGTGACATCATCAATATGATATGTATGGTTCGTTGTGACGTCATCAATATGATCTGTATGGTTCATCGTGACGTCATCAATATGATCTGTATGGTTCATTGTGAGGTCATAAAAATGATCTGTATGGTTCTTTGTGAGGTCATCGACGTGATTTGTTAGGCTGTTTCTGTACCGATCAATATGATTTGCACGGTTTTTTGTGTGGTGATAAATGTGATCTGTGTGATACTTGATGCGCTGCTCAATGTGATATGTCTTAAAGTTCTTTGATGATTAATGTTCGTCTCAGCCTTCTCTCATCACTGTCATATAACTACAGCTTCTTTATCATAAAGCTGGCGGTCTGTCTCAGGCGTCTGCCAGATCTCTTATATTCTCAGGCGTCTGCCAGAGCTCTTATATAACATCATCAATTTCTTTAATAAATGTAGGAGTTTAAAATCCATGGTGATATCACGAGAAGAAAGAAGACATCAGATTAAGCTGGGAGAACAGGTCCTGGAGCAGGTAGACCACTTTAAATACCTCGGAGCTATTACTGACCGAAAGGGAGGCATCAAAGAAGAGTTGGCCACTCGAAAAGCAGCAGCTGGGAGACTTTTTCAGGCCATAAATCGAGGATTCCTCAGCAAGAGAGAGGTTGGTAAGAAAACGAAGATGGCTATATACCGCTCCACCTATGTCCCAGTCTTGACATATGGATGCGAGTCATTGGCAATGACTACAACCCACAAAAGCCAGATCCAAACCTCAGAAATGAGGTATCTGAGGAAGGTGGTTGAAGTAACAAGAAGAGACATGGTACGTAACCAGACGATACGTCAAGGCCTTAAATCCCACCCGCTGCAGACCCAAGTAGAACAGTCCCAACTAAGATGGTTTGGCCATGTCTGCAGAATGGGAGAAGACCGGCTACCACGACAAGCATGGGAAACTAAGAGCCAAGGATCCAGACCCCCAGGACGACCCAGAGTCCGCTGGGAGGACAACATTAGACAATCTTTGAAGGACCGAGGACTAGAATGAAACCAGGCCAGGAGGAAGACAGCCGATAGGATAGTCTGGCGCTCTCTCTTCCAAACCTCTACACCTCACGGTAGAAGGGGAACGACTAAGTAAGTAAGTAAGTTTAGTCTCAAGCGTCTCTAATCGCCCTACAGTTTCTCCCCCTAAAGGCGTTGATGAATACCAAGCAGTCACAGACGGATCAGTAACAAGAGCACACAAAAATGGAGAAGGCGTATACAGTAAGGTCTTGGGTTACGAACGAGTTCCGTTCTTCAGGGCATTCGTAATCGGATATTGTACGTAAGTTGGAATTTATATGTAAAGGGGATGTTCTTAAATTTTCACTAATAAAAAATCGCAAAAACAATATCTTATAATTTTTGCTTTATCGAAAAAAAAGTCTAACGTTGTTAACAATGTAGCTAAATTCAACAGAATGCACAACACAAACAATTCCGACTACAAAAAGGGTAATGGTTTATACGTAAATATCGGCAGTTTTGGTAAGAGATAATGATATATTTTTAAGCTGGAGAAGCTGGAGAAGTCAACTGTTGTGAAGAATTGATGGACAGTTGTTTAAAATTAGTTGAAATTTCATGGAAACTGAAAATTAATGAGTTTTCAGGGCTCGTTCGTATCGGCGGGTTGCCGTTAGTCGAGACTGCTGTAACACGTGACCGCCGTAATCCGAGACCTTGCTATGTACCTTGCTGTATACAAAGCTACAGAATCAACAGGAAATCCGTACCTCAGGGGCCACTGAAGTTTTCAAACACCTTCAAAGCTTAGGGATAAGCACTAAAACCAGTTGCAATAGTCACTGTGGAAAACAGAGAAACTGGTAATGCCAAGATAGTGTTCATGGCAGATTATCTGTCAGTCATGGCTGCCTTAACGAACTATCAAAAATAACGAATCAGATAGCCTTTCTAAAGAACTAACAGAAGCCAGCTATAAATTCAAGAAAGTGAAAGTATAGTTGATTCCTGCCCATTGCGCGACATAGGGAAATGTGAATGGTCTTTGATGAAGATAGGTTAATGGATTAAAGAAGTACAATATGAAACTGACGCAGTTTATTCATAGATTATAATATTTGCCATATAAGTGACAGACAGAAAGAAAGAAAGATATGAGGACAGCTGGCAGACAGACAGGCAGGTGGGCAAGGACAGGGGGAGGGAAGGAAGGCAAGCACGAAGGAAGGAAGGCAGGCAGGCAGGAAGGAAGGAAGGAAGGAAGGAAGCAGGGAAGGTAGGATGGAAGTAAGGAAGGAAGGATGGAAGGAAGGAAGCGGGGAAGGTAGGAAGGAAGTAAGGAAGGAAGGATGGAAGGAAGGAAGGGAGGGAGGAAGGGAGGAAGGAAGGAAGGAAGGAAGATTGCTTCCTGTTTCTCTCAATTCATTTGTTTTCTCGTCCTGATGAGGCGAAGGAAAATTCGGGTATTAATGGAAGACAATCTTACTAAGAGACAACATACAGCAAACGTTACGATCTCGGCGTCTTTGTCAAAGGCGAGACGCATGAAAAAATGTAAAGAAAAGAGTAAACTAATCTAAAAGCATCAAATGATGTTTAAAATTTAAAAATAAAATACATAACATAATGATAGCCAGAGCGTCCGACTGACTGAGTGGTTAGAGGGCTGGTTTCTCGCGGCAAATGTGGCGGGTTCCATTCACGGTATCGACACACCCTCATCTACCCAGCTGTAAATGGGTACCTGATTTTGCTCTTGAGTTAGGGAAGGAAAAGACAGCGAGCAAGGGCACTGATCACCCCACGTCTAGACCTAGTATACAGAAGTCAATAAACACACCCACCCACCCCCCCCCCCCCCCCCCCCCACCCCCCCTCTTTACGGCCGTATCTGCTATGGGTCTACCTTGACCTTGATAATGGCAGTCACCGGAGTAAATTCCGGTCTGAATCAAGACCAAAGGGGAATAAAGTCATTGTTATTAGAAGACTTGAGTCAGCGAATAAAAAGCGAATAAAAACGACGGTTATCAATACCGAATGTCTAGAGAAAATCTTGACTTGCGGAAGAGTCGTGAGGGAAACTAAATACCCCACGTCTACAAACAGCTTTGACTTGTCAAAGTCAGTGAATGCCATCTTTTGTGCAGCTGAGCCCGGCTATCTCTACTCAATCGCCAGCAGACGTCAAACACCAGACGGTGAGAACAAAAGAGTAAGCCTGTTTTCTTGCTGCTTTTTAAAAAATCAACTCCAGAAATAGATTCTTGGTGTATTCTAGCGGGCGTGGGCGAATGATCCGCATGATCAATGTAGCTTTCTCCATGCTATATATATATATTTACATAAACAGAACTGCATTCATTCTATGTAACAGTGCACACCATTAATAAATGTATAAATATTATGAACTGTTTGTAAACATAGATTGTTTTACGTGTAAACATGTGTACAAAATGGTTCAGTGTATATGTGTGTGTGTGTGTGTGTGTGTGTATATATATATATATATATATATATATATATATATATATATATATATATATATATATATATATATATATATATATATATATATATATTATTATTTATTATTCCTTTGACCGCCGACCGACTAAGCAGTCTTCGGCCATAACACCTTGCGGCGTCATTAGGGCAACAAGAAATCGTCCGTTGTTCCGTCACACCTAGCGGCGTATATTGGTACAACAGACTTTTAATTGTTGTTTCTGTGATCAATGTGACAAGCAAGCGGTAGATCAATCCGCTGTGCCCCGAACTTGCCCTCATGTGTACTCTACTCCTGTCGCTATAAAACCATTTCGCCATGTCTCCCAGACGCCCGTCCAGCCAAAATCCTTTCGGGACCGAAGGTCCTCGAAAAAGGGCAGTCTGGCACAGACACAGTTCCCACTCACTGCCTCCACTGTGCTGGGAGGACCGGCAACCGGGACCGGGACCGCACACAATATATATATATTTATATATATATATATATATATATATATATATATATATATATAATATATATATATATATATATATATATATATATATATATATATATATATATATATACACACACGCACACAATATGTGATGTCCTATATGTACACAGGAGGCTCTGATGGAATCTTACAAAGAAAGACATGGACATATTTGTCCACTGAACATGTACTCCTGAACATGGACAATGAGCAAGCAATTAGACGAAAGAATTGAGGCCTTTGAGATGTGGAAAAATAAAAGAATGGGCCACGTCTCGTGGAAAGAGAAGAAAGCAAATAAAGAGGTACAAGAAAACCTAGGAATGAAAAAGAGACTTAATGAAGGATATTAGACAGCTAAAATATTTTGGCCATGTAAAAAGATAGAACACCTTACTGAAAAACCATAATAGAAGGCAGAGTTGAAGGCAACAACGTGCAAGAGGAAGACAGCGCTATAAGTCGGAAGATAAAATCATAAGATGGACAGGAAAGAGCCTATCAAAGTGCACCATCAAAACAAGAGACAGAAGACGTTGGAGATCCATTACAGCCAGCCTTCGATGTGAAGATGGCGCCTGATGATGATGATGATGATGATGATGATGATGATGATGATGATGATGATGATGATGATGATGATGATGATGATGATGATGATGATGATGATGAACATCTACTCATGTGGCATGTAAGCCCGACACTAGCATTTCTTCGACGACGACAGACTAAAGGTAGAGTAAACCCACACGACACCTTTTCTTGAAGGGAGATCAGGTTATGAGAATCAATAAACATTAACAAAGAAAATACAACAGATTCTGATAAGGCCTACCTTCTATCGCTGTTGTCTGAGTGGAAAGGAAAAGGTGGTGTCTTGGTCCGAAGCTCTGATTCAGAAAAAGATGGCACAGACGATGATGATGTCGATGACAGAGTCCCTGTTCCTGATGACAGTGTCCCCGTTTTTGATGACAAGGTACTCGTACCTGATGACATTGTTCCCGTTGCTGAAGACAGTGTTCCTGATCCTGATGATAGTGTTCCCGTTCCTGAAGACATTGTTCCCGTTCGTGAAGAGACTGGTGATAGAGGTCTCCGGTAGTTTTGGTCCTGGCTGCAAGTTGCGGGATGATGAATGAAACCCGAGTCGCTGGGCCACTTAACCCATTTGGAACTTTCTGAACAGTCTCTCGGTGTATCACCAGGTCCACCGCTCAACACGGACTGACCTTCATTTATCCGAGCGCTGCGACTATTGTTATTACTGATGTTAATATTGTTAATATTCCCACTGTTCGCTTGCTGATATGGTTTTGTAGTTGCAGTATTTTCTGGATAGTTTGCATTGAGGCTGCTGGTCATACTGTTAAAAAAGTCGGAATTCCTAGGAAACATTCCGCCAAGAGTGATATCTGGTGGCGGAGGAAAGTTAGGGAATAGAGATGCAAAGTCTGGAAAGCTAAAATTATGGAACTGATTTAGACCAGCAGCTGTGAAGTTAATGTTGGGCTGACTCTGTGTTCCGTACAGTGGAAATTCCCCAAATTTAAAAATGTTGTTAAGTTGTTGGAATCGATGCCTGGCAGCGTTGAGCAGTGGACTGCTGGGAAACAGGTTAGCATTGAAATCACCAAAGTAATCAGTGATGCCGTTACTGTTGCGACCGTGTCGGGCCATGTCCGGTGTGCTGGGTTGAGTGTTGCCCTGAGTTACCACGTTATGGACATGAGAGAACCTGTTCTGTTCACTGCGTTGGACATTGGCCTTCTCGGAGCCGCTGAGAACCCTCGTCTCCTGCCAGTCGTTGGTGGAAATAAAACTTGTGGCGATAAAGGTCTCTTGAGACATTCTGTTCAATTGTTAGACTCTCCTTCCAACATCAGGAGTTTGTGGCAAAAACTGATTTCTAACCTCGATGTTCTCCATACGTTTTATGAAACCGCTACTACAACGAAACACTTCCACACACATCTTTCTTGTAAATCTACCTATTTGTGTAACGTCAGAAAACAACTGTTGTTCCAAAAAAATATTTTACTAAAACCGTCTTTGATGTGCTTACAAGTATATGTTAAGAAAAGTTCATACCATGTGTCGATGTAAGCTTTTCAAATAAACACTGAAATACAGTTCCAAGATAACTTACCAGTTAATGAACCATACATATTTGTACTTTAACAAAGATTATCAACAAAAACAGTTGACAATAACACGCGCCAATTTATTACTACAGCTATTCAGATACAAAATAACTAGTTAAACCTTTGTGTCAGACAAGCAAGAAACAGATAGGGATTTTTCTACCATCAACAATAAATAAGTTGTACATGCCAGGTTTTCATCTTACCGACTTTATAAACATGTCTGACCCCGGCTTCCGTGACCAATTTAACCTTTAAACTAAATTCCTAAACAGGTAGACCCCTGCAGGAAACAATTTCGCAAGGACTTTTTTTAGTGTGTAGACGCTGACTGCCGAAGTGACATGGTAACATGTGACCTTCAAATAAAACCTCAACGATAACAACTGGCACTGCAAGATGGTGTAAAATATCAAATATACCATGTACGGTACAATCAGCATACACTTTCAAACTACGTATAACAGCTGGGACAAGACTGTGACAGTAACAAGACGTCAGAAGGCTGTCGTCTACAAAATAACGTTACTGCTCGGGCATCGTCAAATATCTATAGGAATAAGCGACAGTGACATTACAGGATAATGAAATAAAAACTTTGCTGTCAACGTCAAACTCAGTCACTAACTAAGACACACGGAAGGACAATAACAGTACGTCAGAAGATATGAATGACAACAGATGCCCAACTTACAACAAGAAACAGAAAAATACAGGATGGACCACGAAGCAGACGGCCACAATACCCTGCATCAACAGGAGGGGAAGAAATTGTTCAAATTTCTCGTCTGAATGCTGCTTGCTCAACTGACAAAAGACATCATCAACAGCAAAAGTGAAAGAAACGATTGATCGACACTATACTAAGCTGTGACTATCATCAAGTGTCATATACTAACACAAGGTCATAACGATTGGCACATCTTCCAAGTTTTCGACTTCTAAAAGCAACATCTACATGTGTGATATGGAGACATCATAACAACACCTCTAGCTCACAACAGTAACGCAAATTACGGTTTGAGATGAGAAAGAACAGTAATCGTGAGGACTTCTAGTATCACTAGCGTGCTACATCGGCAGAGAAAACATCCGGCTAATTTCACATCTTATACTGTACATTATAAATATATGATTTACAGAATGTTTCCCAAAGTGTAGTAAGAATACCCCGAGCTGCATGGTAGATTGTTTTTTTTAAAACTTAATCATACTTGTTTAACACAGGATTCTACGGTGTCCTAGATTAAGTAACATTACCTACCGCCTTATAAAGTGATGTATAATCATCCAGTTTGTTTACGGATAAAGTAACATACTGTATAAACTGCTCCAATCTACTGCAGTATAAAGTAATATATAATCAACTACAATTTACTGGCTTATAAAGTAACACAATAACCTACCATTTTACGGATAAAGTAACATATAATCAACTACAATCTACTGTGTTACAAAGTAACAACCTTCAACTTTAAGAATAAAGTAACATTATACAATCAACTACAATCTACTGGCTTATAAAGTAACAAAACTACAACTTTAGGATAAAGTAACATTATACAATCAACTACAATCTACTGGCTTATAAACACAATAACCTATCACTTTACGAATAAAGTAACATAGAACCAACTACAATCTACTGTGTTACAAAGTAACAACCTAAAACTTTAAGGATAAAGTAACATTATTCAATCAACTACAATCTACTGGCTTATAAAGTAGGCTAACACAACTACAACTTTAAGGATAAAGTAACATTATACAATCAACTACAATCTACTGGCTTATAAAGTAGGCTAACACAACTACAACTTTAAGGATAAAGTAACATTATACAATCAACTACAATCTACTGGCTTATAAAGTAGGCTAACACAACTACAACATTAAGGATAAAGTAACATTATACAATCAACTACAATCTACTGGCTTATAAAGTAGGCTAACACAACTACAACTTTAAGGATAAAGTAACATTATACAATCAACTACAATCTACTGGCTTATAACGTAGGCTAACACAACTACAACTTTAAGGATAAAGTAACATTATACAATCAACTACAATCTACTGGCTTATAAAGTAGGCTAACACAACTACAACTTTAAGGATAAAGTAACATTATACAATCAACTACAATCTACTGGCTTATAAAGTAGGCTAACACAACTGTCACAGATGAAAATAGTGCAGCAGTAATCATCCACTTTTGCCCCTCCCATCTAGAGTATACTTTTGCTACATGAACGAAGGATTCACCAGTTTAATTAACACGGGGGCCATCTGGCAATCAAGCCCTATGTGAAACAGAGAGCGAAGCGCGGAGCATGGCGTAATAGATTCTTTGATCAGGGGAACACACGATATTCAGTGAGACGGACCTTGGATTGTAAAACTTTCAGGTGAAAATTGCGTAACTGATTTTCGGCAAGGCGCAGATGATGACAGTCAAGAGGTGGTAAAATTATCTTTGATTCAAGAAATCGAACGGCAAATTGGCTCGGGTCTGGCAGTGATGTGACTTTCGCATTAGAGAACGATTGAACGGAATTTTTCAATATATACCATGTATCTCTGATAGCCATGATCAGTTGCCAGAAATCTATCTGAAATGACTAGCTCGTTATCTTAAGATTTCTCGTACATAGTGAAAATTAATAGATTCCGTGGAGTGTTTCATTTTTCTGATTGCGGTAATTTATATACTAGCCTTGAAGTGGTTTAGTGTGTTTAAAGTTTTCAATATATATTTCACTGAGATTTTCTGTGCTAATTAAATAACTTATAGCTAACTTTCCAGCCGTAAAGTAAATTTAATTATTCGCTATTTTTCCAGTAAGAGATGTTTTAAATTGACTAGTACATACATTAAATAACTGTCTACTGACGGCATATATTATTTACTTCTATCCATTTTATGTAATTTTTTTTAAATGACTAGTGTTCGTATCACGCGTTAACAGAATGATAAGATAAGCTAGACATGTGTGTTTTAAATCTAATTTATAACAGAGTGGTGTAGAGGTCCTATTTTTAACACGTGTTAGATATGATATTGATAATTTGGTTAAATGATTATATGTTCTTTTCCTAAAATATAGGCTGTTCAAACCTGAGTACTAGCGGCTTATTTTCTTATGGCCATATGAACTTATGATCATACGAACTTATAATATTATAAGCATCCAAGAATATTTAATATTGATGAGCTTCTTGCTGTGACCTGTGCGGTCCAATTTTCCTCATTTTCCTGAGACAAACCAGAATAGAACCATTGAATTATAATATTAACTGGGCCAGAACTATTACCAGATTTACTTATATATATCTCATCAGCCAACTGTGGCAATATATTGACAGCAACATTTGTGTAACTTAAACCTAGCGTTTCAGCCACCTGAGGCTAAACCACCTAGGAACTGTATATGCTCTATTTGTTCTACATCGGCGATCACCACGCATGAACCTTACTCCAACCAACAGAAGGCATAGATAACTTATTGTAACCAGGACAAAAATTTAATACCGACTCTAGCGACTCCTGTGAAATTTGCAGTCAGCAACTACGGAGAGTCTGGGGCTGGATTTGGCAAACTTAAATTTGACACTATATATATATATTACTTATTAGTGTATTTCCTTGGAATGCCTGCGACAACTACTGGGGTAAGTGCAACTGAAAGTGGCCACTGCGTGTATGTGAATTGAATGAACAGAGAAAGAAACTTATGTCTTTTGTTAACATCATTTACTTATATGGTTTCTTCTTTCATTTTTTAAAATCTCAATAATCTGATTAGTCACGGGATAGTTTACATTAGGAACCTACTCTTTTCCCATACTGACTATTTCATAATTTATTGTTAACCTTTGATCTTTTGTGTTAATTAACCTCTGTTGGGATCGTCTTTTCTTTTTCCTTTACCAGAGGGGAGAACCTATTTGATTAATTTTCATTTTTGTCTGTAAACCATGATCTCTTGATGCATATGATTTATGTTGTGATTTTCTATTGATAATAAACTTTATTAAACCTTGAGTTATCGTGTCGGTCAACCCCTATCCACTATATGTTATACATAGTTTGTTTTCACGTTCGTGCGTATCTGTCACAGAATTGTGTGCATGTGAGTGCAGTGTAACTTGTATTTTCGTACAAGGAGAGAAAGTGCGTCTGATTTAAATATCGTCGTCCAGATAGGCTGGATTAGATAAACTATTCTATCCAGAGACGGTCCTTTCTCTTACACGATCACCCTCGTGATAAAAACTATTTCTTACCCCTTACTTTCACATTGTCATCACTATCACCTCTGCTCAGACAGGGCTATAAACATCTATTACCTATCTGATAAATCATACACGACAACAACCACAACTTTAAGGATAAAGTAACATAATACAATCACAAATAAAATTAAACAACATATAACCTACAGCCACTTAAATCCATGGAATCAGGGCGAGCCCGTTTGTGTTACAACCTACAAGAATAAACATAGTCGCTCACTTCTGCTCCACCATCTCGTACATTTGCAACTACCGTCACAAGACAGTTCTGGTGTATGCAGCACGTGGAACCAAAGTCTAGAACCGTTCTACACAACTTCACCAACGAAAAGGAGGGGCAAGTCGCCAATGTGAGGAGGAAGGGGGAGAGGAAGAACAACTTATACAGAAGCACCTGTCAATTTATCACGTCTGAGCTATCTGATCAATTTCACAGTTTCTTTTTTAAAAACTTTAATTTAATTTGATGTGAGCGTTGTTTGGATGTTTCAAATCTTTCAGCCTTTCGTTTACTAGGTTTCAGATGACCTAGGGAGCTGGCATTTTGCATACGACCTTCTGCTGTGGTAAATTTCACTCTTTTCTACTTCAGCACATTTTAAAATATAAGTGTAACCTAAAACTGGTGTTTCTAACATTATTTATTATTTTTCGATTCTTGCGCAGAGGAGGAAGCCAGATGCGTGTGCAGACCAAATCTTTATATATTTCAAATAAACACGACGAGATATACAATCTGGCACAATTTTTAACAAGTACGAAAAATATGATGAAGAATTGAACAATCTCATGATAGGCATGGAAAAGAAAGAAATATGTAATCTAAAGAGATCATATACAGAGAGATGGGAGGGAGGAGAAGCTAAATGTTTAGAGAAAAACTGTGAAGGCGATGAAAAACGAATAATAGTATCCCGGATGTTTATATCATAAGGTTACTATGGCCACAAAAAGAATAAATGAGATGCACCCTAAATAAAAACATGCACAGAAAAAATCAGACGCGTCGACAAAGTATTAGTCAGCAATGTCACATAATTATTTTGGGTCGATCTCTGCTTCACTAAGGCCGTATCCTGGACATTTGTTGTACTGACTATTTACGTGCTTGTCCATGGTCGGCACCTCTTTCTTTCTCTGCTATGTAGCAGATATTTTGTATTTTCAAACATTCTTACACTCCTCTAACTGATATGTCGTCATGTCTGTTTGTCACCCGTCCCTCCCTGCTTTGCAAGGAACAGCTGAGAAAATAATTAATCGACAACCTTCTTCTTCTTCTTCTTTGGTTCGCTTGAAATATATTGTCTATATTTGCTATGTTGTTTCTTGTATAAACTTCACTGTCTTTTGTAGTTCATACAGAGGTTCATATAGTTTTGCTTCCAGTGTTGTTTCTCTGGGCCAGTGGGTTTGCCTCAATATATCATATTCGGGGCAATCTTGAAGTACGTGCTCCGCAGTCTGGGGTGCCCGTCCACATGTACACATGGCTGAATTGCCAATCTTGAATTTTGTATACGGTAGAAGGGGAACGACTAAGTAAGTAAGTAAGAATTTTGTATACATGTGGCTGCGGAGGCGGTTGTGTCCTGTTCTGAGGCGCAGAATGACAATTTGTTCTGATCTGTTCATAGCTTGGTAGTCATCCTGTGTTGGTGGCTTTCTGATTGATTTGATCATCTTTTTTTTCTGATGGTACGTAACTGGTACATCCGGTTGCTCGTCTGCAGCACCTTCTTTAGCCAGTCCGTCTGCTCTCTTGTTTCCTGGTATTCCACGAGACGGTATCCACTGCATGGCGACCCTGCGCTGGTTGCACAGTTTAGAAAGTAGGGCTTGTATACCTGGCAATTTTCTGGACAGAAGTGCTTGGAGTGCTGATCTTGCATCTGTCAGGAATACTACAGGCTGTGGACCGAGATTGGTGTTCAATAGTTTCTCAGTTGCCACCTTGATTGCCTAGACTTCTGCATCATAGTTGTTACAGAATTTCCCCGTTGGTACTCTGACCGTATCCCTAGTGTTGTTTGGGTATTCTATGTACACTCCTGCTCCTCCATTCTTTACTGCATTCTGTGCTGACCCATCCGTGTATACTCGGACCCAGAGGTCCTGTGGGTATTCATCATCTAGGAATCAGAGTAACTGTCCTGCGTTGCATTCTGTTCTGTTCATCCCTGTCGAATATTCCTTTCACTTTTGTCTGGATGTGTACTGGTAGTCCAGGCTCCTCTCTCCAAGGGGTTTGTTCTGGCACAGACTTTAGGGGGCTGTTAACTTCAGGCAGGTCTGCGGTTTGTCTGCGAAATCGTTTGGCCTGGTGGATAAAGCTGCTTCTTTTCAGTCGCCCTATTGCTAGGTTTTGGAATCTGTCCTGATATGTCGTCATGTCTGTTTGTCACCCGTCTCTCCCTGCTTTGCAAGGAACGGCTGAGAAAATAATTAATCGACAACCATGTTGGTTAATCTCTGGTGTGGCCGACATCAGACTACAAATTAACACTAAAAAATCGCCCAGTGCATTTGTTTAATCGCTGATTAGGCCAGGGTGCGTTCTTTGCCAAGATGGTAAAGAGACAGATTTTGTGTGCTCAAGCGACAGATAACGAGATTACTTGTCTGTGCGACACATTTTGGACAGACATGCATGACATCATCGTTTCCGGCACACCTTGTTACAAAGACATTACTTTAGATTAAAGTAATAATAAGTTATTTGTAAACATTGCCGAGAGAGGATCGGATGTTTTCATTCCATATTTGGGAGACTTGACCTTTTGCATCATGCATATTATTTCAGGCGGAAATAACTTTGAAATTACCCCACTAAACACGCATGTTTGAAACGATTGGAGCTTTCTTAGCATCGTAACAAAACAAACGCGAGGGAAGACAGGCAATATAACTTGACACGCTTCAGTGTCAAGACACTGTGAAGATCGCTTGCAAAGACGAAACCAGACTGTCAGAAGTTAGAATTCAGAATTCCATTTATCAGACCGGATCATCTTGAAGGACTTAAAGAGCCCAGGAAAAATATTTTAATAAGGAACCGGAATCTGAGGAAAATGAAACACGGATGAAACACGGAGTCATAGTGGAGAAACAGTTAAAGATTGGCTGTTAAATTTTTCAATACTAACATGTGTGAACTAATACGTATATATTGCCCTAGTGGATGTCCAAGTCATTTGAGGCTGGCAACCTCATCATACAGAATTCTACATCTTCAAACCAGTGTAAATGTCTGTGTAAATATATTCACTTTAAAATTAATGAAAGTTTCAATGCTTTTCAATCAGTGTAGATGTAAATGAAAACAGATGCAATCTATATTGTGAACACTTTTCCATCAGTGTAAATGTTAATGTAAACATATTCTATCTGTACTATTAACCTTTTCATTTGAATGTAAAGTAAATATAAAGCTATTCAATTTAAATGTAAAGAAAGTTTTCTCTCGAGGGATTAAGCTTAATTCTCATCGAGGGTAAATTCTGAGGTAGATGGGATGGTGGAATAGGAAGACACATAAGCATGTGTCGGGAAACGCAGTACTCAGGGGAACATTTTGTTTCTATTCTTTTACCATACTAGTGGGTGGTACCAGTTGAGGGTACTATGTCTGGAACAAGAAGGGAAAAGTGGCCTGAGCTTTAAGACGAGGGACCAACTTCGTAGACACTTCTGGGATCGTGCTGCGCCCTACAACCTTGACCAGCGACGAGCGTGATCAGTCTACCAAGAACCAGCCGATATGTTAACAACTGCCCTGCCAGTGCAGCATTGTTCTTGAATTCGGAAATATCTTATCAACACTCCCTTGAGATAGAAGCATCAATATCCTTCTATCTACAACTCTGCCAAGATTAATCTTGTGCGAAGGTAGACACATTTGAAGGCCCATATTAGATACTCTTGAGTTTTGACCACTGTTGGGCCACTACTGCAAAGCAGGGGAGGCAATTCCGTGACAAGCGATTACACCAAGACAAAAACAAAACCACGAGAAAATATAGCTGGGCGGAGGAGAGCTGGGTTACGAGTGATAACACAACTATGCAACTAAATCGACGAAAGGGGTGGGGGAGGGGGGAAGAAGTCTTAGGATAAAAGTTAGTTGCTTATCCTTTACAGGACGTGGCAATCAACCCCAGCTTTTATTGGCTGTTTTGTGATTTTTCTAGGCAATTTTTTCATTCAGTAGTTTGCCATTGCTTTCTGAACGGTACGGCGCTTATACCATTGTTAAAAATCCACACAAAGCGATCTGCTACCAAACCGCCTGCAGCAGGTTTCGAACCTGGTATATCTGGATTATGAAACTGCGTTCATATCCATTAGGCCACAGACAGTCTTAGGATAGGGAAGCGAAAAGAAAATACCAAACAGCAATTCTGGCAACCAGACCATGCCCGCGATTTCAGCTCACATGGGAAGAGAAATGTGGATAGGGCAAAGCAGTGGCGTATTTCGGATTTATTTATAGGGTGGGCTATTCGGGTACAAGACGCCTATTCCAGAGCTCAATTTTAGAGATATAATTATTATAATATTATACTTTTATATTTCATATTATATCATGTGTATTAATTAAGGAAATGTAAAGACACCAGCAACGATGTGTTACATCTAACCAATGTTACTATATGGAAAGTGAGTCGTGGACAATTAGCAAGTAGACGAGACAATGACTGCTGGCAGCAGAGCACAGAAAGAAATAATTCGTGTAATTTTAGTAACCACGTAAGTCATCGTTCCTGTTCAAATACGAAACCCTGTAGGCTATACAGTTGCAATATGGAAACCTGTAGGCGATACTGTTGTAATATGAAACCCTGTAGGCGATACTGTTGTAATATGGAACCCTGTAGGCGATACTGTTGTAATATGGAAACCTGTTGTAATATGGAAACCTGTAGGTGATACTGTTGTAATATGACACCCTGTAGGCGATACTGTTGTAATATGAAACCCTGTAGGCGATACTGTTGTAATATGGAAACCTGTTGTAATATGGAAACCTGTAGGCGATACTGTTGTAATATGGAAACTGTGGCAGAGGATATTATGAAAATAGATTTCATACATCTACATTTTTCTTCCACCTGTCTTTCACCGGCATCCTTATGAGCCATGCACGGTTTGTTAACGTAAAACTCTCCTACACTCAGATATCTGTCTCTTTCTTAATTTAGCACGCCTATTTTATTTTATTTTCTCTATTTGCCTTAGGAATGTCTACAAACAGACCTATTTGTTAAACGCAGACCCCTTCACTTCTCTATATATGTCAAACTCTTAATTTGGCCACGCACATTTTCTTTTCTCTATGTCGTATAAACTAACAGGAATGTTTGCAATCAGACAGGTAAACGGAACGCGTAGGGAGGGGACGGGATGGTGGATTTGTAGAGAAGGGGAGATAAGCTAAATGAAGAAAAACCAAGGGGGCGATAATTTGAAACAAATTTTCGGTAGACACTGGTCAGAGGGACTTAATCTGAAACCAAGGGCAGATAATCACAGTTACTCCCCCTGAATCCGTTCGTTTGGAAAGTAATTAAACACGATGAGAATCGCAAGATCAAAGGACGGGTTTCGCTCGATTGCCAGAGTATGCAAGCGGTAAAAGTGTGAATTTTTTCCTCTGATTCGCAGATCGACCGAAGAAAAGCCCGAAATCTGAGCGAAGGCGTTAAAAGTAACAAGTCTGAGCGAAGTTCTGCAAATTTAATATATATTCTCCAGCTTTTAAAATCCATTTATTTAGTACCCACAGATTTTTCCAGAACCTACTAGCTTCGATTTTCTAGACCATTGTTATAGTGGATTTCTTAGTATTTTCGATTTGGAGTAGTTCAATTTCTGTGTTTGCGGTAAATATTATAATAGAAGTTTGAGTGATTTAATTTTTAAGTCCGTCATTTTATTTCACTAAGATCTTTCTGTGTAGAGTGATTTACTGGCTAAGTCCATCATTTTATGTCACTAGGATTTTTTTCTTTTTTGTGCTAATTGACTAGCGAACTAAATATAATCTACAGCTAAATTGTTCCGGTTGTAGCGTTAATCTAACTAACTGATATTAACCAGTAAGAGATATTTAATCGACTAGTAAATGCACTGTTCATTATGAGTATTGACGAAATATATATTTATTTCTAATTCATGATGATTAATTTTTTTAAATGACTAGAATTTATTTCACGGGAGTTTTTAAAACGATCATATAAGCTCTAGGCTTGTAGTTCCAATTAAAGTTGAATAACCGAAGTGGATAAATAATATCATATTTTTCGCGGGTTACAATAGGATTGAGAATACTATATTATGGTTAAGAATTTGTATTTTTTTTTCTCCTTTACACAGTACTGGCCCAATGGGCTGATCACCCGTTGGCTTGTCACACCGATTACGGAAACAACGGCAGATGGATCTATTTGTTGTTGCCCTAAAGACGCCGCTAGGCGTGATGGGAAACTACAACAGAGAAAATCAATCTGCTGCTGCCCTTAAGACGCCACAAGGCGTGATGGCCTCTGACTGCTTGGTCGGTCTTTGGCTAAGGACGGAAGAAGAAGAAGAAGAAGAAGACACAGTACTGGGTCAAACCCAAAATCTAAGCCTACGGCTTCCATATAAATCTGAGAATAACCATATAAAAGAACATTTTTTACTTAGTATCTGGGTCTTCAAGGTAAACCTGTCTGGCTTCGTGTTTGCACCCAGAAAGAGACAGAGTACCAACCCAAAGAACATTAAGAATAAATTTTGAACTAGGCTTATAGCTATCCAGATTTCTTGTTCCCAATTTCATTTACATTCAGCCTGTTGTGGCGACATCACCAACATTAATATTTCCCGACGTATGACCATTTGTGGTGTGACAAGGAATTTTTATACTGAGAGAAGTTACCGACCTGACATTCCTATGTACTGGAAATCTCAAGCTACTGACACTGTGAGCACTGTTAAATTTCTTACCTGGACTAATTAATGTGACATAAACAGAAATCCTAAATAAAAGTAACAAAGTGAACGTTCCCCGGAGAAGTGGATTTAATCTGTCTGTCGTGAAACATTCTAAATCCACATATATAAATTAAAAGGTAAATGTAAAGCCTAACACATAAATTCAATAAGAGGAAAAGAAGAATGGTAAAGAACAGTGCTGTCACAATGACTGTACTCGAGATCCTCCTTTTTCTGCTTCGTCTGCATATTCTCACGCTTTCACATTTGCTAGTAAAGCCTACAGCAGCATACACGCATTTCAACAAAACAATAAAACGTGTACTGTATTTCTTAGAAAACCTTGAGATACGCAAGCTGATTAATGACCTAAATTAATACTAGCATTAATTTCATTTTATACACTACGTAATGAAAAGACAGATGGACTTAGGATAGATAGAGAGAGAGAGGGCTGAACGGAGGAACGTATGCAACACTAACACGCGTCTCGCGATATAAAATTAATGCCACCCCAAGCGTAAGGCATGAAGCACTAACTTTTTTTCAAATAAACAGTGATAAAAAACACTACCAATACACGGTTAGGTTTTAAAAAACATGTTTAATGCTTATTAGGAAACATGACATTCTACTGTTTTATGTCTGAAATCCTGACATTAGTCTGACAGAACAGTCGAAAAGGCAGGACAGGTGGCGGTTATAAATCGAAAAAAAAAATAAAAAATACACGACTATCCTAGAAAATACATATTTTGAACGCAGCCACTTAGCACCATTAAAACTTATATATTTGGGTGCCTTAGGACTTGCTGACAAAGAATATGTTAGGTGTTAAGAAATTAGTTTAATAATTAACAAATTATAGCCATAATACTAGAGTGGTGCTGTCAGACAACACCAAATCATAATCGCACAGTGGCATGTTTTGAAACCACCATTTTACGGGAAATAGGCCAACAAGTTAAATCCTATTTGATTGGCTAGAAGTATATGTAAGGCGAAACACGATTAGTCGGACTGCAAATACTATTTTTGGTTGTTAGGGGAAACGTAAGAAGGGTAAATTTTTTCAAAAGCTTGTGTAAACATGGTCCTATTGGCTAGACTAGCTAATATAGTCAATTAGGAGCGTCTGTTCAGTGCCACATTTTAAAATAAACTTACTAAGAAACAGTGCGTTGAGATCCAGCTCCTATTTTTCTAAATAAAAGCCTGGGACAGAGGCAGATCGGACTTTGTGCCATAATTCATCGCCGGTCAACGTATTTGTTTATTATTTCCATGAATTGTGGTAAGATTGACATATTTGATATCTTTTTGATGAAAATTGAATGTGAATTGATAATTTATGTCTGTATATGTGTGTGGTTCAGTAGAAAACATGAGGCAAAGCCTAGATATTACTCCAACCTGAACAAAACTTGTTGGAGAGAAGTATATCTGCATGGGATCACCAAATAGTACACTGACACCTATCTTATTGACTAGAAGGAACTAATGCTGGAATTGCAGAGGCGTAGTAACCATTAAGGAGAAGAATACTGGTGTAAATTGTTTCAGATGAAGCTAGCAGTTGGCCTACCGCTCTGAACTCAGTGTTTGTTATGTATTGTGTTCAGTGTGGAAATAGATTATAAATTAGTTCTGAAGTAGGAGGTGCAACCTTCTTGTTTCAGGGACCGTGGTCCTAACTTATTGAAGCAGCACCTGGTCTGAGTTTTGCTGAATCCAGAGGCTGATAGCATACTCCTTGGTCCAGATAGCGACCAGTGAGGTGTCTCAAGAACACGGTGAAGCAAGCGAGCAGAGGAGTCTGTGTCCTGCCGCCCTCACAGAAGATAAGATTCTGTGGCCAGAGCAGCTCAATTTTATGTACCCCCCCCCCCCCTCTAAAATTGACATTATATTAAAGAAAGAGGGACAATAAATTGTTTCAAATGACAGGAACTGTGAACTTTTCCCAATACTATTTCCACCATAAGCAAACACTTGAAGTCATGATGACAAACAACAACCAAGCTTGAACAAGCCAGTATTACCTCATAGTACCACTTCACAACTTACACACATAGGATAATAATAATAAAATATGTCAATACAAAGATCATATCGATAAACTGCGTACATATAACTTGTAATTACATTTGATTGTGATTCCTGGTTCACTGTGTAGTTGAATCAGGATATCTATTATTGAAAGGAATTAATACATATATTTTTAAACTTTAACACTTGACTCATTTAAGATAGTCTTATAGAGTGTTTTATGTGTGTGAGTGTCACAGTGTTGTAAAGGTTGTGGAATAAATTAAATTGTTTATCTGTCTGTTGTTGTTGTGACTTACACTTCATCATTTTCATAACCCTAGACATTCAACGTAGTCATCGCAATATTCCAGAATAATTCTGACTGAGGTATAAATGTGGTAGCAAGTAAGGTCATCTGTAATACACCACACCTATTAGATACAGATACCTTCACAGCTGATCTCAGTCAGTACACTTAGTCCCCTATAAATATTTATATCATCCCACTTTACCACACTGTCTTTGAGGAGCTGGGGTTTTCTTTGCCAAAATAACACTGGATTTGCTGTGTGCGTGTGTCCTAAAGATTGTTCCAGAAGTTGGAAATCAAGTATTAGGTAAGAACGAATAAACGTGGCCACGGTTGTATGGAAAGAAAGAAAGCAGGAATGAGAAACTTTTTTATTGTATAATCCATGTACTCACTTTGTATATTTCTTACTGTGTTTTGCTAATACTGTTCAATTTCAGAATAGAATAACGTAAATACTCCGTTCTTTACAGTATATTCAAAGTCTATACCATAGTGCTAATCTTTTGACCTTTTGGGGGTTAATAAACTTCTCTTTTTGGGATCTTGTATCAACAAGGGGTGAGATAGTATGTATGGGTCTATTTCTTTATTAATGCTGTACCCCTATGAGGTTTTTTTTTATATTCGATATATGATAATATATATGTTGTGAAGTTTTCTTATGGTACATAAAATTTACATAAACTGTATTTACTGTGTTGGTCAGCTCGTCCCAACATCCTCATTCCATTAGTATAGTTTTCACGTTTGTGCGTCTAACTGTCACTTATCTGTGTGTGTGTATGTGAGTGGTAGATATAAATATATATAAATATATATATATATATATATATATATATATATATATATATATATATATATATATATATATATATATATATATATATATATATAAAAGGAACTGTCGGAACAACAATATTTTTACTCGTAATCGATAGGCTGGGCTAGAGATGTTTTCTCAAATCCAGGGACAGACTTTATCTTTTCACCAACTCACTAGTGAAATCTATCTGTTTACCTTATCTCGCATTGAGCCATCACCTTTGTCAGTTCTATTCAGAAGGGACCTAACATTGTTCTTAATCACCTATCGAAATCTACGACAGAAAACTGTAGGCGATACTGTTGTAATATGGAAACCTGTAGGCGATACTGTTGTAATATGGAAACCTGTAGGCGATACTGTTGTAATATGGAAACCTGTAGGCGATACTGTTGTAATATGGAAACCTGTAGGCGATACTGTTGTAATATGGAAACCTGTAGCTGATACTGTTGTAATATGGAAACCTGTAGGCGATACTGTTGTAATATGAAACCCTGTAGGCGATACTGTTGTAATATGAAACCCTGTAGGCTATAATGTTGTAATACGGAAACCTGTAGTCCATACTGTTGTAATATGAAACCCTGTAGGCGATAATGTTGTAATATGAAACCCTGTAGGCGATACTGTTGTAATATGGAAACCTGTAGACTATACTGTTGTAATATGGAAACCTGTAGGCGATACTGTTGTAATATGGAAACATGTAGGCGATACTGTTGTAATATGGAAACCTGTAAGCTATACTGTTGTAATATGGAAACCTGTAGGCTATACTGTTGTAATATGGAAACCTGTAGGCGATACTGTTGTAATATGGAAACCTGTAGGCGATACTGTTGTAATATGGAAACCTGTAAGCTATACTGTTGTAATATGGAAACCTGTAAGCTATACTGTTGTAATATGGAAACCTGTAGCTGATACTGTTGTAATATGAAACCCTGTAGGCGATAATGTTGTAATATGAAACCCTGTAAGCTATACTGTTGTAATATGGAAACCTGTAAGCCATACTGTTGTAATATGAAACCCTGTAGGCGATACTGTTGTAATATGAAACCCTGTAGGCGATATTGTTGTAATATGAAACCCTGTAGGCGATACTGTTGTAATATGGAAACCTGTAGGCTATACAGTTGCAATATGGAAACCTGTAGGCTATACAGTTGCAATATGGAAACCTGTAGGCTATACTGTTGTAATATGAAACCCTGTAGGCTATACAATTGCAATATGTAAACCTGTAGGCTATACTGTTGTAATATGGAAACCTGTAGGCGATACTGTTGTAATATGGAAACCTGTAGGCGATAGTGTTGTAATATGGAAACCTGTAGGCGATACTGTTGTAATATGGAAACCTGTAACCGATACTGTTGTGGTAGGAAGAAAAATATAGTACTGTAGTATTCTCGTCTTGTATTTGAGAATGAGTGGATACAGAATAAAAAGTATCATTTGTAAAGATAAAGGCTGTCAGAATGTTAGACGGGTCTGCGAGCTCAATTCTCAACCCTCTTAAAATAAAGTGTATTCATTCGTTCGTTCTCAAGCAAATAAAAACATGTTTTGAGACGAGAAATTACAACAACCAAATAATTGGTCTTTCATTCTACGTGGAAGTCAAAAGAAATCAAGCCCAGCATAAAAATAAGAATTTTGACCTCAGATGTCAAGGCAGTACCCATTTACAGATGGGTAGACTGGTGCGTGTCGGTACTGTGATTTGAACTCGGCACCTGTGCCGCGAGAGACCAGCGCTCTAAGTACTCTGTCACATGGACGTTCTTCGTGATTATAGCCAACACAATATTGATGAAAGCCGTCAATTGGACGTTCTTCGTGATTATAGCCAACACAATATTGATGAAAGCCGTCAATTGGACGTTCTTCGTGATTATAGCCAACACAATATTGATGAAAGCCGTCAATTGGACGTTCTTCGTGATTATAGCCAACACAATATTGATGAAAACCGTCAATTGGACGTTCTTCGTGATTATAGCCAACACAATATTGCTGAAAGCCGTCAGAACAGTCCAAATTATTTAATGGACTTAAACGTTATCTATAACGTTACAGCCAAGTGTGTAGGTGGATACAGCATGAAGGCGGCATCGAACGGTCCCTCTCTGTACAGCCATACCGTTGACTTTCATCTTCTGGGAACTGTCAAACGTTGTGTGTACTTTCTGTAACACGGCATTTAAACATGTTTGTTTTTCTTGTTTTTTTCTTCAAATTCTAATAGAAATGTTGCCTCGTTTTGGTGAGGCGCTGCTCTCAGCCTAGATAAATGGTCTTTCGGTTATAATACGGCTCATGCCAACATATAAAAGACCTGGCTGGCTGGTAAAACGCCGACTATATCTAAACTGTGTTTAATGTATTGATGGAGCCGCGCTGGTGTAATGGCTACGACGTTGTACTGGCGACCAGGTGTTCATGGTTCAAACCCGGCCGTCGGCGTTTGAAGAAATGTTTACGACCGGAAATTTGACTGAATAACCTGAACGGCTCCTGCACATAAATCCCGTGTGGATGGGAAGGAGCGAAGCTCCTGACCGGGTTGGAAGGAAAGTCCACTAACCCCCCAGCCTCGCAATGACATGTCATTGGGCCGAAAGAGCTGGAAAGCTCGAGTGCCGCTGGTTATAGAAAAAAAAAAAAAAAATGTATTGATTTTTAGCCTCTAACGAAAGTAATGCTTTTTTTTCAAAGAACGCGAAGTTGATATTTACTTTAAAAAAAAAATGAATGGAAAAAAGAAAGTAAGAATTTGGTGTTTCCATGTTGGACGTTTCATGTGTGAAGAGGATGAAAAAAGACACGGACAGACCTTGAATGGATAGCACGTGACAGGAAGACTTGGTGTGAGTTCCTATGCTCCTATGGGTATTGAAAGGTGAAAGAGGAAGAATGTTGCATGTGTGTGTGTACGCGCAGGCGTGCTTGCGTGTACATGTTTACTTCTTCCTCGTACACTCTCAGACGTCCACTAAAATGTTTTCAAAGAAAGCAATAGTCAGTTTGAGGATATTTGAATCTCCACAGAGCTTGTCCACGAATGGTACTGATGTCGGCCATATGCGCTGTTACATGTGATGCTTGGTGGGTGAACTTGGTAGCCATACTCACTCAGAATAACATGTCTGCCGAAACCGAATGTTTATATTTATCAGTGCTGACTGCCAGCACCACCTACATGACTAAACTGTACAGTGGAATACGTATTACCACTACTGGGCCACGCCTTTACCCACCGACATCTTGAACCAAACACTAACACACGGTAGCCTGTATATCGTGCCACGTGTAGGACCGCAGCAGGCCGCCTAATCATGTAAAAGAATGGCTACAGAATCCACTGCTGCAACAAGAGAACATTAATGACTCGGGTGAAGACTCTCTGTGAGGGCACTAGAAGCAGTGGCAGCTCGGTAAGGAGCGAACAAGAATTTTTTTTTTTTTAAGTAAAAGTAATCACATAACAGGACATGCCGTCGGGGTGTCTGAGGTGGAGAAGCCAGTTCTCGTCTTAGCTGCCTTTGCCTTCCCTAACTTGCGAGCAGAGGCCAGGTACCCAATTACACCTGGATAGACTGGAGCGTAACGGCACCAGGATTCGATTCCGGAACACAGTAACTGTGCCGCAAGAGAAAAGCGCTCTAACCGCAATGCCAATCGAAAGCTATCGAAAAAGAATATTATGACCACACAAAAAAATAAGGGCTCTGGGATCCAGCTCTGCAGCTTCCACGTGATCCCTCCTCCTCTGGAAGATTATCTTCACCATGACTAAGTAAAGAGTTTTATTTGTTCGATCTTCTTTCTCTCTGATTCTACACAGGTACCACATCACGCGTGCGTCACTCTTAATGTCATAATTAGATATACCCTGTTTCAGATATCAGTAAAAACACGTGACAATTCTAGTCCAACCCTCGACTCCATCAATCCCGTACTTCGTCAAGATCTCACTTCCCACGCTCGTTTTCTTATCACATAAGTCTGCTCTTATCACCTTTAACCTCGCCCATCCACCACCATCCCTTCCCCTGTCAAACGCAAGCTCACAGAGTGATTTCCTTTAACCGGCCCAGGGTTTGATACCTGGTACCCCAAATCTTACCTGCAGAGGCATAAACCGATGGTGCTAGAGTGCCGGTGCTGATGAATCCGATACCCCATCACATTAATGCTTCTATCGTGGCAAATCAAAATGTGCTAGGGTGAAACACGGTTTCGTAAACGGTTTTCTCAACGTGTGGTTGTAAAACAGTTTATTATACTTCTCCCAACGTCAGTGGTAATATACAAGATAAGTCTCTGAGAACTACAACAGCGAGTTACGTACAACACAAACATGAGACCTCCTTCTAGCAAATAAAATATCTAGGAAGAAACAACACCAAATTTGAAAGGAGGGGTGATTTAAAAATAAATAAATTAGAAAACACAAAAATATCTAGTAAGACACAAGTCCATCAGGACCATCATTGGAAAAACAACTTGCACACGGGACATTTTTTCGTCCTTTTCCGAGAAGGCTAGGCATCTCATACCACACTACCCAGGAGATGACATCACTAAGACCACTGGTTCTGAAAAAAAATATTTTTATAAATTATATTCCCTCAATTGGGAATCGAACCCGGTACCTCTAGAATACAAGGCGGATGCCACACCTTTTAGCCACTCCGACCCCTAAAACATACTGAGAAAGAAACAATATGCTGTACATGAACATCTTGTCGTGATGAATCGATAAACAAATAGCACTGCATTCACTCCAAAAATTAAGTTACCAGCGACAGAAGACGCTTCAGGAGAAAATGAGTCGAAAAGATGTGAACCATCTTAAAGAAATACACTATGATAGTACACCTGGTCGCAATGTGTGTAGCACAGTGCTCCGCAACCTTTTTTACTTCGCGGCACACATTTCAATATTCCACGGCACACTACAACATTTAAATAGGTGGGTCTGGCAAATATTTTAAAATTCTATGCAATCATAAGACAACGCTTCCTAATTTTTGTGTGATAGATTAGTGGATGAAGATTAACTCGAACTTATTATTTGTAACATTGTACGTGTGAGATCCTTTTGTGATATTTTAGCATAAAATATCATTGTGTATACCATTATATAGTGTATTCTGCCTGTTGTCACGGCACACCAAGCAGACTTTGGCAGCACACCAGTGTGCCGCGGCACACCGGTTGCGGAGCACTGGTGTAGCAGACGTGAATCTAAAAATAATCCACTGACAGGGACCTAAACAGCACAGCCAGTTTATAAAATAAATAGATATACACAAAATTTATTACAAATAGAAGCGTCACGTGATCAAATATCTATAGAACGACTGTTTTCCTGAATCTTACACAAGAAACAAATTTTTACAAGCAAGTAAATATCTATCTTATCCCGCGAGGTTCGCGGTGGTTTCCCATATGTCAGAATAGATTAACACCACTGTTCCCACCAAGGATAACAAGTGATTAAAAGTGAGGTTGTGAGTGGGGCTCTACAGAAACCGCGACTGCAAAAAAAAAAAAAAAAATCATGATGTACTTCTGTGCAGGCTGTCTGCGCGTGGACTACCAACCATGGTTACTCCAACAACCCGTTTATCATCATCATCATCATTTTCCATTACGCTCGTTACGAAGCGTGAAGACACCATTGCAGCTAGTCCCACGGGAAGCCTGCAGCAAGCTGTAAATATATTCTTGTACCGATCTGGCCATTTTGTTTACATGATGAGGCTGACAGCTTCATGTATACCTCAGATTAGTCGCCATGTATGAAATGCCTGAGGGTACGGTAGTCATTTTCTTTCTGTCTCATTGCAGACTTCTGTGGGCAACACGTGACTAGCGAAAAACCGACACTCAGAAATATTTCAGCGACCAAAATAAGAACAATACAACAATAGGAGCTGCACAACTAACAACACTTGTTGTATGTTGACTTCATTTTAACAAACTGGGCAATGATTTCTCTAGTTTTCATTTACAAGATTCAACAACATTGTTTTCTGTCATTTCTATCTTCCTCTACGAACCTCTTTTAAACAATTCGCTGTCTACATGTATTAACTACTGCTCTTGGAATTTCGTTTCCTTTCTTTCCTTTCTGATTTTTACTTTATTTTACATAGTTTTCAAATAAAGATTTACATTTACTAATTTAAATTACTGAAGAAATGTAAAAAAGCAGCAATGCCTATCTCTTCATAAAATAATGATTTTAGCTTCATCGCTCGTTCGTTCTTGCACAGTAAAGAATTATTGGGGGGGGGGAAGAGAGAACATACGGTGATTTATAAGAGGAAATTCTCCATACACCTAAGGTAGATTTGCTAAACAGCTTACATCTTCCAGCGTGATTTGTAGGGCTTCGGTGAGTATCTGCTTCAAATAAGCTATCATTGCTTCTTATTACTGCTAATCTCACGGATATCACCCTGGCATTCTCCTGCAGGCGCTGCTAGAGTGCTGTTGTCGCGAGAATATCACAGGATGGAAGATTGTAACAAGATGGCGGGCGCGCGTGCAAGTAAGCAGACAAGATACCGCCATTAGGTTTTAAAGAAAAACATGGCGGGAATGACGTCATCACTAAAAATCCCGCACAAAAGTAACGTTGGGTGAGATACGGAGTTAACAAGCAGTTATGATACTATACACAACTTTTTTTTTTTAAATCTGCACTCATTAAACAGATGACACCAAATAAAGTAAATATACACAGTGATGTGGAGCCGTCAGACAGATAAATTACTAGTTAGAGAGTAAACACGTGTAAAATACGGCGTAATTAAGACAGATTTGACACCACGTAAAAGTTAATAAGTGAACTTATTAGACAGATATTTGATATTATACAAAAGTTAACATATGGAACTTGCGGCGTCATTAGACCAGATCTGATAGCACAGAAAAGTGAATATATGGAATTTACGGTGTCATTGGACAGATATAATACCACACAAAAGTGAACATATGGAATTTACGGCGTCATTAGACATTTATAATACCACACAAAAGAGAATATTTAAAATTCACGGCGTCATTAGACAGATATAATACCACATAAAAGTGAACATATGAAATTTACGGCGTCATTAGACATTTATAATACCACACAAAAGAGAATATTTAAAATTCACGGCGTCATTAGACAGATATAATACCACATAAAAGTGAACATATGAAATTTACGGCGTCATTGGACAGATTTGATACCCTACAACAGTGAACATATGGAATTTACGGCGTCATTAGACAGACATGATACCCCACAAAAGTGAACATATTGAATTTACGGCGTCATTATCCCATCCCAACTAACATAATTACCGATGTATGTTACGTGAAATCCGTTTCTCACCTTAGACGCCGAAAGAAAAACATCAGGAATGTGTGTATTTCGATGGATAGTACCATGTTATGTTAAATTATAGAATAAAAGATACACCAGAGTATCTAGTGGTGTAGATATTTTCCTATAACTGACCTCGAAACCCTCGAATCGGTCGGTTGGATCGGAGGGTTGATCAGTGAGTTAACAATTCACTATCGTAAAACAAGCTATTGTTACCGAAACAGAACCAGGCTCGACAGTAAACATGACTCACTCTAATATCTTGGGGGCTAAGGAGATTTTTAAAATTGGATACTGGAATGTAAGAACTATGTATCAAGACGGAAAATTGGAAGAAGTAATTAAAGAAATGGATAATTATAAGTTGGACTTATTGGGTGTCAGCGAGTGTAGATGGACGGGGAAGGGCATAAAATATATTTCAGAAGAAAAAAAAGCAAATTATATACTCTGGTAGTAATGATAATCGTCACACAGAGGGAGTAGCCATCCTAATGACACAGAAAGCAGCAGCATCGCTTATCAGCTGGGTACCTATCAATGAGAGGCTAATATTAGCTAGATTTCAGACACGATTTTTCAAGCTCTCAATTGTACAATGTTATGCACCAACTAACGACGCTCTTGATACCACAAAAGATGACTTCTATGAAGCACTTCTAAGTACCATCAACACAATACCCAAGCATGACATAATAGCAGTCATGGGTGATTTTAACGCCAAAGTAGGTGACAACAACGATGGAGTACAAAGATATCTCGGTACTCATGGCATAGGCTGTATGAATCAAAATGGCGAAAGACTTCTAGAACTTTGTGAAATATCAAACCTCGTTGTGGCAGACACCATCTTTCCACATAAGAATATCCACAAGATAACATGGAATTCACCTGATGGCAGAACTAAGAACCAGATAGATCACTTCTGCATAAGCGCTAAATTTCGCTCATCAGTTCAAGACGTCAGAGCATACAGAGGTGCAGAGATCGGAAGCGATCATAACCTCTGCATAGCTAAAATGAGAATTAAACTGAAGAAGTTATACCAACAGAATAAAAATAGAAGAATAGATGTACACAGACTGCAATCAAATGATATAAAGGAGGAATATAATGTCAAAATGAACAACTATTTCGATGCTTTAGGCAAAATTGACAACGATATCACCACCAAGACAATCGATACTAAATGGGAACAACTGAGAACAGCAATGACAGAAGCAGCTGTAGCGACCACCGGATACCTAGTACATAAAAAGAAAAAATGGATGAGAGAAGATACTTGGGATAAAATACAAGAAAGGAAAACAGCAAAACTTAAACTACTAGCGGCAAGTACACATAATGCAGTTGAATCTTGCAAACTAACTTATAACTTGTTAAATAAAGAAGTGAAGACAAAAACTCGAAGAGATAAAAGACATTTCATCAATGAACTGGCCGTAGAAGCTGAAAATGCTGCAAGAACTGGTAATAGTAGGTGCCTTTATCAAATTACAAAACAACTATGTCACCAGCCTACTGCTATGGAAACACCTGTTAAAGGTAAATTAGGGAATTCAATACCAACAGAAAAAGAACAAATGAAGAGATGGGCTGAGCACTTCATGGAGGTGCTAAACAGACCACCACCAACAGTAACACCTGATTTTAATAATGAAACACCCATCAACACCTTGCCAATAACTTGCGATGAATTCACGCTGGACGAGATCAAACAAGCCGTTAAAAGATTAAAAAATTTTAAAGCTGCTGGAGTTGACGAAATTTCAGGGGAAATGATTAAAGCAGTTAATGACAACAACCTCTTGAGAATTTTAGATATTATAAATGAAGTATGGAGAGAAGAACAACCACCACAACAATGGAAAGACAGTATTATTGTAAAGTTACCGAAGAAAGGTGATCTATCAGACTGTAATAACTGGCGTGGTATATCTCTATTATCAGTACCTGGAAAATTATTATGTTGCATGATGTTAGAAAGACTTAAATTGCATGCTGACGAAAAGATCAGAGAAGAACAAGCGGGTTTCAGGCCGAAACGATCATGTATTGATCAAATATTCACACTAAGAACAATTATAGAAGAATCAGTGGAAAGGCAATCGCCACTTATTATCACCTTCGTCGATTTTCAAAAAGCCTTTGATAGTCTACACCGCCCATCATTGTGGAAGATACTTACAATCTATGGTTTTCCCCAACAAAATATGTGAATATAATCAAAGCGCTATATGACAATGCAAAGATGTTGTGTTAGAACAAATAAAGGGAATACAGAATGGTTTACAGTAGAAACAGGGGTGAAACAAGGCTGTATTATGTCACCACTACTTTTTGGAATAGCTATTGATTGGGTTATGAGAAACTATACCCACAATGAACAATTGGGTATAAAATGGACAAATGGAAAATTCCTGGGGGACCTGGATTTCGCAGATGATGTAGCATTCTTAAGTTCAACACCAAGACAATCCCAAGAAGCAATAAATAATTTGTGTCATCTCTCGGTTAAAATGGTCTCCAAATAAATGCCTCTAAAACTAAAGCTATGAACTTTTCTAACGAGACCTTTGATATCATCTTGAACGGGGAAAAACTACAGAAAGTTGAAAGTTTCAATTATTTAGGCAGTAAAATGACTCAGGATGGTGACACAACAAGAGAAATCCATACTAGAATTGCTTTGGCACTAGCGCCTTCAATAGATTATCTAACATTTGGAAATTACGATCATTGAATATACATACCAAGCTTCGTCTGTTTAATTCAAATGTTATCTCAGTGTTAACATACGGCTGTGAGAGTTGGAAAATAAACAAAACATTGGAGAACAAGCTGAATACATTCGAGAACAAATGTCTTAGAAAACTCATGAACATCAGTTGGAAAGAATTCAAGACTAATCGACAAATAAGAGAAGACTCTAGGCAGAAATATGTCTCCGACTATATAAGGAAAAGACGATGGTCATATATTGGTCATGTCCTACGAATGCAAAACAACAGAATACCACTACAGGCGCTCACTTGGGTTCCTGAGGGTAAGAGGAAAAAAGGAAGACCAAAAGAAACACTCAGAAGAACAATAATAAGAGAAGGAAGAACGTTGGGCCTAAATAATGTGCAAGAGCTAAGAGGAGTGGCGTCACAACGAACAACCTGGAGAGCACTGGTTTCTGCCTTATGCGCCGTGTTTGGTGCTTAAAGAATTTATTATTATTATTATTATTATGTTTCGTCGGTCGGTCTCACTCAAAATAGTAACTCACGCCAGAAAAAAGTGCGCAACGCACGGTGTGCAACTTGCGGGGCTTGGGTGTTATATAAAATAAAATGATATAGAGACAACTTACGCAACGGCAAAGACCACTATAAAGGCTACATTCAAGTCCAAATGGGAAAGAGAGCACCCGGGACATTTGAAAAATTAAGCATATCATCAACTATCCAGAAAAGAACAGGTCATCATTTTTCGGCTACGCACTGGTCACAATAGATTGAGATACCATCTGTACCACAAATACAAAATTGGTGTAACAGATCTCTGCACCTGCGGTACCAGCCCAATGACAGTCGAACACCTGCTGCAATACTGCCCAACCTACAGTAGTGAACGGAGTAGCATATGGCAACAACCCACTTCTGTCAACGAAAAACTGTTTGGAGATGTTGGGAGCCTTGGGTTGACTACTGCCTTTATTAGAGTCATAAATGTGGAAGTCTGAAGGCGAACGAGGAAGAAGAAGAAGAATATAAAATAAATACTTTGGTTTTATTTTTATTTTTTATAATTCTTTCACGAAATTAGTAGCGCTCAACAAAGAAAAAGTGCGTAAAAATTGGTGTGCATGAGCCCTCACCCGATGTAAAAATCATGAAAACTTGAAAGTTTTTGTTAAAACCACTTATTATCAGGGAACACTCTTTGAAAACAATCCTCGCACTGTCATACGAAATGTTGTCATCAAAGAACTTTTAAATTGAATCTAAAATAACATAATTCTCGCCGTGTGTACGTTGGTCACAGTTGAGGAATGCAACCGTGTGAACATATGGAATTTACGGCGTCATTAGACAGATATGATACCATACAAAAGTAAAATTATATGAAATACGACGTCACAAGAAAGATTTGATACCACATAAAAGCAAACAGGTATGATAACACACAAATGTGAACATGTATGAAATACGGTGTCATTAGAGAGATATGATACCAACCAAATTATTTAAAAAATCTGTGTAACCTGCAGTCATTAAACAAATATGATATCCAAATAAAAATACACACTAAGCTGGAGTCATCAGATAGATACAAAACATCAGATAGATACAAAACATCAGATAGATACAATGCTTCATAGAAAGTGAGAAGCAAAGAAAGAAAAAAACGCACTTCAGGGATCCATTTTGATTACTGTATCCCACTACACTTAAAAAAACTAACAGAAAATTCACGTTCCACGCATTCGACTGCCCAGAATAAAAGTGGACGGCCAGTTTATCATTAATCAGTAATTCGTCATATCTTTTATATGTTTAGGTAAAAAGGTAAAGGATCCCGTTTCACGCCTATTTAGGCATATTGGGAATATGGTGTTAGGCCCATATTTTCTTGACCATCGTCACACTAGGGGTGATGTGGTCAGCATCATGCCTTTATATATTTATATTTGTATATCTTTCTGGAAAAAAGTTATAATTAAATGACAATATGTAATGCTGTCTTACTAGGCTGGTTGGTACGACAAAGAAAACATCCAATTTAACAGCCACACGAGACAAATGAACAAAAACAACAGAGAAAAGAATGAGAGAACTAAGTTAAATATTTTTAAACACAAAATAAACATGATTCTACCCGTACGTGCAGATAGCTGATGTCGCTCTCGTGTATAACAGTATGAACATTACGCTGCACCAACTTCCACAGACAAAGATAGGATGCACTGAATGCTTTTCATTTTCCGAAATGCTTTGTTTCCTTGGGCTATTCTTCCTTTATTTCCGGTACTTATTTTGATTTTATTTTTGTTATTTCCAACCCAGCAATGTTTTGAGTGTACAGTACATCAAAGTTTACATTCATGGACATCTTTCAAAATTGCCCCATTTAGTTGGACGCTGCGCTCTGAAAGATATGTATTTCTCAAATGTCATTAACCATACTAATTCTCGTATCCGTCCATCACTAAGTCCCATCTTTTCCCACCAAAGCTGCAGTCTTTTTCATGGCTCATTTTGTTCGGTCTGGGAACTAAATTACACTCCAAACTGAAAATAAAGGAACTGCCCAACAAATTATCTAAAACCACGACACACTTTACTTTCCTAAGGCAATTTTGATCCTCTTTTTAGTTTGCCAATAGTTCTGTAAGACTACGACCAGTTCTACTGGAGATATGTCATCTCAAGATTGTGACAGATTTTGATTCTTAAAAGTATAGATAGTCCTGTAGCATATATTACTGCAGGGAACTCTCGTGTTAGATACTTCCCTATATTATATCTCAGCTTTATCTTTATGAGGTAAAATGAAAAATGTACATCCTCGCTACCTTTGCCTTCCATAACTCAAGAGCAGAACCTGGTACCCATTTACAGCTTGCGACCTTTAGAACATAAGAAAAAGATCAGAGCTGTGAAAAGAATGAGCCCAACATGAATACTGCAGATGTTCCGGTCAGAAGCTACACGTAAAAACAAAACATAGTTTAACAAAATGATCCACCATCCTCAACATTTAATCAAATATTTGCTCATTTTGTTTGCTGATTGTGTTGTTGTCATGTGAATGTTTTCTTGTATCTTCTAGAAAAGTGAGGACATGATTTTTTGTTAAACCCAATAATAATCAAATAAAGGATGATACTACAGAACAACGATCTTCAACTTTTTGTGGAACTTGATTGTCAGTCCTATCTTCTCTCCTCTCCTCAAAAAAAAAAAAAAACAGAAACAAGGTATCTACATCTCCTTCTTCTTGCCATTTGTCCGTGCTTTTCAGCCCATCGCGGAGAATAGGTCATAAATAGATCATATAAAATGGTGCCCTGTGCCATCCGTTGAAGTTATTTCCAAGTCTTTTATATCATAGTTACTTCTGTCTCCATGCTAAAAAAGTTTTATTTCACTGATTAATCCATCACGATGATTAGAATCGAAAGCGCATCTCTTTCACTTTTGACGAAGTGACGTCACAGAGCACTGAGCAGAGCAAAGTAGAAGCGGCTGAAATCGCGGAAAGAGTTGTGAGATCACCCCGCAGACTTCATGAAGGCAGAGAAGAGCCCAGGAGCATAACACCTCCACCACATGTGCCCATAGAGGATGTTTGAGAAACCGTGGCAACGGAGGTCAGCCAAATGCCAAACAAAGCAGTAACACAGCTGACCCAGGATACTGGATCTGAAATTACCGCCGACGAAGACTCCAATGTACAACAAACTCAACCCTGTCTAGACGAAGAGGTAATCAATAAAGTCTCCAAAAACCTGGCACAAGAGAAAGCTTCAACTTACACCGAGAAGAACCTAATTCCTGCTCAGACCATGACCGGAGGTTTTTTAAAAAAAAAAAAAGAGCCTGACAAGTAAACCCGACACGCTTCCAAGGGTGGACAGAAGGAGGTGCCACCCAGTCAAGTCCAAAGACACCGGTCCACAGGAGGCGAAATGCCAATCAGAATCAAGCAGATACCTGGGGCCTCCCTGATGATAAAGTGATCGGTATCCTGGACAGAATCGAAGGCACATTATGAATAATCAAAATAAAAAGGCACAAACAGAAGATACTGACCCTGAATACGACAGAAAGACCAAATCACTCTTGGCTACACTGGTGTCTGGTCCAAAAGAATATCAGCTACTACACTGGATCAAACTCCTTGCTAAAATTCACAGAGAAAGCAAGAAGCTAGTCATCAAAGGGATCGACACCAGCTGGTCAGACGCAGAGGTCCTCGCCCGCATTCAGGACGATAACCGTCAAGTTAAAATCGCACACGCTGAGGGTTGAAATCTTGGAGCAAAAAAGACGCCAGCCTAATGTTAGTGACAACAAGAAGCAACAGTACCTGAAACTATCACTATTCAGGATAGACCTCGAAAACCACATGCCTACATCTCTCCAGTGATACAGTGTTCGACGTGCCAAGGATTTTCGCACACTAAGAGCACGTGTAGAAAAGACAGTCTGCAGATACTGTCTGGGCAGACACACCAACAATGACTGCCCCAAGGCAAAAAAAATGACCTCAATTATCAAGCGCCAAATAAAAAGAGCACCACTAGAGGAACCCCCGAGCATTATTAGAGGAACCCCCGAGCACCACTAGAAGAGCTTCCCAGAACAACCAGAGGAACCTCCGAGCACCACCAGAGGATCCACCGGCCACCACTTGAGGAAGCTTCCAGCACCACTAGAGGAACTTCCGTGTACCACCATGTTACGACACGTTTAATGATGTCGTCTGCTACAATTGCGAACACATTAAAGTTACGAGTTAATGTATAGGGATGCTATAACTATAAGATGTTTCGCGCTTCACGTTATTTTATTGAACGCGAATTTGTATAGTTGTCTAGGATTAGGATGACGTGGTACGTTGGTATAGTACCCCATGACAACGTTCTATTTTCACCCTTGAGAGTCTGAACTTCATTCAAGTCAGACGTGTTTTTACTTCGCTCCCAGTATTGTCATTAATCGTGCAGTAATTCTTATTGAAGAAAGGCCAGGGTCAGCCTTATTATTATCAGATGTAATGGAAGAGCATCTTTGTTCAATATATGTTTTCCTGGAGAGGAATTATTTAATTGATCGACATTGATCTTTCGTCAATCGTGTGGGTATCACTATCGAATGTCCGCACGACGGCATTGCGTATACACAGCCCACATTGTTGTTCGACAGTTATAATTTAGTCTACGAGACAATACTTGACTGCACGCGTATATAATATAATGCATGATGCCATAAATGATGACCGTTTGTATACGTAAATAAATTTGATTATATGTGGACTCTTAACCATTTGGAGTTATCAACTTACTACAGTTGAATTGGTCAGTTTACCCAACATTCGCAACTTCCATCTATAAGGACAATCGCTCAATGAAGATGAAGAGTAATTTCATTAAGAAAGAAGATACAGGCAGAAATTTAATATGAAGTCAATTCCACCCTCCAACAAGGAGAACCGCCTGTAACAGCTATATAAAAAAAACGATCGCTAGCCCCCCCACGCAACACACCACAGAATCCTTCCAATATCATCGGTGGAACCTGGAAGTAACTCCGCCTATGCCGGTCCCAAGCCCGGATGAAAAAGGAGGAAGACGGCCTGCATGGAGGCCGTAAGGAGGCAGCCCCTCCACCATGCAAAGGCACAACAGGCCAATCACCTGTTTGTCTAAACTATGATTACGAGCAATACAAGAGAGAAAACCGGACTGATTCTAAAGGCGACGAACTGGAACGGACTACGACTTATGGAACTTGGAACACAAGAAGTATAAATGGGAAGGAAGAGGAGCTGGTGGAAGAGATGAGGAAAGCAAAACTAGAAATCCTGGCTTTAACGGAAACGAAGAAAAAAAGGACAAGGAGTCATGGATCTCGATGGCAAATAAGGGAGGGAAACCTGAGGCCTGTAAACAGTAAATTAATATGAAATTAATATGAAACAAATATAAAGGTATGTTATCAGGCACTCGCAGGAAACCTGATAACATACCTTTATATTTGTTTCATATTAATTTCATTTCCTGCGAGTGCCTGATAACATACCTTTATATTTGTTTCATATTGATCTCGATGGCAACACGTTGCTCTACAGTGGTGTACCCATATCTGAAAGAGCTAAAGGGGGCGTGGGTTGCATTGTGGCCCAAAATCAAAAAGATAGTATCAAGGGATGTAACTTTGTCTCGGAGCGCATTATGGTTGTAAAACTAAAAGAAGGAGAAACCATAGTCAACCTGGTCATAGTGTATGGGCCAAATGAGGATGAGAGAGCAGAGGTCAAGGAGGAATTCTTCGAGCTGCTTCAAAGGACAGTGGATGACTGCCTAGATGAAGTTATCATGCTCGGAGATTTTAATGCCAGAGTTGGAAATGACCATGCTAGATGGGGTGGAGTTATCGGAAGATATGGAGAAGATACTCTCAATGACAATGGAAAGCGACTCCTTAGATTCTGCAGTGAGCAGAATCTGATCATTACAAACACAAAGTTCCCCCATAAGCGCATACATGCATACACTAGATGTGAACCAACAAAGAATGAGAAGTCAGTGATCGACTATGCCATTGTTCGGAGAAGCTCATTCAGATATGTCCGAGATGCAAGAGTCTGGAGGGGGCCAGAGATTGGAAGTGATCACTACCTGCTAACAATCAAACGAACAACTGAAAGAGTTGCTCAGCCTAGGAACTGCCCAACATCACGCAAGAAACCAAGTAAACGAGCAGGAGATATGAGCATTAGGACCTACAAGCTGAGAGAGCCAGAAATTAAGACCAGATATCAGGGGTTTATTGCTACAGCAGTGAGCAACACAGAAGAACGACCTGATGACTTGGAAACCCTCTGGAATAAATTCAAGGATATCATAAAGACAGCTGCTGCAGAAGCATGCGGTGAAGTCCGACTTGGGAACCAGAGAAAGAGGACACCTTGGTGGACATAGGAAGTCAAAGAGAAAATAAGAGAGAAGAAAATGGCATGGAAACAATACTTAGGAGCTAAAAACACAACAGGACAAATGGAAAAATATAGAGAATATGTGACACTCAGAACAGAAGCAAAGAACAAAGTGCTAGCAGCAAAACAGAAGTCCTGGGAAGAATTTGGAGAAAAGCTAGAAAAAGATGCACAAGAAAACCAGAAATTGTTCTATAAGACCCTAAAGAACATGAGAAAGGAAAAACAATGCCTTCTCAAATTTATAAAGGACAAGCAAGGCAAATTGCTTACTGCCCCGAAGGAAGTAATGGAAAGATGGAAAGAATATTTCTCAGAACTCCTGGATGGTGAGCATGGTGAAGCATCAGAAATGATAACCACTAGCACAGAAGAGAAAACCAATGATGGTGATGATATTTAGATGGAAGAACTGAGGGCAGCACTAGAGAAAATCAAGATGGGCAAAGCAGCAGGGCATGATGGTATAACACCAGAAATGGTTAAGTACATGGGAGCATCAGGCGACCTATTACTCTTAAAGGTCCTACAGGCAGCATGGTGCAACAAGACCATACCAAAGGATTGGGAGATTGCCATCATAACACCAATTTTCAAAAAGGGTGACAATCGACAGTGTGGAAACCATAGAGGCATATCCCTTCTCAGTGTCCCTGGTAAAATCTACTCTAGAATCCTAGAGCAGAGACTCCGACGCCTAGCTGAGCCACAATTGGATGAGGTCCAGTGCGGATTCCGAGCAAACCGAAGTACTCAAGACCTAATCTTCACACTCAGACAGCTGAGTGAAAAGGCCCTTGAGTATAAGAGTGAGATCCATCTTTGTTTCATAGATCTGGAAAAGGCGTTTGACAGGGTCCCCCTGGAGCAAACTTTGGGACTGTTTGGCAAGGAAGAATATTCCAGCACCTCTGATTCATGCTATACAGAGCTTCTACAAGTCTTGCAGAAATTATGTGAGGACAGCAAACTATAAGTCAGAAGAGTTCAGGACCACCACTGGTGTAAGACAAGGTGATATCCTATCACCTTACCTCTTCATACTCCTTATAGACGATGTCATCAAGGCATGTAAGGAGAGAACAAGAAAGTATTCAGTGGGGTACTGGAAGATGAGACAGGTCTATATTTCGGAGCTGGCATTTGCTGATGATGTTGCCCTGATTGTTAAATCAGAGGCACATCTCCAATCCAACCTGCAAGTCTGGAAGGAAGAGCTGGAGAAGAGAGGGATGGTCATAAGCAGCTCTAAAACAAAATCCATGGTGATATCACGAGAAGAAAGAAAACATCAGATTAAGCTGGGAGAACAGGTCCTGGAGCAGGTCGACCACTTTAAATATCTCGGAGCTATTATAGACCGAAAGGGAGGCATCAAAGAAGAGTTGGCCACTCGAAAAGCAGCGGCTGGGAGACTTTTTCAGGCCATAAATCGTGGATTCCTCAGCAAGAAAGAGGTTGGTAAGAAAACGAAGATGGCTGTATACCGCTCCACCTATGTCCCAGTCTTGACATATGGATGCGAGTCGTGGGCAATGACTACAACCCACAAAAGCCAGATCCAAACCTCAGAAATGAGGTATCTGAGGAAAGTGGTTGAAGTAACAAGAAGAGACATGGTCCGCAACCAGACGATCCGTCAAGGCCTAAAATCCCATCCGCTGCAGACCCAAATAGAACAGTCCCAACTAAGATGGTTTGGCCATGTCTGCAGAATGGGAGAAGATCGGCTACCACGACAAGCATGGGAAACAAAGAGCCAGGGATCCAGACCTCCAGGACGACCCAGAGTCCGCTGGGAGGACAACATTAGACAATCTTTGAAGGACCGAGGACTAGAATGGAACCAGGCCAGGAAGAAGACGACTAAGTAAGTAAGTAAGGAACCTGGAAGTACCACTAGAGGTGCTCCAAGGACCACCAGAGACACGAGTAGTGCCAGTTGAAAAGCGCTGATGTAAAACCCAAGGTGCATAACAATTGACGGCAGGTAAATTTACCCGAAAACTTGACTCCGTTATGGCATCAGATACGAGCAGACAGCCTATGAAAAGCCACACTTCAAAAGCTACGATCGCGAGATCGTCAGTTGTACCGGGTGAAAAATGCTGATGTATATAACTCCAGGTGTACAACAATTGACTGCAGGTAAATTTACTCAACAAAAAAAACCGGAGTCAGCTCTGGTGCCAGCTATGAGTAGAAAATATGGAAAACGTTACACTTCAAAAGCTAAGACCATGACGACATAAGTGACGTCATCACTTAGTCATCTTCACCTGCTATTTTAGCTAACCGTTTTGATTGGTGCATTTAAAGTGAAGATTGAACTTTGATTTGGCAGGAAATTCTGCCTTCTCCTGCGCATGAACAATCAACATCACTTCAGTCGTTCACTGGTTCTCTTTTTTATTTTTGCAATGCTTGTCAGCTTCCTTTAAAGCAGTGGCTCCCAAAGTATGCGTTTCAACACCCTGGCGAGGCGCGGAACTGCGAGTGCGACAGGGGAGACAGGGAACTACGTTACTGTCGTACGGAAGGTTAATTGTTTTATTTGTCTCGTAAAAGTAAAGTGGATGTCGATAGATACGCGAGAAAAGGTATAGAAAATAGATTTCACAGGTGGTAGATTGAGGGAAAGATATGTCTCTGGAATGATTAAGTTATCTCCTCCAGCCTATCCGTACGACTGTACTTTTATTACCAGACAGCCTTTGCCTCCCTATCAAGAATAGATAAGTTACTCTGCATACACACAGCTATGTGACAACAAGACACACAAACGTGAAAAACTACGCATAAATGGGTATGGGTTTGACCAACACAAAGGTAAGTTTCTTTGTAGTTTATTATCATTTAAACTCGACAACATCAAAATATCTAAAGGAAAAAAAAGATCAAAGAGTCATTTACATGCATATGAAATAAAGCAGACACAAGTGCACCCTCCCCGAATGGAGAAAAAACCAAAAATTATTAACCCAAAGGTTGAAGGCTAGCACTCTGTTACAGAATGAACAGTATTGGTACTTTATGAGACCCAGTAAAGTAAACAAAATTTAGACAAATCAGATATATGGATAATTTCCAGCAAACAAGGAAAACACTCGGACACTCTCTCAAACAGTGGCCACTCTCACACTCTTACCTAATTGCCTGGTATGGTAGGTCTGTAATATCCCTTGGTAATAGAATTAGTCCATGAATATATTATCTATTTCACTTAATATTCTGTCAACCCAGTTGTCGCAGATCCAAATTGGTCCCAGTTCATCCCCAGAACTAACTAGTGAGGTTAACGCCTAATTTGGTGCTTCTCCTGGATATGTGCTACTACAAATAGTGAAAACTGTGAGAGTTCTTGAGGTTCACCCTTTCACGGGGGAAATACTAACAGTATTGGGAAACATCTGGTTGCTAAAAAATTGTTACATGTGATGATGGTTCTTCTATCGGCCAACTCTGTGTTAGAGCGCCGATTCTGCACAGCGTATATATCTAGGGAGATACTCCACTGGAATTACGACTGTCAGGAGTCGGGAACAAAAATAATGTTAGATGTACACCACTGTTGCTGGTAAAAATATAAATCTGGATTTCGTAAGTCCATTGGTTAAATTTTATTGTTCTCAAATACCATTTGGCGAGTGAACGTTTCTAAATGAAATTCGTAAAGCACAAGCCAAGTACAGGAGAAAAGTAACAAACAGAAGAAGACCGCTGGACGCCCTTGTGATCAGGTCTGCGAAGAATACAAGAAAACATTTATGGAAAAAATGCTACTACTATATATACACACAGACGGGGACAAGACGATCTCTTCTACACTCCGTCAGTCCTGACTAGGTTTAGAAGGCACACGGTGTTTCCTTACACCTACACGCTAGCAGACGTCGCTGGCGCTGAGTTCGGTCGGGCTGAGTTATGTTAACTCGTCCGCCCCTGTTCGTGCCGGCGTACAATGTTAATTATTATTTAATTTCTCCATACGCGCTCTCTGCCAATGATCGCCTGTCATTAAAGAGCTATTAAATTGTCAGCGTCTGTTAGTTTTGTCGTATGGTATTAAAATAATAGACACTATAATAACAAATATACAAAATGAAATATAACGTGTATTTCTATACTCCCACTATCAGTCGCTTTAATGCCTATAAGTCCGGTCAGCTAAACCGTCGGGTTTATCTCTCTCCTGTAGAGATTAAGTGTCGCGTCTGCCTACACTGTTAACCTAATTACCGTCTAAGGTATGTGGGTAGCGGGTGGCGTGATTTAACATTTTTATTGAATATCTGGTATGAAATAGCTACGCGTTACTTTATTTCACTCGTTTTTACTAGCGAGAAAAATCTAAGTGAAGAATAAATGTTAAGCTATCAATTTTTTAAAATCATTAGCACTATTATCCTTTTACCAGAAATTCAGAATGAAACTCTCCACGAATCAATAATACACCATATCCACAAGAATGGGTTCTAGGACTGCGCGCTAGAATATTCAAAATTCTGACTGACTTCTGATAGTTGGGTTAAGAAAACCTCAGTATATATATCATTAGATTGCTCTGAACTCTAATGTTGTTAATTTCCCGATACTGTGAGAACGAAGGATTCAGAAACTAGCGCTCAAGATGAAAACTTACGATTCGGCTACCAGAATCTCTCGTCTGGCGCTGTTGTTTGACATCAGAGGCTTTACTTACGGCTAACGGGTTACCCTTTAAAATGCCCGTGTCTCGAGATCAAAGAGCACAGGGGATTATAAACTTTCCCTGAGTAAAACTTCAAAAGGGTCTGTGTTTCGCCTTTCTCACGTGCTGTCTGTTTGAGAGGTATTATGATTGACAGATGAAGCTCGCGTGAGTGGACGAGGTAAACAAACCTGATTTGCTTTCCTGTTATGACGGACAGGTTACGAAGTTTGTAAACACTGTGTTAGCTCGTGTTAAAAGAAAAGAGGCGTGACAAAAGAGTAGCTGTGTAAGTAAAGACATACAGTATAATGCAGGTTTTAGCTATCAAATCACAGAGGAGCTATGAGGTTACAATAGGCTGTCAGATTACTGTAGACTGTTTTTCCATTACACGTCACAGTTACGGGAAGCACCAAAAACTAAACCATTCTTCTTCTTCCTCGTTCGCCTTCAGACTTCCACATTTATGACTCTAATAAAGGCAGTAGTCAACTCAAGGTTCCCGACATCTCCAAACAGTTTTTCGTTGACAGAAGTGGGTTGTTGCCATATGCTACCCCGTTCATTACTGTAGGTTGGGCAGTACTGCAGCAGGTGTTCGACTGTCATCGGGCTGGTACCGCAGGTGCAGAGATCTGTTGCACCAATTTTGTATTTGTGGTACAGATGGTATCTCAATCTGTTGTGTCCAGTGCGTAGTCGAAAAATGATGACCTGTTCTTTTCTGGATAGTTGATGATATGCGTCATTTTTCAAATGTCCCGGGTGCTCTCTTTCCCATTTGGACTTGAATGTAGCCTTTATAGTGGTCTTTGCCGTTGCGTAAGCTGTCTCTATATCATTTTGCTGCAAGGCACCTCCTTCTTTAGCAAGTCTATCTGCCTCTTCATTTCCTGGTATGTTGCAATGGGCTGGTATCCACTGGACAGTGCACTTCTTGAAGCATTCGGCCAGTCTTTCAAGGGAGATTATCAGATCTTTCAATCCTTTAGTTTGGTGGCTCTTCAGCGCTGATATTATTGAGAGGGCATCTGAAAAGATTACTATCTGTTTTTCTGCCTGTGCTTTGCATTCAATAAGAGTTTCAGCTGCCTGTTTCAGGGCTTCTGCTTCAGCACAGAAGTTGTTGCAGTATTTTCCAGTGGCAATTGCCATAGAGTGAATTCTATTCTTTAATTTTATGAGGATGCCGGCACCCCCATTTTCAACTGCATTTGTCGCCGAACCATCAGTATATGCATGTGTCCAAAGCTTCGCTGGAAATGTTTGGTCAATATACTTGGTTGCTATACACTTTCTTCAATGGTTTACGCGTTTCTATTTTTAGAACAGAGTAAATCAGTTACGACGTATGACATCTTCAGGGATACTGTTTGCAAATTTGCAGGCAATCAAGCAAACTCACTAAATGATTACAATGTAACTTTGTCAAATATTAAAAACATCCCGAATCTAAACACCAGTAATTTGTTTAAACTCAAAATATTAAATTCTGTGGTGCATATTCTTTTATTATTACAACAGAGCGTCCCAGTGGCACAGAGTGATTAGAGCGCTTGTTTCTCGGGGCAGAGAGACCCATGTCGCACAACATTCAAGTCTACCCATCTGTTATAATGGATATATGGTTGATCTTGAATTAAGGAATGTACGTGCAGCGAGGAAGGAGCTGGTCACCCCGCCTCACTAGAGACTAGTATAGTGACATCTCTTACACTTCACTCCCATACGGCGATATCTGCTATGAGGCCACCTTTAACCTTTACATCAACTCAGTGCTGATATTCCACTTCTTAACAAAATATTCTTTGTAATGATTCTTCATGTTTTACATTTAACTACTTAGTTTCCGAAAACGTCAAAACCCAGCCACTGCAGACCCGACTGGAACAGTCCAAGACGCGATCGTTTGGCCATGTCTGCAGAAACGTAATACAGCTACAATGTCTATTCGATCTGACTACATACTGACATTCGTCTGCTCTGTGTCCTTGCACAAAATATGAAGCCCTGTGGATCGCGAGTCATCCGTTCTAATGGGTTCATTCCTATCTCCCTAATCTATTTCCAATCATCAGTTCATCTCAGTTAAAGTTATCCTAGTCCTGTCACCTCTCAGCACACCAGATTCACTTGTGATTGAGCAATATTCATTATAGAAATAATTGTCTTATCCATCCGTCACGTTTCAACAGCTTCATGTGCATGTTAGATGGTTGAAAGGTGAGTGCTACAAAGAAAAGTAGCAAACACCTTAATGTAAAAATATATAAAAATCCGTCACATTTGTTTCATCTGTTCCCATCAACATTACAATCTTTTTCACAGCGCGTTTTCGGCAGGGAAATAAAGTTTCGCACCTGTTTAAAACAGCGAGCATTTAGTTCCCAATACTACTTTTCATAACTGTCGTTCTCTCCGGCAGTATCTCTTCATTTTCCTCATTCGTCGTCCTATTATTCTGCATATTTATTTATGCCGTAAACGGCGCGAGTTTGTTTTTTTTTTTTTTTTTAAAGAAATATGCCTACCTCTCTTGCTTTTCAGTTAAAACATTTCTGGAATTTTCTCCATTTATATTAGGCAGTAGGGGTCACATTGGCTTGTTCCTGATGCCGGACCTGAATATGCCGCAGCTTATTGTTATTTCGATGCTTACCCCATTATCTACTGGTTAAGGTTTAAAACGTGGTTGACTCGGCTGACTTTTGGCTCCTGGCCCAGAGCAAGAACTATGACCTGGCGTTTTATATTATGCTGGGTTCAAGACATCTGTCATGTCCTTGACGCAGCTTCTCCTGGATCATCGTCGCCGAACCCTGGTAGTTTCCATCTTGAAGTTATACTTCTGTGCTGCTGGCTAAGCTGGATTCATTCTCACAAGTAGTCCAACCAGCCTCATTCATTCATTACCAGGAGCACATGCTCTCAAAACGATCACGCCAAAGCGTTTCTATGGTCTGCTGTAAGTTCAAGGTTGTTCCAAGTCTTCTTTATTCCTGTTAAGTCTGCCTCCAACTCACTTATATGTGTATTTCTTCGGTCTCCTTCTATTGCGCTTACCCTGAGTATCCCAGAAGTCTAGGTAGAAGACTACCTTGAAGAGCTATAAACATGTTGTCCTATCCAACGCCAAAGTCTTTTCCTCACATCTTCTCTCACTGGTATTCTCAAATTAATTAGTTGGTAACTCAGCAAAGATGTGGGGAGGAGGGGAGCAGGGCGGATATTACTGGGTATTTCCCAAGTAAAAAATGTTTACAGCAATCAAACGCTGAATGCATAAAAACTTTTCTTATGGTAAAAAATGATGAAAGCATTAAACAAATTGTTTTTCTAACGTGCAAATTTTCTCAGAGTATTATTACACCCAACCAAAAAAAATAGATATCTGATTGCAAAAGTATGGTGAACGCATACAAATATGTCTCACGGAAAACATGGACATCCTAAAAATGCTATATAATTAATGTTGATTAGCTTCTCATTACAGGGATATTAACCCCGCGTCCTGCTGCGCTATCTTACATAAAGTGTGTGTGTGTGTGTGTACTTATAAGAACTCTTATTCATCATTATTCCTATTATATTGTTAGAATTCTCCTTACACTTACTTAAGGATCATGTAATGAACGGAAACAGTAAGTCTTACATGGACGTTTGAGAAATAAGGAAAGTATTACCAGGACAGAAGAGAGGGGAAAAAAAGGTAAATCTTACCTGGACGGAAGAGAAATCAGGTACGTCTTACCAAGACAGCAACGAAATAAGGTAAGTCTTACAAGATCCGATGAGAAATACGAGGTAGCTTCAAAAAAGTTCCCGGAATAGTCGACTCATGTTTGAATGAGTGATTATGTCATGGAGATTATAGTTTTATAAGTTGGTAGTGACCTTGAGGAAACGACATGGCTGATGTAACCTTCACATGTACTCTCGAACAGAAGTTACAGAAGTTTGTTTGTGTGGTGTGCACGTAGCATCGTCAGAGTTGAAAATGTCATTGATTGAACAACGTACAGATGTCAAATTTTGTGTTTTGCTTGAGAAGTCACCCTCAGAGACAGTAACCTTGCTTAATAAAGCATATGGTGATGCCGCAATGAAGAAATCGCAAGTTTTTGAGTGGCACAAGCGTTTCCGTGAAGGTCGTGTTAGTGTCGATGATGATCCACGTAGCGGACGACCTCGATAAACAATGAAAACATTGAGCGTGTTCGGAACGTTGTTCGTGTTGACAGAAGACTTAGTGTAGAGAAAATAGCCTCAGAAGTTGGAATATCAGTTGGAAGTTGCCACAGTATTCTCCACAATGAACTGCACATGCACCGTGTTTGTCAACATATGGTTCCCAAAATGTTATCTCCTGAACAGAAGAAACGTGATTGACACTGGCAGGAGATCTAATCTCTGTGGTTGATCCAGATAGCAATGTTCTCAACAACATAATCACAGGAGACGAGACGTGGTGTTTTTTGTACGATCCTCAGACAAAACGTCAGTCCTCTGAATGGAAATCACCCTCATCTCCCCGGACAAGAGCAAAGGAAAAGTTATGTTGGAAGTTTTTTTTTTTTATTCCCAGGGTATTGTCTACCATGAATTCATTCCTGAAGGCCGAACGGTTAACAAGGAAATTTACGTTGATATGCTCCGTCGTCTAAGAGATGCAATCAGAAGGAAACGCCCAGAAAAATGGAGAACAAACATAAATAAAACAACTGCATGACAATGCGCCAGCACATCGACCCCTACTGGTGAAGCAGTACCTCGCAACGCACAATGTGACTGCCCTGGAACATCCTCCATATTTTCCCGACCTGGCACCGCCTGAGTTTTTCTTGTTCCCTCGCCTAAAATCGGCACTGAAAGGGCAGAGATTCAAGGATGATGAGGATGTTATCACCAATGCGACAAAGCAGCTGAGAGAGGTGTCAGGGTTCCAGGAATGTTTCCAACAGCTGTACGTTGGAAAAAGTGTGTAGTTGCCGAAGGAAATGTAGTGTAAATAATTGTATTGTTACTTATTTCTATACAATACACAAATTCCGGGAACTTTTTGACGCTACCTCGTACAACCTGCGTTACAGCAACGAAGTCTGCATTTAAGCTAGAAGTTCAGAAAACAGAGCATAATAATATGTAAAGTAATCTGCATGGCTAACAAAACAAAAAATTAATGGATATAATCGCTGACAAATCCAATCAGAACCAAAGCCCAAGTTACAGCTGGTGTTTGGAAACACTGTTAACCAGCCTGTAATAAATAGGAGGCCCTACACACACCGATGGCGCTGCTGGTCGGTAACATTCCCGGTATACAGAGAATGAGACGCCTGTTAACCGACAGTGTTTGAGTCTGTCTCCTGGTCTGACGTGCCTGTACAGTGTTTTCCACACAATAAGTTGCTAGTAATCTATTTTCTACGATTATGTGTAGACATGCACTCTAGACAATCCCTGTGTCCAAGTTTGTTTGTTTTTTTTATGCTGGTACATACTAACAAATTATGGCGGATTTTCAAAATGTCATTTTACATTTTAAGCAGCTAAAAAAATATTTATTCTTACTCTCAGTCGTGTGCTATCACATTGGGACAAGTCAAATCTTCGATCGTTATATTTTTCTGTGACCTATTTTAACTTTCTCCCTGTGCCCTTCTCTTCTTTTTTCTCACCTGCTCCTTATCGTACTTTTTCGCTCCCATCGACCGTGGTTATCTTATCACATCTTGTCACACCTCTGACCCACCCCTCTCTCGTGGTTATTTTCTCCTTTGCTATCGGCCACGCGTAATGAAGAGGAGAACTTGCCAAATTGACTTTTTGCTTATCGTCAGCTCCAGAAGGAGTAAGAGGCTACTACATGACATTCCTATTGTTAACCTAGACTTCCTGTCTGGGAAGATACACGAAACCCTGTTGTCGCATGATAAGGTGCTAATTCGCAAACATGACGTGCCCAAACACACGGTCGATGTCGATAACAATCTTTGTAAAGATTAAGACACTGACAGTAATGTAATACTTCCGGCAGATGGACTTCGTTGTGATAAATATGTACAAGAAAATAAAATCTTGGATGAGATTATAATGTTAGATCTGTTAAGTAGTGAGTTTGTAAATATGACAAATACCCACGGAAGTAGCAAGACCTTATATGGTAAAGGAGTTTGAAAATCACACGTAAAGGAAATTATCTTATGTTGTCATGCAGTAATATTCTCCATGAGAGAAGAGTAGTGGGGAAATAGACACTTACCACAGTCAGACACTTATTTGCAATAGGTTTGGCATTTGAGATGCTAAGATAGACTGCTCCTGATTTGACTTCTCCTCAAAGTAGAAACCTAGGTGCTTGGGCGGAAAATATCGTTTATATGCTACGGCAGAATAAGACTACTTCACTGACTTCCAATTTCGTGGAGAAGAAATCGAAAGCCAGGAACACGGATTATTAGGACCCAAATATAGGACTAGGCGTGAATTTCTAAGATTAGAAGACAGTAACCCCAAAGACACCACTTTGTGCATTGAGTTCGAGGATCCAACTTCGTGCACTGAGTTAGACGCCTAACTCACCTGAAAGAGACGGCATCTTAAATCATTTGCCCGACAATATTCAGACGTTCCCTTTGCATAATGTCTGATTCGCTCGAAAAAAAAAACTCGGGGTAAGTTGTGATATCATTGTATATTAGCATTTTGACATGTATAATTTGCTTGTGGGTGTACAGTGGCATATGAGGCTGCCAACCTCATCACTGCAAATAACTTGACAAATAACCACCACTGCAAGAGCTGGTGATTGCTTCGTCCAAGCTTCCTCACAAATAAGCAAAAGCAGAGGTGGCCCCAAGCTCAATAGAGAGTAGGGAGTGGATGATAATATCATATATATATTTATACTTCATGCTCTTTAGTAAACTTCATATGTATGTGTGTGTGTGTGTGTGTGTATATATATATATATATATATATATATATATATATATATATATATATATATATATATATATATATATATATATCGTCTTCCGCAGTCCAAAAGCACTTTCATCTGACTCATTCAAAATTTACAGTGGGCGGGTTAAAAAGTCAGAGGAAGATGAAGTGTTGGATTCAAGCGGAGGTCGCCTGATGACTAAGTCAGGAGACCCAATGATATTTGTCTCCTTTCAGTTTGTGGTTCAAGTTGGCAGCAGTCAACGTTAGACACCAACATCACACACGTCTTGAAGAGGATGGACAACCTAGGTAATTATCGCAGCCGTGTTGCATGAGACGTGTTACAGCCACCAGACTTGACTATTGTAGAGGAACACAGTCCAAGGCACCTGTGGGAACCAACAGCGGCTGAAGCAGACGCCAATCGACCCAACACTGGAAGCTAAGTAGCATAACAGTGCAACCAATGGACATTTCAAAATTGTTCATAAGTTCCACCACAATTTAAATCATCCGATGATGATAAACATCATCGCTTCATTTTATAAAACACTTTTATTTATTTTACATTGTTAACTCATATCATTATTAAACCTGTTTATTCGTAACTTTAAAGCTATAGTTAGATTAATCACGCGTGAGTGAATTGTATGTCTGCACCTGTATGAATCATACTGTTTCAAATACATACTTACTTATTTACTTACTTACTTAGTCGTTCCCCTTCTACCAGGAGGTTTCAAATACATAACATTAATAATTGCTGAATCATCTTCAGATGGGGGCTAAGAAATATGAGCGAAAATATATTACCTTATAACATGACAGCTTAGATTATCTCAGTTGTTATGCTTGCTTTTCTTTAAATGCCTGTCAGGCTCTCTAATGTAGGAGCATCATTCTTCTAATTATATCTCTGCCAAAAGCAATCTTGAGCGAAGACTGATACCTTTGAAGACCCTCATCATTATACTGTACTCTAAGTTTGAGTTTCATCATTCTTCTTTGATTCTTAGCCGCCGACTGTCAAAGCAGTCGGTGGCCATTGTCGTGAAACGAGTGTGTAAACCCACTACTTTGTTAAATCATTATGTCGGGATACAAATTTGCTTCAACCAATCAACGAGCAACGTTCACCAGTCTTTGAGACAGAATAAAATTAGGCTTAAGCCCTGTTTTTCGGATCTCGGTTGCGGCCATCTTGTCACCCAATATGGCGGGAAAAAAAACAGAATAAAATTAGCCATAAGCCCTGTTTTTTCGGGACTCGTCTAGGTCAAGGACGGTACGAGGCATGGTACAAAACTGCAGACAACCAATCAGCTTGCCCCGCCAGGAACCATCCAAACGCTTTCCTTAAGCAGTAGAAGTTACTTCACCTGCCTATATAATCGGGCGAGATTTTATGCAAAAACATGCAACACCAACACGAAGCCAGATACCGACCGACTGAAGAAGAGAGCTGTCAACCTTGATTTATTGCTTACCTGAGTGCATTGACCTGGCAGACTGCTTCCCTAGTCCAGTCACTGGCCGGTTTAAATATTGGAGGGTAAATATATAATTACTATAACTTGTAGGAAAATAGGCCTACAGCAGATATATAATGTTGGTATTGGTTGTGTGTCATTTATACTACCTACACCTGTATATATTTAATATATTTTGGTTCACTATGAATGTATCAGGTTACTGATTGTATCTTGGGGCATTAGGTATAATGATTGTATTTCCTGATATGATTGATGAAGACGAAGACTAATAGGACTCATGCTTCAATCTATTGTCTCTGATAACTCCAAACTGCAATATAACCAAAACAGTCCTTGTTAGGACTCAATCTATTGTCTCATATAACTCAATCTATTGTCTCCTATAACTTCAGTCTATTATCTCAATAAAACCAACTGAAATATAACCAAAACGGTCCTTATTATGACTCAATCTATTGTCTCCTATAACTCAATCTATTGTCTCACATAACTTCAGTCTATTATCTCAGATAAAACCAACTGAAATATAACCAAAACAGTCCTTGTTAGGACTCAATCTAATGTCTCATCTAACTCCAATCTATTGTCCCATATAACTCCAACCTGATATATCACCAAACAGTCCTCGTCTCATATAATTCCTATCATCAGTACACAACAATATTGTTAGGATATATGTTACCAGCCAGTTCAGCCCTTGTCAGAAAGGGCCTGGTATATTATAGGGGGAAGGAAATGGTTGTATCACACCTAGGTGTATATATTATTGGATGTATTCATGTATTGAATTTATATTATTGGATGTATTCATGTATTGAATTTATATTGTTGGATGTATTCATGTATTGAATTTATATTATTGGAGGTATCCATGTATTAATTTATCAGAAAGAATGTTTTGCAAGTAGACACCTGTCTTGTCTCGCTATTGCTAACTCATACTGAGCCATGTTGTCATTCATCCTACATGCAGACACCTGAGACACACGCTCATTTCATACTAGAAATAGGTGGGCTTGATGACAGAAATTAGCCCCTATTTTTACTTGTTACAGGTTTTATTCGTGTCATCAAACCTGAGGTCGTATGTCGTGTCAATCCAGCTGCCTGGAACGTCGCAGGAGCACAGTGATTGCGCAGGATCTACCTCTTTAGTCCCCCTCAGTCTTGGGTGGGCTAACGAAACGACCATCAGCGGGTGGTGTGTGCAAGAAATTAAGAAGGACATAACTTTTGAGAGATGAGTACACAGTAGTACCATTTCTGTCAGCATTGTGAGCAAAGTAACTGTCAGTGACGAGAAAGCGAGTTAGCATAGCAAGAGACAAAAATAACAGCATAGCTGATAAATTTTATATACTTAATTAACAGCACAGCTGATACATTTACTATAAGTGATTAACAGCCCAGCTGATATAAATTTGTTTCCTATAATTGGAAGACTTGTAATATATATAAATATATGTGAATCATTTGTGAACTTACAAATCCATTACATTCCATTGTTTCAACATCCACCCTTCAGCACAAGAGTAGATAGTGTATATACTAAATAAATAATAAGGAAATTGTATTTGAAGACTTGTCAATTTTATCATTGTTAAGTAAAATCTGTTTCCTTGTCTTAATATCACAGTTAGTTACACAGCGGAGGTGGCAATTTATGTCGGTCTTCTCTCTACTAATTTTTCGAGATCAGATCATTCACAGCCGTAACTAATTTGTGATACCAGTAGTTCTCTCAGACACTGTGACTTCACCATTTTCTGCAGAAATTCTATTTCTGTAATTGTCAGTACTATACTGATCCAAGAGCCAAAATAAAACCTCACGCCACAGCCATCACGCCTGGTGGTGACTTGTAGGGTAGCAAAAAACTGCTTCCACTATGCTCGGTCGGCGACCATCTTTCGTGCAGTGCCCCTTCTCTGATTCATTCTTTGCATTTCGGCCTCAACAGTTCTCCGCCAAGTTTTTGGTCGGCCTCTCTTTCGCTTTCCTTCAATGGTCCATAGCATAGCTGTTCTTGTGATGGCATTGGGGTCTCTTCTGAGGACGTGGTCAACCCACTCCAGCGTCTGCTAAATAGGATGTGTGCATGCCCTCTTGGTTGCTCCGAGTAAGCACTTCTTGGTTGTTGATGGTATTCGGCCAAAAGATTCGGAGAAGTTTCCTTAGGCAGACTGTGTGGAAAGAGAAAAATTTCGACATTTCCTTCTCTGTTACTTTCCAGCAGTCCGCATCATAGAGAAGCACAGACAGTACACAGCTCTCATATATTCTTAATTTGGTGTTTGTGCTCTAATGAGAGGACTTCCAGATGTTTTTTAGACTAGCAAAGGTTGTTCTCGCTTTGTTCATTCTGTTGTTGATGCCTTTGCTTGTTCCGCCGTCTGATGTTATTATGCCCCCTAGGTATGTAAATGAGCCTGTCTGTTCCAGCTTCTGGTTCCTTATTGTTATGGGCTCAGGAGTGGCCACACTTTTTTTTTTTTTTTTTTTTTCGTACGCCCGCTAATACTCGAGGCGAAATCTCAGGTTATTTTTTTAATGTCTAACCTGACATTGGTTTTTACGTGAGTATCCTATTTTCTTGTACAGAGACAAGTGTCCCTCGCCATTCAGGCAGATACTCGCCGTTTTCGGAGGTGTGGCCACACTGAGTGTCATAACCGGTCTTCTTTAGATTGATGTTTAGACCTACCTGCTGGCTATATTCATTCTGTTTTTTCTTGGATGTGTTGATGTGAATGTGCGAGTAGTGCTATGTAACCTGCATATCATAGACCTTCCAGTGTAGAAAATGTTGTCCATCTTATTCGTCTTGGACTGCCCTCTGTTGTCTAGCGCATCAACCAGTCTATGACCGTCAAAAATAAAGTGGATGATAAGGGGTATCCCTGTCGTACTCCTCTCTTCACCTCAAAAGTTAGGTTGCTCTGCCCAACACTACATGTAAAGTTAGCATAGAGGGTTTTATGATGGAAACAATGTAGATGGAAATTCCATAAGCCCTCAGTATTTTCCATAGGCTGTCCCTGTGTATGCTGTTCAAAATCAACAAAGTTAATGTATAGCTGCCTCTGCCATTCTGAGCACTGCTCTATAATGTTCCTGAGGGTGAATATATTATCTGCACATCTTCTGTTTTTTCTTAATCCTGCTTGTTCTTTCCTCAGTTTATGGTCTACTGCTTTTGAAATTCTCTGGATAATTATCATGCCTAATATTTTACTGGGAACTGAGAGGAGAGTAATTTCTCTCCAGTTGTTGCAGTCTGCAAGTTTGGCCATTGCTGGACCCCTACTGCGGAGCAGCGGAGACAATCACGCCACACATATAACGGCATCTGCCCGCCCAACAGAACTGGCTGTCTGTCTCAAGCTTCCCTCATCACCATAAGCTTTTTTCCTCAGGAGTTGGTGGAGAAGGCCATGCAACCAGTTTGCTGCTCTCGTCTGGCTATGCTTCTAAACAGATACCTGGGAAAGAATTACACAAAGACTCACCACTTCTGTTTGTATTTTGTTTTTCTGTTTTTCTTACCCTCTTTTCCACGTCGGTTAGTTTCTCCACTGATTCACGTTACACGGCTCTGGGAATATGCCGAAAGTATAACCTACATACGCTGAAAATAACAACCCTGTATTACGCAATTTGTTATTGAAGCTGTTCGTTCCGCAGACGGCGGCCGTATCTTGGGGTGTTATCTACCTCCTCTTACCGCAACACTTTTGTGAGCGGTGTAACATCCGCTTATTTGTTTATCCGTCTTTATGAATCGCAAATTACTCCCCCTCATTCCTGGAGACTGGTTTCTCTATCCTGAGAGGCTAAAAACTTTGTTGGCACAATTTGCTCTACTGTACCTTCAGCGTCAATTGCCTTACTTAGAAAACCATACCTGTCATGGCCGGCTTCTCTGCGGCATTATTATTATTATTTTTATACTGCATGATATGCTCTGTAATACTCAGCGCTGGGCTTATTCACACAAGCTTGATTGCGTCCATGAGCTTTTTCAGCTGCTCGCCTATCAGCATCACGCCTGTGTGGACTGCTTTACGGATTGTCCATTTCCAGCACCTCCCGTGTAAGCAATAACCGTTTTGTTTGAGCATGCCACGTGATAAGTACCAATCTAGACGGAATTTTCATCCACATTTAAGAGTCCCGAATGACTGGCTTGCTGCACTGCCTGTTCGTATGCTGCATCCCGCACGTGTGGACTAAATAATGATAATTTTTTTGTGAACTCGGGCGCTGACCTCTGAGAAAACAAGGGTTAGATCTAGATTGGGTGTATAAGCCCGTCTCATACTACAGTTCCATATTTCTCGAAATCACTTCAAGATCTGATAGAGCTGAGAAGACATCCAGAGGACTGACTCTTATATATGAGAAGTCTTAACCCATACAAGAAAACTGAGAAGAAACCACAATTGACCGCTATTGTGAGCGATGTGTAGATCGAAGCTTCTAACAGCCGCAGACTTAGAAGTACCACTGTTCTCAGGGTATGTCTGTATAGATCGTTAAGCTTACAACATATCTTAGTGAATTAATGTACATTTAAATTTGCTGAATATTTAAAATTTATATTACGCTGAACATAAATCTTCATGTTTACATCTTACCTTATCTTTTTCATTCTGTCTTTTATTTCACCACATTTTGTCGATGTATTGTAAGAGTAACAATTTTGCTTACTTTGGCATAAAGCAAAGCCAAAGGGAAGTAAGCATGACTGGTTTTGGGAAATGTCTTAATTGATGCTAAAAAATTTTCATATATTGTATTGTTGTACGACCTACCCCATTTTGACTGACTTAACCACAGCCTCAAGACAGTGTTGTCGAAATGAAGAGTCTAATCAACAGTGGCCAGTCAGCATCAGAGGGGCATCTTGCTAATCACAAATACCATAACCTGCTCATATTTTGCAGGTTCAACTAGTGGTGAAAAACGAGGCACAATTTTAGAAATTGTGAAACTGTTAACAGTGAACCAACACTGTTCCTGGCATAAGCATAGCGTCTTTAAAGTCCAGATGTTCTAACGACCGAGGGAAGTCAGCAACTACAACGTGTCAAGCAAGTTAAGTACAACTTAACGTGAAAACAAAAACCAAGACACCAAAGAAACACATGATGAAAACGACCAAACAGTGACTATATACTTGTTTTCAAATTGTGTAAAATTATGTAAGATATTGATATACCCAGGTGCTAAATTGTTAATATACGTCAGTAATCAATCAAGTGCATCGATCTGTTATAACTGCAGTTATTGAATTATTTAAATTACCAGTTATAATTTTAGTGTGTGGTCAAAGAAATATTAATAATTTTAAAATTGGTAGGAAATAATACGAGCTGCCCTCACATATTTATATAACACCCCTGGAGCATAGGATAGGTCCAGCAAGAAGATGACTTACTTCACAGCTCTCTTTTACAGCCACCATCTAGAGCTATGCACTTAATTACCTGACTAGTCCTGTGTCATCCCTACCAGTAGTTCACCAGCTCTCTTCTTCAGTTCTGGGAACTATACTTTCTTATTTTATATGCAACATCCATCCCGCCACATGCATGTCTCAACTTCTTCCTCGCTTTCAGAATTCAGCCAACAACTTGCAACTTCTCTCGTGCGCCACTCTTACATTTCGATTGAAACTGTTGGGTTATTTTGTCAGTTGCCAAGCCCTAAGTGGAAGAAGCTTCCGTGGTTTGTTTCCATATTCCAACACTACTTCCCCTTCTATGGCACTTCCACCAGTCTCCACTTCCACCTGTCTCAAATTCCACCTGTCTCAAATTCCACCAATCTCCATTTCCACCAGTCTTCGCTCCCATCAGTCTCTCCTTCCATGGCACTTCTACCAGTCTCCACTTCCAGAAAACGCCACTACTACTAGTCTTCATTTCCACCAAACTTCACCCCCAACAGTTTCCAGTCTTCACTTCCACGATCCTCCATTTCCCACAATCTCCACTTCCACCAATCATGCGATGACATATTTGTCTCTGTATTCTGACGTCTCCTAGTGCGGATATTGAAAATTGTAATCCTTTCATGTCCAGATCCACACATAAAAAACAGTGTATATGGCTGTCCCTAAAAATTTACAATAAAAAAACATAGATACTCCTTAAGTAATGAAAAACAGAGACAAGGATACCCTCTAAGTTGACAAAAAACTTGATGTGTATACTCATTAAGTAATGAAAAAAAGAACATGGATGTTCTTAAAGTTATTTAAAAGAAGAACATAAATACTCCCTGAGTAATTAAAAAAAAAGAACATGGATACTTCTTATGTAGAGAAACAAGAGAGATAGACATTCCTTTAGTATAGAATAAAATCAGCGTCCGACTGGCAGAGTGGTTAGAGCACTTGTCTCTAGAAGCATAGGCGCCGGGTTCGAAACACGATGGCGTCACGCTCCAGTCTACCCAGTTTTAAACTGGTACCTGACTCTGATCTTGAGTTAGGAAAGGAAAAGGCAGCGAAGAAGGGAAGTGGTCACCCCCACTTCTCGATGCTAGACCTAGTATAGTTAAGTCTCTAACACTTCAATCTCCTACCGCAGTATCTGCTATAGGACCATCTTTACCTTTTATAGAATAAAATATCAACAATGGAGTGGGTGGGAGGGGGAGGGGAAGTTTCTTATTTCAGACACGGGAAGCAGCTTCCAACTGAAGACTGCGTCTAATGGGTTACTTACTACAGCATTTTCAGACCTTATCTTCAGACGTTATGTCGTTGCACTGAGAACGTGCATGCGAGCACCCCTGCACACTACTTCTTGTATTTGCAAACGATCAATCTTCCACAGCGAACTGTCACAATTCTTGCAACTTCAATCAACAACAGACGGTGTGTGTGAATTTGGAGCTGCTTCGTCTGTCCTGTCTTTCACAGGTACAACTAACAGCTCTCAATGTTTCCGAGATGTGCAGGAGATACGTCAGGTGACGTCAGAATAAAAGTGTTTTAACGCAACCCAAAATCTAATTATCTTATTAGTGTTAATGATTTCTTCAACATTTGCTCTGCTCACTCAACATTTTTGTATTTCATTACCGGCGAAGGGAACCAAGGTCACGGTGGAAATCACGTGCACATGGGTGTGTCTGCTTTCCTATTACAATTTAAAGACACAAAAACAAAAAAGTGTCTATGTAGCTAACAAGTGAAAAGTGCGTCCACAAAGTTTAGTCTGACTACATGGCTGCAGATTTGAGAAATAAACACAAAACGTGGTATATCTCTGCCTTGTTCTACTACCACTATTTTCAATTGTACAAGAAGAGCTAGGCTGTATTCTGTGGTTTGTAACCTGGCAATGTTGGACATAGTGACTTGGATTAGTTTTGTGCAAGCTGACATACTCATCCACTCACGACTCTTCAGCTTCATATAGAAAACACGCCTTCAACAAATTCACATTAAGTCTTCTCTTGTGCCATCCGTACAGCGTATTTCCGTGCCTTCTTTATTCCTAATAAATCTGTCTCCAGTTCTCTTCTTGGTGTTCCTTTTGGTCTCCCTCCATTTGTTGTATTCGGAAGTGCTACAACAAGGACCTCTGTGTGATGATATCAACTGTCTTGTTCAGTGTGTATCATATCTAACGTCAACGTTTTCTCCTCACCTCTTGCTCCGGTAGTATTCATCTGTTTGCTTCCATCAATCCCACATTAGAGATCCTGTCAACCCACTACAACCCTGGTCGGAGCAAGTACACATTTATCAAAGTCTGTAACATCTTGGTTGTTGTTCTGGTTGTTCTTCGTATTTCATAGCCAAACAACAGTAATATAACGGCATGTACTTAACAGTTTTACAAGGACCCGACCACAAGGTTATTTTAACATTTGGTATGCGCCATAATATAACCCATAAACCTTGTGTCTAGGTTAAAGAGAGCGCGCCTCGCAAAACGAGGCAAGACTCCTTTTTTAATGCACTTAATTAATGGTCTTGAAATCTCAAAAACTCTTCCTTCTCTTCAACCCCCCATTTTTTCCCCATTTGATTAAAAAAAAAAATTTCGCTCCCAGAAAACACATATAGTGAACAAATAGGGGGCACAAAAGCGATGTCTGCGTACGTCCGAAGGAAAGCGAAAAAAAGAGCGCAAAAATCAACCTGAAATTGTAAACTCGAGAAACATCGTAGGGGCTGAAAAGTGTAAAAACAAACAATGTTTGCGGCAATGGATCTTTGGGTATGGAAAACTTGAACAGAAGTTACATACTGTATTTTCTTCTATCAACAGCTCCCAACTGCCAGGTGCTTGCTTGTAAACTCTCTCTCTCTCTCTCTCTCCCTTCCTCTCTCTCTCACCTCCCTCTCTCTCTCTCTCTCCCTCTCAATTTTCACGGGGCCTCTATTTTATGAACATTTATTTAGCATCCCATCCGAAAACATACAGGATATATTCTGTTTCTTTCTTTCTCATCATTATGTGTGTGGTTCTATGATATAAACTAGTCATGTAGTAAAACAGGTAAGTCAGAATCTAAATCAGGGGTTCTTAACCAGTGAGGGTGGGCCTTCCCAAGGACAAGGAAGGTGTGACATGCCTACCAGGAAATGTATCACAATTACTATCTCACTGGATAAAATTCTAAAGTAGGATGTGCCAAAGTTATTAAGTTGTAAAATTAAAAGTGTTAAACTTGTTCTGTAATGCTTCACAAGTCAGCGGAAATCTTTCTCATGTGTTAAGGCAAGGAGTTGTGAAATAGCAGGTATTCTTAACCCACATGAGAAGACTGAACCCATGGATGCATTAAAGTGCTATCGGTAGATCCATTCTTAACGAAGGGGGGTAAGTCAGAACAATGTCTATTGTTCTATTCTTACATGTGTTTTACACGGCTTCTTCTGACACTATCAGACGCCTACTCGAATATTTTCCAAGAAAACAGTGGTCAGCTTGAGGCTATTTGTATCTCCATTGAATTTTTCCAAGAATGGTTCTGGTGACGGCTATATGTGCTTTCATTGGAAGGTTATCACCAGTAGCATAGATTGACTCCTAAGAGGCGGTGGGTTCAGCACTCTCCCAGCACGGCGGGATCTACGGAGTTAACAACACTCTGCATATTTTTTGTGACGTCATCGTCAAGTGAGGTACGTTGCACTGTTTCGTTAAGCCTATGGCCCAGTGCATATGACTTCAGCATGCATTTATGTCGGGTTGCGTTCCTTGGCCTTTGACTGTCCCCAGCCTACCTGCAAGGCATCAATTTAGTGTCTCCATTTGACTGGTATCTGTGGTGGATTTGTTAATGTCAATATTTATGCTGCCATCTTAACAAGGAGAGAGATAAAAGTGATTATTTATATAAAGTTGTGCATAAGGCTGGCAACCTCATCGGGTAAAATGAATGGCCGCATAAGCCACCACGCAAAAGCTGGTGACTGCTTTGTGCGGGTCTCTTCGCAAGGAACTATTAGCAGAGGTGGCCCGAATGCCCCATAGGGAGCTGAAAGAGGATGATGATGAGGATATCATAATATATATTTCAAATGTCAACACTCTATTTCAGATTGATATGTATGATTCATTTGCACTCTTTCGCTCTCCTAACACACTTTCATCTGCCTTGAGGGTCAGAGATTTCATGCTCATGGGCATCGGGAAAAATCAGAGGAAGATGAAATGGTGGAGAAAAATGGACGTCACCCGATGCCTACATCAGGAGACAAGAGACTTATGAGATGTACTCTTTTGTATATTCTCTCAGTTCCTGGTCATGGTATACAGCTTTGGACACCACTCATAAGAGACGGGTCTAGATGACACTCAAAATTTACGCGAGTAACGAACGTGATCCCAAAAGCTATCCGACTCCTGACTTGAGAAGGAACAGTCAAGGCTTCATTGAGAACCAGTACTGATGATTTTACCTTGTTTCAACTATATTATCTATGTAAATATAAATCTGTCGCTGGAGTTGCTAACTCGGTTGACTGAAAGTGATGGTTGCACCCGAATAACTTGGTTTTTTTTGGTGTTTTTTTTTTTTTTGGGGGGGGGGGGAATACTTATGTACAGAGCTAATAATATTAATCATACTTTGCTGAATTACCTTCGCCTGGAGGCTCAACAAACACGAGTCTATTGTCACACTCGTTACAAAAAAAAAATACCTATCTCACGGAAGTGGGCGGGGTATACAAAGTTGACAACAAACCCTAGTAAACGCAGTTGTTGTATCTGCCATCCTAAAAAAAAAACATGTGAGACTCCATGAAATAGGAGCATATTCCTCCTATTTACATCACTGCCAAGAGTAATTTTGAGTGAATGTTACTGCCTTTATAAAACTCATCCTTTTACTTCACTGTTGGGCCACTCGTGGACCACTACGGCAGATCAACGGAGACCACCCGCGACAGGTACACGCGCCGCCAAAGGTTTCGAGAACATGAATATGTGGTAAATGATATAATTTATCCTTTTGAAGTATTCTAAAAATAGTGGTGTTGGTGAAAAAAAAAATGGTGTGGATTGATGAGAACCGCAAATCCTGTTCTAAATCAAATCCAAAACAAGAAACAAACCGGATGTTGATATTCTTCTTCTTCTTCCTCGTTCGCCCTGAAAAGGACGGTGGTTGTGTTGTGTCTGTTTACGCCGTGGCTGTGATATCTGCACCTTTCGGTCGACACATCCGACTTCAGCGCGGCATTTTTTGGGACCGGGTTTGCCTTCCCTCTTCGATCCATACTCGCTCAGCCAGACTACACTGCTGCAGACTGTTTCAGGACCACCACGTGGAGGTGGAGTACGGTCTTGGTCAGTTGTGGTTCGCTGACCCTGATGCAAGCAGTGAGCTATGGGTCGCTGACTGCATTCTCTATTGCTGCATCTTTTGGTCCCGGATGTTGATATGGGGGTATCCCTTTAAAAAACAAAGCCAAGAAGACAACTGTTGGTTGACAAGAAACAGAAACAAGGGTTTCACTGAATTTTTTGTTGACTGCGTTCTGGCAAACATTATTATACTAAAAGAATATGTATTATATACCGAATAAAGTTTTCTTTTAAACAAATTAATTAATCGGTTCATTTATTTTATTATGTGTACATTTCTTCTTCGCTGTTCGCTCTCAAATGACCACATCTATCTCTTTTATAAAGCTGGTGGTTCGTCTCAGGCTTCTATCATCACCATACAGTTTCTCCCTCAACTGTGTTGTAAGTCATACTGCCACGCTGCTCCTATCGTGAAGCCGATAGTTTTGGAGAACATGGTGTACTGTTTGTTTGTCCTCCCCACATGGGCACATATCTGTCTGTCCGATTTTCAATTTGTTGTACAGATGGTATTTGTGTCTGTAATGGCCGTGTCTTAGTCTGAAAATTATTCCTTTGTCTCTTCTTGGTAATGTACAGTATGGTTCTGCAGTTTCGGAGTCTTATGTGTACATTTATGGTAAACTCTAAAATTGATTTCTTCTCACACACTGAATAGAGATAGAAGAAGGTTTACTACAAGCCACGGGGGTACGTGGATTGAAAAAAGGTTATCAGCCCATGGTCTTGCTCATAAAATAAAGTATGGCTAATGAGAAAACGGGCGGACAACAAACATTTTAATTAGCCATGATTATGGCTCAGCCCCTAATCAACTTGTCTCCTGCATATAATGTCAAGGTAAAGTATGATTATTATTCTTCTTGTCTTATTTTTCTTCCTCCTGTAGCTGGGAGCCAACAGTGCAACTGTGCAGGCGTATGAGCACTTGCAGTAGGTGCTTTTGAAGTCATCTGTTCTTGCTGATGAGTTTGCTAGCCCAGAACACATATTAGAACAATGAACAGAATACATAAACCAGTTCTATGATGGTGAAAGATCAGGATGAAATATTCTAAACAAGTGTGAAGAACCACCAATACTAGTGGCAGAAGGAAATGTTTCAACAGTCTGCTATTGAATGAGGTGAGACTTGGTGTATGTTTCTTTGCCCTCCTTAACTCAAGAGCAGAGTCAGTTAAGAGAGACAGACAAATGGACAAAACTTTATTTTAAAAGGGTTGAGACTTGGGCATGCAGGTCCGTCTGACCATTCAGCCCTTTATCTTTCATTCTGTTTCCTTGTCGTAAAGTCTGGATTATAACTCGCCATTCATACCAAAACGGCACACCATACTAATAAAAGTGTATGCTAGACGGACCAATGAAACGGCATCCTTATTCACGAATGTTTACAAAATTATTAGGCATCTAACGTGGCCGGACTCCAAATCTGTGTTACCGAGTTGGGTTTGGAAATAAACGATAGGATTATAAGCGAAGTACCGCATGGAAGAGGTCAGTAATTCGATAATGGGACTGTTTCTTTATAAGAATGTGCAAAGATTTCCACGGAAAGTGTTATACTAACGGAGAAATTATGAGTGGAATGCATCGAGACATCAGGCAAGTCGAAAATGTTGCTGTTTAGGCTGCGCCTATGAAAAGATGGACGAAGTAAAGGAAAAGACAATTATCTAGATAGATAAAGAATAAGCCAGGGCGTACTTTAAGCCTAAGATGAAGGAAATCGTTCCAGGAATAAAGAAGATATGAATATTTATAATTTTCCATAAATGCGCAACTTGACAAAATTCATCCTGCGTTTGAGGACGCGAACATACCGGTACTTCAGTCTTATTGTTCTCCGAACCGCTCGGCCATGACCCATATAAGGACGTGCCCACCGTCAAATGCTTGCCACAAAAATTCAAACTACAGCGAGAGCGCCAGTTCTGTCAATGAGACTCCGTTGCCTTCTGCATCTGAGAGCAGACTGAATAGCCATTAACAGCTCGACTGTATGTACTTGAGGGTAAGAAAGAATGTATAAATTTATATATTTCTAATTAATTAATCAAATTGTGCATTAGGAAGTGTATAACTGTGTTATAAACCACTGTGAAATTATTGGAAGCAATCCAAGCCTGTGTATATTCAAATAAATTGAGAATTTAAGCGGAAAGTGTGTTGATAGTTTTAGATGCGCATTATAAAAATTATTTCTTGAAGGAATGAACTAAACACAAGGAACGAAGGAAAGAATGATTGTACTTGATGTATTGAAGTAAATAACGTATTACTTAGTGATTTCCACAAGGCTTGATTAATATAGGGAAGCGAATCATGAACAGATAGCTGTAACCAAGGAATTGGAGAAAGATTGTATTCACAGTAAAATAAATTGTGTTATTGCTGATTTATTATGCCCCGTGCGTCTACCTGCACATTGTCTGAAACTGTCTCTTATCGCCTACATCTGTGGTAGAGAGATAGAGAAAGACAATACAGTTGTTAACCAATTATATTTCAGGTTACATCCTGTAACCAACGTGTACCTTTAAGGAGCCAGACTCAACTGAAGGAGCTAGTGGTGCAAGAGCCCTATAAGTCTAGAGGGACAGCAACATAGTTACCTAATGCCTGGAAGAATCACATCTGACAGTTTCGTTCCAGAGCAGTATTGTGAAAGACTCCAAAACGAGAAGTGAAGATAAGTGGCCTTACAAGGCTACTGACCAGTGTATAACCAGCATTACCACAATAATTCAAATAAGACAGTATGATGAAAAGTCAGTGCATCTAGATAGGCAAATTCATAAATCAGTGATTGACTTTATTTCATATTAACTGTGAAGAATTCTTATTTATCCTAACTAAAGACAGTCTACAACAAGATAAAGTTCAAGGAGAACTGTCCTTAGAAATTTACCGACTTTAGATAGTTGTTAATATTTGACAAGTGATTTTTATTAATTTTATATCTCAATCAATTTTGAGTTCAGTGAAAATGTCACAAAGAAAAGAAAACTTGTACAAAATAAATTGTAAATTATACCAACAGACTTACTTGAATCATTTAAGTTAAAATTACAGTTCTTGTTGGTTAATAGTTTAGTTTAATACCCCTAGCAGAGCCATTCCACTATAAACAGAGGAGGATCTTGAGAGGAGCATTTAGGAACCTAGGATAATACACTATCATCATACCTAGGAACTTATACAGCTTGATCTGACCTTTGATGTCAATACACCCTTACTCTTTTCAGAGAAGGGGGTATTTCTTATAAGACTAGACTATTATCTGGCACTATCTTGGTATCACTTGATACAACTTTGTGTCTAGGATATCTTTCATCTAAAAACTATAGTAACCTCTCGTGACAATCCTGACACTCACTCAAACCGTCAACAATTAATCTGCATTTTTTAATGAGTCATCAATCATCAATACAAAAATTACATAAACACATTCTCGCTTATATCCGTACATTCTTGAGGGAAAATAAAATAACAATACTTTCTTACGCAAACTTCTGTAGCAGGAAAAATCCTCGAGCAGTTTTTAAAAAATGTATCTCTGCTCATTCTCAAACACATCATCACCTTTAAGCAAACGAAAACATGACATATTTCAAAAGTATTTCAGTACAGTAAATGGACGCTCTGTGAGAGACGTGATAACAAAACTGCTGAATCACATCTACAACTGTGATCTACTAAAATTCATATTCATAACTTTACCACAGAAACCTGCAACCATCGTATGTGTAGACCAACGCACTATTTGTCTTACGAATCATGTGACCAAAATATTATTAAGATGTATCATAAGAAAATATATATTATCAGAGCATTAATAGAAAGAGCTACAGAACGAAAAGCAAACAATATATACGCGTGCTTTATAGACTTCACTAAGGCATCTGACAAGAAAAACATTTGGTAATTGTCGAAATGTTAGAAAGCATAAACACCAGGAGCTGAGAATGAAAAAACCCAGTGTTCTGGGAACAAACAGCATCTTTAAGAATTGGCAGCTAAGTAAGAATGTTTCAGCAGATAAAACAGGGTGATAGGCAAGGGATGTATTCTGTCACCTGATCTGTTCAATCTGTACAGTGAAAATATGAGATTCATAGTTGACATGCCAGGAATTTCAACCGCTGGACATAATATAAACAACCTGAGATATGCTGATGATATTCTTGACAGCAACAAGAGAAAAAGAGTTACAGGGAATGACAGATACAATAATGCAGAAAGCCCTTAGGCTAAATAGCTAAAAGGCGGGTAATGGTCATGTGGAAGAACATGGCTTCTCCAGAATATACCATTAAGTAAAGTGGGACGCTTCTGAAAAAGCAAAGAGATTCAAATACGCAGGCACGTTAATAACATTGGATGGAACATGTATCTGACTGATGACGAGAAGAATAGTTCAGACAAAAGCAGCGTTCCATAAAATGAAAAGTTTTTAATGAAGAACCAATTTTGTTTTCAATGGAAGTAAGAAAGAGTTATATAGAGCCCATCTTAACATAGGGAAGTGAGTCACAGACAATTAGTAAACAAGCAGGAAAAGCCCTGGAGGTCACTAAGATGTGGCAATACACAAGTATTTTAAGAATACCGTGGGCAGCTAAATACAGTAATCAGGATGTCCTAAAGGAAGCTTATTATTTATATTAGATATGAACAATCCACTTTATTTTGCTCACGTTATGAGAAGTGGAAAGATGAAATATATTGTGACGACAGGAACACATTGTAGCGTGAGGTTTTTATTGTACCTAGGATCAGTATAGTACTGACAATACAGAAATAGAATTTCTGCAGGAAAATGGTGAAGTCCCAGTGTATGAGAGAACTACTGGTATCACGAATTAGTTACGGCTGTAAATGATCTGATCTCGAAAAGTTAGTAGAGTGGAGACAGTCATAAAATGCCACCCCGCTGTGTAACTAACTGTGATATTAAAACAAGGAAACAGATTTCACTTAACAATTATAAAAAATTGACAAGTCGTTCAAATACAATTTCCTTATTTATTAAGTATATACACTATCCCAAGTCTTCCAATTATAGGAACAAAATTATTTATATATATATCAGCTGCGCTGTTAATCTTGTCTCTCACTACGCTAAATCTCTTTTTCTTCATAGACAGTTAATTGCTCACACTTGCCGACGGAAATGGTACTAATGTGTACTCATCTCTTAAAACAGTTCTGTCCTTCTTTGTTTGATGCACACAACACCCGCTGATGATCGTTCCTTTAGCCCCCACCCAAGACTGAGGGGGATTAAGGTTGTAGCTCGATACAATCTATATGCTCCTGCGAAGTTCCAGGCAGCTGGATTGATCCGAACATACCTCAGGTTGGATGACACGAATAAAACCCTCTAAGATTAATACAAGCCAGAATTTTGACTCGACTAGTGAAGCAAGTCTGCCCGGGCCTGCAGGTAAGCATAAATCAGTCTTGACAGCTTTCTCTTCCCCAGTCGGTCGGTCGAGCTGGCCTTCGTGTTTGTGTTTTTTTTTTTATAAAACGCGCCCGTTTATATAGGTAGACGCCGGTAAATTCTACTGCTTAAGGAACCCTTTTGATTGGTTCTCGGCGTTTTCGCCTTTTTAATTGCCGACGTTTTCGTACTTTCCGTGACCGAGTTCCGAAATTTTATGCCTAAGTTTTTCTGTCTTGGCGTGAACTTGACTTCGTGTAATTTATTCTGTCTCAGAGTCTGTTGAACGTGGATTGGCTGTGCATATTAACAAAGAAGTGGGTTTACACCACGACACACATGAAGGTAAAACAGACAGATGACGACAAAGATAGAAGATACTGGACAGTCTGGCATCATCATCTTCTTCATCATCATTTTCCTGTACGCTCCTTATGGCGCATGCAGCCACTAGTGCGGGAAGCCTGAATAAAGCCCTTTCTGTAGCAGTTTTATATGGCGAGGTTGCCAGCCCCAAGGAAAACCTCATATCAGTGGCCACTGTACGACATACCTGAGAGCGCAGGAGCCCGATTCTTGCTTTGTCTCTTCAGAAACCTCCAGTAACTAAACAGGGCACAGTCTGGCGTCGTGACATGAAAAAAGACAACAGAATTAATCAACGAGAGCTGAAAATTGTGTAGAGGAAACTGGCACAGAACTTAAAGAAGAAATAGCCCAATGTACAACCCTCCTAATTTATCTTCCACAAAATGTTTAATAAGGGGCGGTGTAACTACTCTTTGTCCTCCAACATCTGGACTCAAGATACACCGCCAAACATGATTATAGATTAGTGGATTTCTTCCACAGACGGGTACAAGCAGACATCTGGGGGTCATGCTCTAAAAGTGTAAAACCTAACGTGTTAACAGCCACGTCCTAACACGCGCTGGAATCCAAATTAACAGGGGTTACCGAGAAGTGTGAACAGGCAAGTTAGAACTGACAATATTGCTTCGTCTTTTTTTTTTTACATCTCTCGAAATTATAGGCGTTGAAAACCATTAAAAAAGAAATAATAAAATGCTGAAGAGATTGCCATGCAGAAAGACGTAGGTAAAAAAAAGTCAGCCCATGTTACTGATTAACAACCTTTTTGTGAACATGGTGTGTTTAAAAGTGCAGCGTTTATGAAATATAAACCAGGTAGGTAAACTGCGTCAGTGATTAACGTAATGGAAAACATATTGTCCTGCAGATAAAACACTTTTTGTGAGCTTCCAAAGGAGAGAAGGGCGCGCCAGAGAGGCCGACGAAGTAAGTGAGAGTGAGAGAAGAAAAGGTACACATTCTATTTAATAAGACTTAAAGATGTGATAAGCTGAAAGGAAAGGTATGGAAAAATGTGTACTGAGAAGTGAATGTGCCAATTAAGTCAACGTGGAACTATAATAAATGACGCCCAATTCATCTCTCACATACACTCTCACATACATACTCTCTCTCTCTCTCACATACACACTCACTCTCACACACACTCACTCTCTTACTCTCTCATATATATGCTCTCTCACACTCTGTCACACACACTCCTACACTCTCTTTCTCATACACTATCACACATCTAACCACTCTCACACTTTCTCACACGCACACATTCTCACCCTTTCTGATATACACTCTCTCACACATACCCTCTCTCACACTCTCAAACACTGTCTCTCTCTCTCTCTCTCTCTCTCTCTGTCTATCTGTCTATAATGCGAAGTAAGCACAAACTTGGCGATGAAAGTAAAACTTAGTCAGGTGAAGCTAGATAGAAACTCAAGAAACAAAAAATGGGCGGGTTATGTTACAAGCTCTCAAGTATATTTTCCCCAAAGCGTTTTTAATGTTGTATGCTAGAAGTTGGTTTTTTAATGCCTTCCTAGACGTAGCCAGGAAAATAAATTTGAAAAGATATGGTTATAGATGTATGAACGATAAACTTGTAAGCACGTCTACATACACAAATAAGACACCGATGGTATGCTTTCATCCTGATTACCATTTGATTGTGTGGCTCCCTATGGACCATCCAGCCACATCTACAGCTGGTCCCCCCATGCAGGAAGCACTACCAGTGTTGGTTTCTGTAGCACTGTGGTTTACATCATGAGGTTGCCAGCCTGATGGACAGTCTCATATTAGTCGCCTTATACGACATGCTTGAGGGTGCAGTAGTCCTATTCGTTGTCTCTTCTGAGGCCCCCGGGGACTTGACGGGGGCATGTATATGCTAATAAGGATTCTGATCTCAGAAATCAAGTCACTCTATGTCTGGCTTGGGGAGAACAAAAAAAGAAGTGCCGGACATTCATTTGTAGCTGCACACACAGAATGGGATTTAAATAGCATGGCAGAAATTAAATCGTGGAATGGACCAATAGAATAACAGAAGAACAAGAGATTATTAATAAACAGTATAAGTGAATGGTACATATGCCTAGAACCCAGCATTTCCCACTAAGCTTGGAGGGGTCACTTGAGCCGTACCTCTCTGGCTTTGACTTGGTTGACCGCATGCAGGAGGATCTCACTGTGGACCCAGTTATAGGCAGGGGGAGCTGAGAAGTGGTTCTGTGCAAGACGTGACAATTCCTTGGGAGAGTCCAGAACGAGAGTCCAGTATTTTAGCATAGATGGAGAGCCCCCATGGATGGCGGGAATGCACAGTATGCCACGCGTTTCTTACTCCTAGCTTGGGACCAGATATTACGATTCTTTAAATGCAAGTCAAGCTGTAGAATCTGGAGCTCATGGCTTCAACTCAACATGTTTCGGAATGGCAGAAAAGCCACAGGAAAAGCCAAGATCTACAGTGTAGATAATACCAAGGAGTCTTCAACTTGATACTGGCTGCATGAGAGCGAGAAGCTTAGCAGCACTAGCTAAACAACAACTGCAACACTTGTTCTGGATGTCCTAAGTTAGAAGAAACAGGAGGAGACAATCCAGAATTGGTATCAGACACATAATGAAGACATCGAGGATGTCAACATATACGAGACAGAACTAGTGGAAGAACTATTACTCCATATGAAGCGAACAAACAACGAGAAATGGCATACAATATCATCATGTGCTATACCGAAATCATATTTCTATAAATCATAAGCTCATATCACACCAGAGATATCTTATTTTACTTTTTCGGCCGTGAAGCCTAGCGAGGAGTTGAAGTTTGCGAGCAAAGTGTGTCGCACTGGCTTCTGTGTTGTAGGTGTTGTGGGTGTTGTGGGTGTTGTGGGTGTTGTAGGTGTTGTAGGTGTTGTGGGTGTTGTAGGTGTTGTGGGATTTCGCCTTTACATCTGCTCTTGGTCTTCCCCGCGCTCTGAAACCAGATCTTCTAATGTTGAGTACATGTAAGGTCAAGGTCAAGGACCCCGTTACACGCCCATTGAGAGGCATATTGGGAATATGGTGTTTGGCCCATATTTTCTTGACCATCGGCACATTAGGGGTGATGTGGTCAGTATCACGCCGGCCGCCTTAACCTTCCCAGAGTTGCTCTTGTACCCAATTTATGAGGCTGGGTCGACCCCGGAGCCGTTTGCTGTCAAAAAAATCCCGCCTCAACTGGGGATTGAACCATGGACCACAGAGCTAGGAAGCCAGTGCACTAACCACTGCGCTACCGCGGCTCCTTGAGTGCATGTAGTGGTAATTTATCGGATTCCGTGCTCATGAGACGGTCAAACCACATCGTTTTCTATCTCTCTACATACTTTATACAGGAAGTAGTTCCTACCATTTCTGACCAGAGGGTCAACGATCATAAAATTGTCAGAATACTTCACCAATATATTTCAAACAAAGTCCACCAATGTGGAGCATGATGGAACCAGACGAATTCCAGTGTAACAATAGACGAGAAGAGGACGATGGAGATAGGATAGGACACACAGTGAGAAAACCTATTGAAAGGATTACTAGGCAGCCATTATTCTGAAATCCCCAGGGTAGGAGTTGTAGAAGCAGACAGAAAAACAAAGGAGAAGACAACTAGAAGCAGAAACAAAAAAGATGAAGATGACACGGAACGACCTTGAGCTGATGGAAGACGGTATGAGTCTGCTGAAGGCATATGGGCAGATGATGGGTGGTGATGAATGAATCATGACTATTTCAAACAGATGAAAGATATCAGACACTGTGGCGTCCCGGGGAGGCATCCTTGCTCATAAATAGGTAGCCCCATAGCATTTACTGCCGTAGGGGAGTGAAGTGTTAGAGACCTCACTATACTAGGTCCCGAATTTTTTAGGTAGAGTGACCAGTTCCCTTCCTCGCTGCCTTTTCCTTCCCTAACTCAAGTGCAAAGTTAGGTACCCATTTACAGCTGGATAGACTAAACGTGTCGATACCGTGAATCGAACCCGGCACCTTTGCCGCGAGAGGTCGGAACAAGGGCTAATTTACTCCGGCAAGGGTAATTTCGCGTTTTCTGTGGGCAAAGATAAAATATAGTTGGGCAGTGTACTTCTTCCTTAATGCAAGGTCTTTTATATTTTGACTTGTTTGTAATGAAGTCTGATTCATATCTCGGCATCATTCAAAAATTATCACCGTGCAAACCCCGTGGATGTATCTGACCAATGAAAAGCCAGCTTGGTATAAGTAGTGTCGGAAGGTACGCTAGACATGGAGGAAACGAAAATGTAGATGTTAAGGATATTTCGGAAGGCAGTGTGCAACTCATCATGGAATACCTAGATAAAGAAGGACCCAATTCGATAATAGGGATCATTAGCCTTAGGCAGATAGCAATAGATTCACTGGATGTGTTGTAGAGCCGAAGTTATTATGAATAGAAGACAATGGAACATGAACCATGTTGTGTTTTTCCCTGTTTCGGCTGCTCCAGTGAATAGTCGGATAAACTATAGGATAAATTGGATATCCATAGTGATAGAGTTCATATGAGTAAAATAAGCCTAAGATGGAGGAAATCGGTGCAGAAATAAGGATTCTAGAATTATTTTGGATTTACTATCTTACCACATCTTGCCTTGCCTACACGATTTTGGATGCATGCAAACGTACCTTGGTCCAGTTGCCACCTCGTACATCTGCAAGGCCATTATAAAAGGGGAGAGAACGCATGACACAGACACACTCGCCGCCTATTTCAAACTACAGATACAGAGCTCAAGCAGTTATATCAACTCCGTTACCATCTGCAGTAGTGTGAGCAGACTGTGTAACTGTCGTACAGGTAAGTTTGAAAGTTATTTATGGTCCCGTCTGAGTAGAGTGGATTGGTGATAAGTACGTGAGAAATAAAGGTGGTGTGAGAAATAGATTTCACGGGTGAATAGCTTAAGGAGAAGATCTGTCTCTGGAATGAGTAAGTTTCTCTAGTCCAGCCTATCTATACGACATTAATTTAGTACAAGACAATCTTTCCCTCCTCATATAGATAAATATAAGTTTAACTACGCACGCACACACACAGCTATGTGACGACAAGACACACAAACGTGAAAAAACTACAGTTAATTGGGTATGGGTCTGACCAACACACAAAGTTAAGTTTCTTTTGTTGTTTATTATCATTAAACTTGACAACATCTAATATCTAAAGACAAATCAAATAAAATTAGATTTACATACATAGGAAATAACTGAATAAATGTGCCCTCCCCCTCTTGAGAAAAGGAACCCAAAAAGGTAATAACCCAAAGGTCAAAGGTTAGCACTATGTTACAGAATAGACAGTAAAAAACACGTTTTTACTATATGCTACCCAGTAAAGTAAACAATGTTAAGCAAAATCAAGGATGGTACAGTTTCTGTAACTAAGAAAAAAATACTCACTCTCTCTGTCATACGTGGCCACTCAATCACTCCTTACCTACCCTTGGTGATATCCCTTGGAAATACAATTATCCTGAATATAAAACTGCCAGTGTTTTTATCTTCCAAACTGGCCCCAGTCCATCCTCTAATAAATAATATTAATAAGGTGGACGCCTAATTTGGTGGTTTATTCCTGGATGGACAAATGTCACTTCGAATAGTTAGTGTAGAAACCGAGATCTTGGGTTCACAGAAAAACTGAGGAAAATACTTCCAGTATTGGGAAACATCTGGTTGCTAAAACTGTTACAATTGATAAATGATGGTAATCCTATCGGCTGGCTCTATGGTGAATGCCGATTCTGAAACAGCGTAACTCTTCTGGATAAAAATCCACTTGGATACGACTGTCAAATGTCGGGAGTAATATTATTGGTTTTACACCCCAGTGGGCTGAAAAAATTGAACAAAATATTTCTGGGTTTTGTAAGTCCAGTTAAACTTATATTTTAAAATGTTTCTTTATCTCTTTGGCCAATCCTGTTCACAAATGAATTTAGGGATGCTCAAGCCAAGAAAAAGACAACATTAACCATTCAGTAAATGATGAAAAAAAGAAGACCGCTGGACGCCCTTTGATCAGGTCTGTGTGGAATAAACAAAACATTTCCCACCTACGAATAGACTATGTAATGATGAAACTGTGGTGTTTATAAAAGACATTTGACAGTCATATGAATCATAAAGTAACATTAAGATTCATCTATTCAAGAAAGCACAAAAGTAGAGACAGATTCCATAAGGAAGCAAGAAAACAGTGAAATTGAACTATGTTAGTTTAAGAAATTAACTGTACATGTGTTATATATAATTATAAATATTTGAAAGTGACACATAATTTTATTTTGTATTCAATTAAATTTTATTTGAAAAATTAACAAAGAACAAAGAAGAAAAGATCTTGTACATAAATAAATTCTAAATTGTACCAATAGCCTTTATCGAATTATTTAAATTTGGTTTAAAGTTATTGTTGTGTATTTAATTACCCCTAGCAGAGTCATTGTCTAAGGTTACTCTGGATAGGAGCCCATAGGAATCTTGATAGTAGAGTACCATTTCATCTAGGAACCTATACAGCTTGACTATACCTTGGATGTCGATACACCATTGTAGCAAAATTTGGTACCACTTGCTTTGTTTGTGAAAAAAATGTGTAACGCGACACAGAGCGATACAAGGGTGAAGGGACAGCTCGGTTGGTTTTGCTTTGAGGTTGACGTTGGGCTGAAATATTTGCGTTTCGCCTAAGCCGTACAGCATTGGGAAAGCGTAGGAAGGAGCGAATATATGAAACATGGCCGACCTTAAAATTTGCATTGGCATGAAAGAAAATCTAAAGCTACAAGCGCAAGCTTGGTGGAAAGATATTAAAACTGTAATAACTCATATAACGAGATAGAGAATGAGTGATTTCCAAAAGGATATTACTCAAATGTCAGTAGTTTTAAAATAATTAATATTTTTCATAGTCATCACATCTGCTAATAGTTAGCTCATGATCTTTAAAAATTTATGATAAATTCATACCTCAACGGATTTCCATAAAACTTGGATAGAATGAACGCTTCCTACTGGGAAAATGAAAGGATACCTAGGAAGGAAGGAAAGATATGTATAGTGAAAAGGAGAGAAAACAAGTACAGAAGAAGCACAGATCGCCTCAAACCAAGAGATTTAACAAAAATCTAAGCGGTCTCAAGACGGTGCTTTCTCGTACGGGAGAGTCGCCCAAATATAAGGACAGAGCGGCCCGTTTAAAATCACACACACAAAATCCAGACGCCAGAGTGAGAGACTGGAAGACAGTATCTGCAAGAAAAGTTTTTTTTTCACGCTGCATGCAGGGCAGATATACTTCAGCAAATACAGCCTCACCGTGCGCTTATTAATCCTAGAGGGTATGTAGGTTTATTAAAGATATATGTGTGGCTAATATCATTTTATTTCAGATTTTGTTTACGATTTGATTGTATCAGACATAATAAAAAGGGTATACAGGAAGCCAGTGACGCTAACCGGAGATAACCTCCACCGGCATTGTCAGGAAGCATAACAATTAATTGGTTAGCCAAATATATAATGGCTAGTTCTTGCCTGGAAGCTTACGACATACCAGCAAGTACATAAGTGACTTGGCATCCATAAGTGGAAGGCAAAGGTTATATCATACCCATGTATCATAACATGTGGTTTATTGATGTATTTTGTTATCTTCTGCACAGTAGACACTATCTTATCATGCTATCTCTGTAACATACTACCATGAATCACTCATTTATATACAAACACTGAAGACATGGTCGCCTCATGAACATCAGTAGTGGGTGAGCTTGTTGGAACACCATAGCCACCTATTACCTTTTGTTCCAGGTTTTATGATCGTTCCTGATCGAGCTCATGATCGAGTGTCTGATCGAGTTCGTGATCAAGTACCAACTAAAGACTTGAGGATCTTTGATCCTGCTAACTGGAAGCTAATGTTCAAACAAACCTCAACACCTTAGTCCCCCGTACTTATAGGGCGGGCTGAAGGAAAGTCTTCTTGATTACCAGTGTGTCTCAGAAACCTCGAACAGACGTGACGTAATGCAAGTTGAGTTTACGTGTACTCAATCCTACAAACACTGTGAGCGTTCAAAAGCGATAGTCAATGATGAGAAATGCTAGAGACTAGATAGCAAGAGATACCAAAACTACTGTGACAGACTTTATAATTTCATTGGAAGATACATCCAAGACTTTTTACTATTATTTATTTTACTTTGTAAATATAAATAATCATACATTTTACCATCTTCCAACACCCATTTCTCATTACAAGGCTAGATAGATGTACATAATAAATTATGAAATTGTACTCATTTGACTTGTTAAATTTTTAACTGTTAAATTTTGAGTTACTTTTTCTAATTTAATTATATTATCACATAGGGTTACTACAGCGAAAGTGGCGCAGTATACTTCTCAAGCCTGAATCTATTGTCCAGCTCAGAGTATTCACAGCCGTAACTCAATTGTGATACCAGTGTACTTCTCTGGCACTGGGACTTCATACTTTCTAGAGAGAAATTCTACTTCTTCTCTACCACCATCATCACACTAGAAAAACCTTTCGCTACAACCATTACTCTTTTCAGAGAATTGGGTATTTCTTGTAAGACCGGTCTCTTATCTGGCACTATCCTGGTATCCTCTGATACATCTTTTTGTCCAGGATAATATAACCATCAGTATATCTTTCCTCTCGCTACAATGTGTCCTAATGTAACATACGGACCCTGTGTCAAGGCTGAACGAGGCAAAATATTATTTTGTTTTAAAGTTGAGTAGTACCTCTCCTTCGTTTTTTCCCCAAAAAATCTTAGTTTCTGCCCCCTCGGGTTGTGCGTATCGAGGTCAACCCAATTTGTCTTGTATATAAATAAAACAACCTGGTTTTTCGTTATTTTGTCCCCATCAATATAACAAGTACGTCCTGTAGGTCGGGGTAACGTTGATGCACTAAGCCAGGCAACTGGTCGACCGTGATCTACAGGTAGATCCCATGGGATCATGTTGAAGATCACTAGGTGATGGGTGGTGGAAAAGACATTTTTTATTTTATTTACCAAGGTAAATTTTCTACTATCCCTCTCCCGAAGACACTTCAAAGCGCGGTGTTCCCAGGTTTATAGGCACTTTCGCCACATTCCCAGTGAAAACTCGTCAGCTAGCTCACTAAAATTCACTTTAGTCATGAACTGTATAAAACAGAAAGCGATCTTTTCTTTGATGTGAAGTTAACATTCGGTCAAATATTTAGTTTTAATTTTCCACTGCCCTGGAGATGGAATGATAGGAAACAGATCACGCGGCAGATATCAATATTACACGAAGGCTGCACTTATTCCAGATACTCCCAAACCTCAAATATGACATGATTCTATCACAGTAGATCTTTGGCGAGCTCGGTATTTCTAATATAGATCCTCGCAGCTCCTGGGCTGCCTACCGCTGCACTAAGCTTGTAACACCAGGTACTAGCCAAAACTAGTTGTCAGCCATTGTGTTATTCATGTGAACTTGTAGAGAGCTCACAGTGTTATCAGTATATTAAAGTTACAGATCTGTCAAAATGCACCCAGTAATATTTATACCATCCAAAGTAACTCTGTTAGTATTATAGCTCCATTTGTAACAATGTACCCCCTTACTTCCCCAACCATGGATTTTATCCTGCGGACGCCCCTGACTATGCAGAATACAGTGAGTGCAGAGAAAACACTGAAGTTTATCCGTGACTGATGACTTACAGTCGTTTTCTGTGGTCTTAACACCTTTCTCAATACCACCTCCCCTCCCCTTCCCTCATGCTGTAGACGCCTACAACCAAACAGAATGTAGTTTCTGTAAAGAGTAACGCTGAAGATTATCAGCCAGTGTCAACTTGTTGTTGAGTGTAACGAATACGTTGTGCCATAATTTAAAGCTGGTGAGATACCAGCGCCGTTCACCCCAGCACATCCGATTTCAGCAAGTATTTTTATTCAGGTTTGTTTTCCATAGCCCTGGGATGTCCCCAGCCTACCTAGATACGTACCTACAAGACTACAGCTGCATTGACATCACTGCTTTCCTTCTACTAAACGAGTTGCTACTAAAGACTTGCGAGCCTCATCTACTCACAGAAAGAAAAGCAAAAAGACCAACAGTCAGATATAACACAAGCAAACTTCTCCTTACCAAGAAGAGATCTAGCGATCTTTTTCAAACCAAGAACCAGCCACTGCAGACTGTTAAACAAGTGGGGAAAATAAGCAAACAACAGAACATGCCCTCCAAGAATGTAGGCCTCACGACAGCAGCAGACTGGCAGCACGGTTTACACCACCCCTCTAAAGAAGAAACTGTCTGACACCAACTTTATGAGCGACATAGGCGTGGTTTTAAGACAGCGAACGACAACAGAAAATACAAGGCAGTATCAAAACGAGTTAATCTTTCTAGTCTAGAGCACATTTCTCCCTCCATTATTACATCCCTTCCATAACCTAGCGTAATGAGAAAATAGCGCCAACAGAGCGTCGGTAGCCATTTTACTTCAGGCACTCCACGGAGGACAGAGCTAATTAAATTGACTATAAATTAGAATAGTCACAGAGAAGTTAAGATACATTAACGTATCATCCTTGTATCATGACCAACAGATACCAGACCAGGAACTATACTGTTCAAAAAAAGAAACGCATAGCTATCCGAGGGCACGTTTTTATGAGTTTGTAAGTAAAATTTGGTGCTAGGGTATATAAAAACCAGCCTCAAATGTTCTTTACAGTGTCAAATGCACGTGTTGACCTGAATTGCGTTCGTTTTTGTAATCGTTACAACGCAGTGGTCAATAGTGTTTATGAAGCAATTTTTGACCACAGCTCTTGTTGCGCGCACGTGAAAGCAACAAAATTTGGGGTGAACACTATTCACTGACTACGCAACTGAAACTCTATAAAAGGATAACGCTACACACACAAAATTCAGTTCATTTTCAAGCAGACATTTATGGCGTCTCTATCGATAAATTTAAGGATTACAACACACTGAACTAACTCAATAGTGTAAAATTTTTTGATAGAATTATATTACATTTATTTTGTTCTGTATCAATTTTTTAGGTTGACCAGAACTTAAAAGGATTTAGAAATTATGAAAGAAATGCATGGAATATTATATCATAAATGCAATAGTGTACATATATATGTACTATACTAGTTAGTTTTATTAAAATGTTCTAGTAGTCATCTACTTGGGAGGATAGTTACTGTTTGTGCTGTTGGGGTGGCCTCATCACACCTGTCTATATTGACTACACAGTGTCCAGAAAATGGTGGGAATTTTTATGAGGGTATTAGTAACTAAACGGGGTTGGTGAATGTCCAGCAGACCAGAGGCTCACTCATCTTTTAATTGTAGCTCTGGTGCTGAAATCTGATGGTCCCACCTCTCTGTGCTGGCGGGCAATAATGGTGGTCTCTGTCACAAATACTGCACAGATACACTCGAGTAAAGTCACCAACTGAATAGTCACTGCTTTGTTGACAACAGAAACTCGCAGCTCTGCAATCAAAGTATGGGCCATGTGTCAAAATCTATTCTCTACCCACGTCTGGACACAACACTGACACAACAACCACATCATACAGACAGGTCAGATCTCTCTGACCAAACAGCACATTTACCATGGTGGTTTTACATCAGATAGATCCTCCCAGACCATAGATTCTGAAAAATATTTATTAGTTGTCTGCCCTAAAAGAGGATAGGTAATATGTTCCATTATTCTCAACACTTGATCTGTCTTGCATAATCCTTGCTGGAGTTTATGTACATTGTTGGTCCCTAGACCCTGACTAGGGCGGGGGGTCTAGAGCAAATCCCTACTTGTTTGTAAGGCTAGATTTCGATATGGCAGTATCAAATCACTCGAACATGAAACAATATTCAAAATATATAAAGAAATAATTTCAATCTTACCAGATTATGAATAAATAACACAGAATTGCTAGCAAAACTCAGCTGAGCTGCTGGCTATAGTATGGCGTCCCTAACTTTATTACACTTTCTTTCATATGGAAATCACCACACTTTAAAATCTGTGTCTATCACTGAACAACTATTGAAGAATGGCCCCACTTTCGCGTCTGAGCGCTAATGATATGATTGTCTGTGGCCAATCACTGCCCAGGTTTATTTTAATTTCAAATTCCTACACTAAAGTCATTTCAGTCATGCTTCAGTCAAGTATGGATGGTTATCTGTTAGTCTGTCCGTCTCTACTTGTGTTTCTACAAAATGTACTCGATTTTTGACCCAACCTTTCTCTCCCCTCCAAAATTTTGTCGTTAAAAGTTATTTTTAGACACAGCCACCACCCAAAACCCTCTCTTCCATACTACGTAGATTTGAACACCTGCGTTTCGAGGTCGTGTTTTTTTGTGCAATTAGCGACACTTTTAGATTCCATACAGTCTGTCGATGATGTGAACAACACTGTCTTTTGTCATTATCTTCAATATTATCTATCCGTTTGTAAAATTAAGAACGTATTTGTTCACTGCTCAGAATGGGCCATCCGGCCAGCTAATTTTTATATTCCTAACATTAATATTAAGAAAAAAGTACTTTTTAAATTTTTGTAATATTCCTAACATCTGCGTTTAGCCGCTGAATTCAAATCAAGGGCTTGGTATCGCAAAAGCGTCCATTCCGTACCTCGTGTCAATTTGGGGGACGTGAATTTTTACTTTCCTCCATCCCCCCCAATTGCGTCTCCTTAGCCGTGCCATTCTCACGCAATCTTTCCAGTCATATTTTTTCCTTTTTATCCGCCGTTCCCCTCCTGTCTAGCAAGTCAATTTTTATGGAGGATGATGACCCGCGGTCTAGGCGATCATGTACTATTCGCAGCCTACGCATTATGTTTTTATCCTTAAATGTTATCTTTGGAGATATTTTACCGTTGTATCTCTGTCAATTTCACTACACTGGTTTAGTGACGAATCTTTCTTTTTGTTGCAGCGTCATGATAGACGACGTAGGGTCTACCGTAGGCGAAATGAACGTTTTGCTCAAAATTGCGTTGAGAAGCTCCGCCGCACGGTGGTGGAGGTGCAATGGTGTGGGGAATGATCAGTTACAACGGAAGGAGTCAACTGGTGCACACTGAAGGAGGCTTGAATGCGCAACGATACGTCAATGAAATTCTTCGACCCCATGCCCTTCCACTTTTGGCTGCCCAAAGGTCTGTGTTTCAACAGGACAACGCCAGACCCCATTGTGCACGGTTGACCACGCAGTTCCTGACTGCCAACAACATTCTCACCCTTCCCTGGCCATCCCTGTCTCCAGACATGAGTCCGATTGAGCACCTGTGGGATGAGCTGCATAGACGTGTTTGTCGCCGAGACGTTGCTCCAGCAAATCGTCGTGATCTGTTCCATGCACTCCAGGAAGAGTGGGCAGCCATCCCACAGGCCCACATCAGTCGTCTGATCGCATCCATGCCCAGGAGATGCCAGTCGCTGATCGATGCAAGAGGAGGCCACACACCATACTAACGGGAAAGCCCGTACGCCAAAAAACTCTCGTGACCCAGATGCAAAACAGCTGTCAATTGATTGGTTGAACCCTAAGGTATTCTTGTGTGCAATTTGAACAATTAACTCATTAAATTAAAAAAGTTATTGAATGTCAAAATTATGGCTATGTGTGTGCCTTCAGTAGCTATGTGTTTCTTTTTTTGAACAGTATAGTAACTGCAGGAGATGGGCACGTGGGTCAGCTAGTAAAATCAAGTATACCACATACTGTCTCACTTTCCCGTCGTGGGATGGAGGTGGGGTGGGGGAGAGGAGTGTACCAATTGTTACTAAAGAATGAACTCATAAAATACAAAAGGTACGACAGATAAAGATACATTTTTTTAACTCCATTAAGGTCTGAAAACAATGAGCAATAAATATAAGACTGAATGCCTCGAACAGTGGAGTCTAACGGTGGAAGAAAATGCCTTCTGAAGTTGTGAGCAGAGAAAACAAATATGTACTAGAAGTTAAGAAAGAGGCTGATGTGTGGAACAAAGAAGATCAAGACTAGGTTCAAACAAAGCTAAGAAGATCAAAAGCGAATGACAGTGTGAGCGCACACGCTTTTTTTATTCTAAAGTGAGGAAAGGTGAGAACAGAAGTGAAATATTAGCCCAACATGCAACATTTTTAAGTGTGGAAAGATGGGAACAGCAGATTAAAATGTGACAAGATAAGAAAGAAAATAAATGAACAATAAAAGGTTTTTGTTTTACCCGAAGTATGGATCACAATCGTAGATATAAGCCAGAAGCTGTGAAAGATAAAAGTCAAGACAACCGCACGCAAACATTAACACTAACTTATATATCAGCGTAAGACTATCTTCAATCTATTCATGCTTGCCAGACCGACAGGCTGGCCTTTGTAACTCATTTTTTTATCAAACACCCACGTTTACCTAGGCTATGAGAAACGCATCTTCCCAACTACATAGCAATTTTAATGTACATTTTTTTTTTCATCATAATGAGAAAGGAAAGAAAAGCCTTCGAAAACGTGTCCAAACGAGAACATAACGGAACCAAGGCAGCACCCACGTGCCGCATTTTACTATCTGTTGTCGGGTTAGCTTGAAACTAGTTTTTTTTTAACACGAAACTCATATTGAATGAAGTTAAAAGTAAACTAAATATGATTAAAACATCTATGATTATCAATGCATTTATTAATTCATACTTATATTTTTCTCATTAAAATGTCATTGTGCAGTTCAACCCGATGTCCAATTTTGTATGCCATGCACTAATACTATAAGATCTGGATTGAGGGGGGTCATTTTTAGATAATTTTCTGACTGAGAACTCGTCACTGCAAAATGAAATTACAAATATTCAGCAATTTCCACACTGAAATAACATGCATGTGCCCGGTTGGGGGAACAAATAACAGAACATGTTCTTCCGTATTGTCAGCTCCACCAGAGAAGCGAACTGACAGAATGGCCTTCACAAATCTCCTTTAATAAGAATTCAATATTGTATGATATACGACAGAAAGAGCACCTCCGTGTAAGGGAAATAACGTAGTAAACGTTTGCTACAATGACTTGGTTGTATTATCTCCCTTACAGATCTTGCGAAGCCCGACATGTACATTTTGTGCACAAAGCCGACTATCAAAGCAAACTATTTTGATCTCAGTTTTTGTTGCCTAAGGTACTTACTAATCTCAATAATTAATTAATTAACTAACTAATTAATTAACATAATGTTCACACTCAGTGGGGGATAGGGGATAAAAGGAGAGAAATGAGATAGGAATACAAAACAGAGAGGGAAAGAGAGAGAGAGAGAGAGCTCGTGCATAACACTGAAAACAAGAAAGAACAGCTGCGGGAAACAAATATCAGGGTCATACAACAATGACAGACAAGGAAGACCAAATAAGATGGACGCAACAAATGAAGAAAGCATTGAGATTTTTTTTTTCCTTAACCAGCGACACTTGGGCTTTCAGCCCTTCGGCCCAATGACATGTCATTGCGAGGCTGGGGAGCCTGTGGACTTTCCTTCCAACCTGGTCAGGAGCTTCGCTCCTTCCCATCCACAGAGGGTTTTATCTCAGTAGCCGTTCAGGTTATTCAGTTAAAATCCCGGTCGATAACACTTTTTCAAATGCCCGCGCCCGGACTTGAACCTTGAACACCTTATCGCCAGCGCAATGTGGTAACCATTACACCAGCGCCGCTCCCGAAAAGCATTGAGATAGCATACATATTTACTTCTAGATCTATCACAGATTCTATCATTCTATCATTTGGGTAGCCATATTTACTTCTAGATCTATCACAGATCCTATCATTTGGGTAGCCATATTTACTTCTAGATCTATCACAGATCCTATCATTCTACCGGTTTCAATGTCCGTGGTCAGTATCCCATAGCCACCGGATGTCTTATTTGTCACTTTTCCCACCCTGCATCCTTGTAGCCTGAAAAAAAGTGTTTTCCAAACACGTAAATCTATCTGTCTCTGTGCTTTTAATATTCCCGCTCTCAATTCAATTTACCTTTTTAGTTCCAGTAAAGCGTCCAGGGATAATTCAATTTCTGATCTAATGCTGCATTCGTTGTCATGGTTACTTTATTCGTGTATAAATCAAAGGTCAGATTAACGCCCACCGAAAGCTGGGAAAGGAACGGAGCTGAGATCAACAAAGGGTCACACTGACATTTGTTTCTACACACGGTGACAGACAAAAATCACTTCCTATTATTTCTTCGTTCCCATCCAACATATGTATGTCAAACATTCGCCAACATAAAAAGAATCAACTGTCATTGTACTACATCAAATGATTTGTCACATCATAACAAAGCCAGTGGATGACGTCACTAATTATTTGACTCTTTATATAAAGGTAATAAATTAATTTTTAATACACTTTTAATAATACGAGGGACGGTCAAAAAGTAATGCCTCGTAATTTTTAATTTCATTCAATAGGCAAGAAAACAGATAAAATTCACATTGAAATGTAGCCCCAAGTCTGAACTTCAAAAATGTATTTCTCAATGTAGTCTCCGTTATTTGTTACAGTTTTTGTCCATATTCTCACAAGGGCATGTATCCCCGCATGGTAAAAATGTGTGTCCTTTTTTCCTAAACCACTGGCGTACGGCGCGTTTAAGGGTCTCGGTGTCCTCAAAGTGATGTCCGTGAAGATCTTTTTTCAGTGGTCCAAACAGATGGAAGTCAGAAGGTGCAAGATCGGGACTGTAAGGGGGATGTGGTAATAATGGCCAGCCAAATTCTGCAATCGCATCAATGGTGCGTTTAGCGGTGTGTGGCGTGGCATTATCGTGCAACAGTAGTGCAGTTCTCTGATCTTTTAATGGGTAAAGTCGTCGAAGACGACCTCTAAGCTTCTTCAAAGTTTCAATGTAACGGTCTGCATTCACCTTGTTTCCCTGTTCCAAGAAGTCGAGAAGAATCACACCCTTCTCATCCCAAAACACGGAGGCCATAACTTTCCCTACAGATGGTGAACTTTTGAACTTCTTTCTTGTCGGTGTCACAGAGGTTTTATGATCATTAAATTGCCTCTATCCTCTTCTTTTTCTTTCACCCGTATCCTCTATTTTATTATCACTCTTTACCTTTTTCCTGTATTTTTCGCATCCATTCGTTTGCGAAAGATATTTTCTTCCCCATTCTCAACTTTACCGTTTTCTTTCTCATACTGGTAAACGCATTTATGACATAACGTATCAGTCTCTACACTAGACGGGAGAGCGTTAAAATGCATTCTATTGCATTAGATGTCAGTGGACGATAGAACGTGTGAATACTCGTCTGGGCAGACAGAGATAGCAGACATGCGTCTGTATTTTTCTCATGTCACGGGCGTTTCGTCAGGCTAGTTCCCGGTTAGGTGTCATACCGTCTAGCATTTTCACATGACACGAACGTTTCTCTCGGAGTGAAGTGTGATATGACACTCACGCAGCGCTCGGGAATGAGACATATAGTCTGGGTTTTTCCATGACACTCACGCTTCTCGGTCAGTTTGTTAACGTATGTGTGAAGACGCACCGGTGGCACTTACGGCATGCGTCTAAGTTACGTAAGTGTTAGGAAAGACGAGAGATTGCGTGGTTTTGGAAATAGGGCACATTCTTTGTGTGTGTTTCATATATCTTAAACGAGAGTTTGAGACTTAATTCACTCAGTAACTTCGTGGTCAAGACTAGAACAAGCCTTCGTTCGATTCCTAAAAATCTCTGTTAATAGAGATGGCATTCAGTTTGGTCGAAGTGGTTTAAGTTCTTAGTAGTTCTGTGTTGAGGTAAATATTATATATATATATATATATATATATATATATATATATATATATATATATATATATATATATATATTATATATATATCTAGTATTTTTCGAAGTGTTCAAAGTGTTAGATCGCTTATTTTATTTCCCGAGTTCTTTTGTGCCGAGTGAATAATTTATAAGTCTGTTATATTCTCTAGCTGATGAGTTACAGTGGAAAACAGAATAAATTATAATTTTTAGCTTACACTCAGTCGGCTATTAATGAATTTAATTTAACTGTTAAATAATCAGACGAGAATAATTTTTCTAAACTAACTTATAAATGCTAGATGCATCATGAGTGTTGACGGAATACGTATGTATTCCTAATTCATGAGGATTGATGATTTTTAAATATAACTTATTGCACGGGAAGTTTTAAATGATAAGTCAAGCTGTACGCTTGCATTTTAATAACGTAAGTTATATTGAGTACATAATATGTAACATATTTCATATGTGGTTTTTCTTTATTCAATGAATACTGGGGTAACCCAAACTTTGCCGGCGTTTTGTACAGAGACATACCTAATAACTGCTTATACTGGGCCTTTGAGCCAGTGCATATTTATACACTAACTCTAATGTACATGCTGCCTTGTGGCGAGAAAAATTACAGAAATCAAAAACATTAACTTTCCGACATTGTTGACAAGTGTGTGGTGAACCAAGATTATTTGTTGAGAGAAGTTGTCCACCGGTCATCTTCCTAATTAAGGGAAACCTCGTGTTCTGACATTGTGTGCTCGTTTAAGCCCAATTCTTACCTCGTGAGTCAAGTGACACTAACTTTAGTCTGAAATAACTATCGCGTGAAGCAGACGCTCCCCAGATCCATTTTGATGAAACCAACAAACAAATCTGCAGAGCTGGGATCCGTTTCATTAAACGACAGTAACAGATAAAAAGTGTGTGAGTGTCCCAAAGTTTGCGCCAGACGGCGAACCACAGCACGATTGTAAGTATATCAGGGCCCTGATGAAAGAACCGAGTGAAAGTAGACTGAAGGATATTCTTTGTCTGAGTCACTGTCGCATGAAAATATAATTAATAGTAGATAAAGCTTGACAGCTGTATATGTTGAGGAACAATAGTGCACACGGAAGTGTGATAGTGATGCGCAAGAGAGATAGGCAGAAGGCACAGGCTGAGTCAGTGAGTTCTTCACTAAGAAAACCACACACACAGCTCTTCTTGTTTTCTCTGGCGACAATATTACTCTTTTGCACACACTGTGTCACTCACAAATAGTAGGGTAAAGAAGTAAAGTTAGATTGAGGATTTGGTAGTCTGAACTGAACGAACAATCCTATCGAGGTTAACTCAATTTATTTCAATTTAGAAATGTAAATAAATCAATAAGGATTTTACAGCACATAATAATAAAGATTATCACGAGAAAACAAACTCACAACAATTTGATGATTTTAAAGAAGAAAAAAATTATTACACAAATAGTGAAAACACGGATTATGAATGAATTGTGTTAGTAAAGTTCCCGGCAGGCCTGATAAGCTTTTGCTGGAAAATATGTGAAATACTGTTTGTGTGTAAATGAATGTTTGTTCCTTTGTTCCTTTGGTGTGAATGTTGGAAACAACTTATATCCTGGGGTTCTCTTGGAAAAATATATCGTAATCCAATGCTTGAAATTAACTTCACTGTTCGAATAAGGTATCCACAAAGGGGCACAGAATCTGAACACGATTTTATAAATCCAAGATTGGTGTAACGACTTCACTGTTCGAATAAGGTATCCACAATGGGCACATAATCTGAACACGATTTTTATAAATCCAAGATAGGTGTAACGTATCCACAGTTGATGCGATATCCACAGATAACGAATTTGCTTCCAAAGGTGGGATGGAGGGTTAAAATGGGTGGAGTATGGTACGGGTGATGGTTGTTAAGGGTAATATCTGGTGTTGAGAATCGTTGCAATAATTGCAGTAATTGAAGTAAATGAAATGATTGAAATAATCGAAATAATTGAAGGGAATTATTGTGACTGGTGGACGAGGACTATATGGCCACTGGCCAAAGGTAACCTCTTTTCAGCAATACGAGACAAGACTTTGCACTGCGTAAATCCGCTCCGGGATTTTAGTCTGTTAAGTTTAAACGAGAGGGCACTTGGTGTGTTTAACTCAAGTCTCCCTATGTACAGTTTTACTTTACAAGACTACGAAATGCGTCTTTCTCTTACAGTTGCTTAACACCAAGTGAAGTCTAAAAAACTAGTTTGTTAAAGAAAGAATTAATTTCGATTTACCCGCTACATTTTAAACGTTCCCACGATAGCCAAAAGTTAATTATGTCCCGTCTCATGCTAAGACACGTAAAAGATTTATCGTGCCGGTCTCCAGTTGACCACTGCACACTGAAATTAGATACTCTGGGAACCACTGTTGTTTCCACTAAGCGAATAAATCGTATAGACATCTTTAAAGAAATGCTTTTTTTTTAAGTGCCTTTGAAGAAGAAGATATAATTTGGATCGAGTGACAGGGCTATTAATGAGGACTCGAAAAAAACAGCTAAAGAAACGAACACAGGTGCAAATATTTCCGTAGAGAAAAACAGACAAAATGTGAAGGAAAAGAAAAGTAAGGAATTTTAACATAATCTAGACAAAATCTTCGAGCACTCCGTGACAGAAACTCCCCAATTTAAAATAGTTGCAAACTATTCAACGAGAGAAGGTCTTTGTCTAAATTATAAATTCCTTCTGTCACCCAACTTTTCAATTCTCTCGACCTCTGTCCGCTTGCTAACGCTCCACTTGGCCATGGCTCTACATTTTGAGAATCCCTGGTCTGAGTTCTCAATGAGCTAACTTTCGTAATTTCTTCTGGGCCCGTTCGTCCGGCCAAAATGCTGTACTCATTCACCTCTTCATACAAAAGAAATTTCATATGAACTAGTGTAGAGAGTGCACTATCTGTTGTGAGTTCACTGCGCTTTGTCTGCCATTGTTCCGTGGCCCGCTTGAATGGGCGTGCAAACCATCCTTTGTCACGGTAACAACGAAATTCTTGCTTGTGTCTCTTCCTTAAGAAATGGGGACTTCTCATGTATCTCCTTAACTCTGCTTCTACGTTTGACCTGCCTAGGCGGTCAATATTCCCTGTCTTTCTTTCTGGATTGAAAGTTTCCCATTGCGGGTTAAAACGTCCAATACTCAAGTTTCCGAAACATACCAAGTTTTCAAATAACTTGTTCCTTGATAAATCACACCAAGATTGAGGGTAACTGGCGTTCAGGTATGAACGAGGCAGTTTTTCGTGGGTGAAAATCAACTTTATAGCTGTGAGCATAGGGGGTTTAATGCGGGTGTCATTCTCTCCCTTCCACTTTCTGTCTATTCGCTGGTTATTCCCATTATCAATACTCTTCTCAACCACAGGCGTATCTTGTATCTCAGCCTGGGCTTTTCCTATCACTGTTGTGATTTTCTCAAGCAAAATGTTGGTTGGATCTTTCAATGACCCTGGCGTATCTCCTCTAATTTGAAAATATGCATCTCCTTCTGTAAAACTAATCGTCTCCTTGGGAATAGGGAAACTGTTGTAGAATGGCTTCTCAGCAGAAGTATGAACTCTCTCATTTTCATCCGTGTTTTTATGTTCCCGTGGTCCATTATTTGGTAGGGGTGCTAAAATTTCCGTTTGCTTGATGTTTTCACAGAAGGGTTGTCCACCTGGCGCCTGTGAACTACGTTCGCTGGGTGTCATATTCGCTTCTCTCTCACAGAGAAGGGGTGGGGTTTTTGATGCTGGGTTAAACCCAGTGATATGGCAAGTTTTTGCCGGTTTACACTTTTCCAACATTCCAGTGGATAAAGTGACAGGTAAAGAAGTTTCCTCTTGAACCTGGTCTACGACCATTGTGTCTCTATGAGTCACATGTTTTATCAGACCTTTGCGTGGTTCCGCGTGTACCATTAAAGGCTGTTTTAGTTCTCCTAGAACTATGTAACTTCCCTTGTCGTTCACTCCGTAAATGTCAACAATGAGAGGTTCCTCTGGGCTACTATTAAGCTCTCTGTCCTTTTGTTGCCCAGATGACATTAATCGCGGGATGGGGCCGTTACTGAAGTTATCTGTCTTCTTAGACGTTTCTTTACAGTCTCCATTCCTTCGGTTTTTCCTTTCTTGAAGGTTTACCATGTTTCTATTGTTTTTGTAGTCCTGAGCGCTTTTGTTGTGGTTATTAAATCGGTCTTTGTGTGCTTTCTGAGATTGAGCGAAGGCATGTTGTTGATTATTAGAGATGTTCGGGGTGTCTTGGGAATTCCTCTTCTGACGTGTTTCCTGACGAGAGGGTACTTTTCCTCATACTACCAGCATTTATGTGCGTAGGTACCTTCAAAAAGGGGTCATGACTTATCGAGTTCGATGTCCGCCTCTCTGCTTTGCCTAACCATGGGCTCTGAGTACTAAGTTGCGCTTCCTGTGGAGCAGAGGGTGCTTCCTCTTGAAATAATGGTTCATCTGACCTGGGAGTGGGGCTCTGGGATTCCGTGGCCTCATGACTAGTCATGGGTTTCAAATCTCTTGGCGAGTTTTGAGTTTCCAGTGGCGGCGTCTTCAACTTAAGGTAAAGTTGAGCTTCCAGCTGTTCCTTCTCATAAGCTGCTTCACTGCTTATGGCCTCTTCTTTCCACTTGGCTTCCTTCTCGTTCCAGTCGCGAGTCCATTTTTCATCACTCTCTATCATTTCTATCTCTGTTCTCGTGAAAAGTTCTGCCTGTTCTAAGACATGTTTTCGCAATTAACTTTCTCGAGTAACCTCTTTCCTCGCCTTCCAAATAAGAGTCACTTATCCATGTATCTAGACATCTTATAATTTTTATGGAATCGGTCACTTTGTGATCTGTCAGATATTGGATAAATCTAGCTCTCAGTTCAGCTACTGCGTTCATTTTAGATCGCTGGGTAGGTAGTTCAATCTCTCAGTATACGCTGCACTAGTTTCCAGTTATTACTAATAATTCTATGAAGTATTGTAATAATAAACCACTGATCAATTTACAGAAGCTCGAGGTAATACTATTAAGTCTACTGACGTAATGTATCCCTTTACAGATGCTAGTATAATTGATATTTTAATAATACTTATTTCTGCTGAATTAAGGTATTATTAACTTTAGACAGACGCTAAACTTGCTTCCCATTATTACTAATAATTCTATGAAGTATTGTAATAATAACCACTAATCAATTTACTGAGGCTCGTGGTAATACTATTAAGTCTTCTGACGTAATGTAACTCATTAATGGAAGTTTAGTATAATTGGATTTTTGACAATTCCTTATTTCTGCTGAATTAAGGTCTCATCACTTGAGTAATACTCAAGTATAAACAATTCCCTTCAATATCTCACACACATACACACTCTACTGCCTGTTAAATGTACCACTTAATTACCTTAGTTAACAATTTAACGTAATTAAATAACCCTGAATTAAATTAGTGCCAGCAACGTTCTGTTACTTTAAAATTATAATTGTTCTGTTCAGATACTACCAGAAGTGTCGTTGTCTAGGGCGTTATAAGATTATAGTCCACAGTATAGACTAATAGTTCAAGATTCCTTACAGTTTCTGCAGAACAATTTAAAGACAAGATTCCCTGTAGTCACTGTGAAATAAGAATCCAGAAATTCAAATCCAAGGACGAGATTCCCAATAATTGTCGCATGAAAATATAATTAATAGTAGATAAAGCTTGACAGCTGTATATGTTGAGGAACAATAGTGCACACGGAAGTGTGATAGTGATGCGCAAGAGAGATAGGCAGAAGGCACAGGCTGAGTCAGTGAGTTCTTCACTAAGAAAACCACACACACAGCTCTTCTTGTTTTCTCTGGCGACAATATTACTCTTTTGCACACACTGTGTCACTCACAAATAGTAGGGTAAAGAAGTAAAGTTAGATTGAGGATTTGGTAGTCTGAACTGAACGAACAATCCTATCGAGGTTAACTCAATTTATTTCAATTTAGAAATGTAAATAAATCAATAAGGATTTTACAGCACATAATAATAAAAGATTATCACGAGAAAACAAACTCACAACAATTTGATGATTTTAAAGAAGAAAAAAAATTATTACACAAATAGTGAAAACACGGATTATGAATGAATTGTGTTAGTAAAGTTCCCGGCAGGCCTGATAAGCTTTTGCTGGAAAATATGTGAAATACTGTTTGTGTGTAAATGAATGTTTGTTCCTTTGTTCCTTTGGTGTGAATGTTGGAAACAACTTATATCCTGGGGTTCTCTTGGAAAAATATATCGTAATCCAATGCTTGAAATTAACTTCACTGTTCGAATAAGGTATCCACAAAGGGGCACAGAATCTGAACACGATTTTATAAATCCAAGATTGGGGTAACGACTTCACTGTTCGAATAAGGTATCCACAATGGGCACATAATCTGAACACGATTTTTATAAATCCAAGATAGGTGTAACGTATCCACAGTTGATGCGATATCCACAGATAACGAATTTGCTTCCAAAGGTGGGATGGAGGGTTAAAATGGGTGGAGTATGGTACGGGTGATGGTTGTTAAGGGTAATATCTGGTGTTGAGAATCGTTGCAATAATTGCAGTAATTGAAGTAATTGAAATGATTGAAATAATCGAAATAATTGAAGGGAATTATTGTGACTGGTGGACGAGGACTATATGGCCACTGGCCAAAGGTAACCTCTTTTCAGCAATACGAGACAAGACTTTGCACTGCGTAAATCCGCTCCGGGATTTTAGTCTGTTAAGTTTAAACGAGAGGGCACTTGGTGTGTTTAACTCAAGTCTCCCTATGTACAGTTTTACTTTACAAGACTACGAAATGCGTCTTTCTCTTACAGTTGCTTAACACCAAGTGAAGTCTAAAAAACTAGTTTGTTAAAGAAAGAATTAATTTCGATTTACCCGCTACATTTTAAACGTTCCCACGATAGCCAAAAGTTAATTATGTCCCGTCTCATGCTAAGACATGTAAAAAATTTATCGTGCCGGTCTCCAGTTGACCACTGCACACTGAAATTAGATACTCTGGGAACCACTGTTGTTTCCACTAAGCGAATAAATCGTATAGACATCTTTAAAGAAATGTTTTTTTTTTAAGTGCCTTTGAAGAAGAAGATATAATTTGGATCGAGTGACAGGGCTATTAATGAGGATTCGAAAAAAACAGCTAAAGAAACGAACACAGGTGCAAATATTTCCGTAGAGAAAAACAGACAAAATGTGAAGGAAAAGAAAAGTAAGGAATTTTAACATAATCTAGACAAAATCTTCGAGCACTCCGTGACAGTCACCCACGTTGTAACTTCCTTTATACAAGTTATTGCTAACCAATACGTACCCTTAGAATAAAGCAGAGTATCAAGTCTGTCCATACCTTAAAAGGGGGAAACCAGAGACTCAATCATATGTATCGGTAACTCTTTGGGGTTATCACTTTCTTCTAACGGGACTGTGAGCTATATATCCAGGGGAGGACCATACAAACGGGCCTATCACTATTGTAGCATTCCTTGATTTTGATGACTATGTGTATGCTTTTGATGTATTTTATATGTTGTGATGTAAGTTTACTATGATAATTAAACTATACCTACATTTATTTCAGTGTGGTGGTCAGTTCGTTCCCATAATATCTATATAATCATTGTTATAGTTGTTCCCACGTCTGTGTATCTAACTGTCGTCACCTGTATGTGCGTGCACGTGAGTGGATGGATATATATTAATATACCTATTTTTATAGACTGTCTGACTCCTTTGGATCTGTTGTAGAAGATAGGCGGAAGGAGAGAGAGATTCTCGATTTCCGGGACAGCCTCTATAAATTTCTACCACCTCACTCGTGGAACTCTATTTCTATTATCACATCTCACTGTGGCTATCACTCATTCTAACCTATTCAGAAGGGACCAACCCAAGTCTTAATTTCCCTATCAAAAAATCTACGACAGTCGGCGATGTTGTGTGATGCCATTCCATTGACTGCCTCTTGGATTCTGGTTAAAAAAAATGAACCCAAGTCTCATCACCTGTCACAATATTCGATAAAAACTCTTCTCCTTCAGTTTCGTAACGGTGCAGGAGGTTGATGGCTATGGTTTTCCTTGTTTCTTTATGTCTGTCTGTCAACATTCTGGGTACCCACCGTGCACAAACTTTTGAATAACCCACGTCTTTAATGATGTTCTGGACACTGCCTTTACTAATGGACAACATGGAAGAAAGTTCATCCAGTGTTACCCAACGGTCATCACGAATGATGCCATCAACTCGATGAATGTTGTGTGGAGTCACTGCGGTAGACGGACGGCCAGTCCGCTTTGCGTCAGCCATTGAGGATTGACCTACTTCAGCTTCGTCACAACGATGTACCCAACGTCGGACAGTGCTAACATCCACTGTTGAATCTCCATAAACATTCTTCAAACGTTCGTGGATTCGAATTGGGGTCTCGCCTTCAGCATTGAGGAATTCTATGACATAACGTTGTTTTAACCGAACGTCTTTGGCAGCCATTTTTAAACTGTTACAGTGGTACCACCTGTTACTGAAACAGGTTGGTAATGCTATACAGTGCAGAAGAGTGTTTGAGGAATTCTGCTAGATTTACAAATTGCACACCGATGCAGTATTTACATACATAAAAAATAGGAGGCATTACTTTGTGACCTTCCCTCGTAGTAGTTAATAAATAAGTATTATACATATTTTTAATAGATTAGACGTATTTTGACTTTGGTTGTTGTACCCATTATATAAGGAAAGTTTCGCTTTATATTGCGTTATATTAGTGATTGCATCTTTAAACTGTCTCGGTCGTCCACGGGTCCTATACCATAGTTGTGTGAGTGTCATGAGAATTACCTCAGTCAATAATACACTTTTTATTTACCAACAAGAACTGTACTCAACTTAAATAATCTAAGTAGGTCTGCTGGTAAATATTTACAATTTATTTTTACAAGTATTATTTTCAGCTTGAAAATCTTTCAAGAAAACTTAAAATCCAATCACAAATTTAAATAAATAAACATTTGAAAAGTGTTCAAAAAATTATCCAGGTCTTTGAAACTGGTATAAGGTTCTCCCTTGGATTAACTCACTCTGGTTGTCGAAGGTTTGTATATTAAGCTTAATGCTATTTTGTCACAGTTCTAGAAAATTGGTCAAGTACTGACTAGGATGTTTTCCTAGCCTAAATGCACTGTTTATTCATCATTTGACTATCTAGTTTGTGGTGATGCTGGGTTAAACTGTACAGTAGCCTTATGTGGCCCCTTATCTTGAAGTCTTGATTTGGTAATCTGTTCCATTGGGTCTGGCAAGAAAACTGTGTCTCCTCCAGACCTTAGGATTCGGGTATCAGTCCCTATGGCAATCAAAGGGCGCTCGCACCACTTGATTCTATAGTAGAGTCTGGCTCTTTAAGGTGGAAGTAATTTCAGGATACAACCTGAAAATATATTTAATTTCACCACTATATTGCCTATCTCTATATCTCAGAAGTAGGAGATGAGAGATAGTTTCAGACGACAGAGTGCAGATAGACGCACAGGTCACATCAAGTTAGCATTAACATAAGTCAGTTCACTGTGAACATATCTTCCTCCAATTCCTTAGTTATAGCTATAAGTCCATGATTCGCCTCCATAAAGTGATTAGGTTTTTTGAATAATACGAAGTAATAACTCAAACAATACATTAAAACAATTCCTTTCATCCTTCCTTATGTTCCTGGTGTGTGTGCCATTCCATCAAGAAATAATTCTTTAAATACTTTTCTAAAACTATAGACACACTCTTGCCACCATTCTCAATTTATTTGAATATATACAGGCTTTGCGTTTGCCTCCAGAAATTTACACAGTAGTTCAAACACGTCTACACACTTCCTAACGCACACTGTAATTAATCCATATATATATATATATATATATATATATATATATATATATATATATATATATATATATATATATATATATATATATATATATATATATATATATATATATATATATATATATATATATACACATACATTCTTTCTTACCCTCAGGCACACACAGTCGAGCTGTTAATGGTTGCAATGGTCTGCTCTCAGATACAAAAGGCGAAGGCACTGTTCATTAACACTTGTTAGCGCTCGCTGTGATTTGAATTTTTATTATGGCCTTAATTTGCATTATGCAGGGTCTATATATAGGTCACATCCGGCGACCGAGGCGACAGTTGCCGAAATGTGTGCTTGAGTTCCCAAAATATATGCAAAAAATTTTCTTGCTGTTCAATTAAGAAAAACTAAGAATTCAAATATCTTCGTTATTCCTGGAGCGATTTTATTCATCTGAGGCTTAAAATATGCTCTGAATTATCCTTTAACTTCCTATCTAATTGTCTTTTACTTTCCTAAGTGCATTTTATTCTAGGCGTACTCTAAACAGCAAAATTATGGACTAACCTGAGGTCCCGATGCATTCGACCAACGATTTCTCCCGTCCTTTAGTACTTGTTGTAAAAGTCTCTGCACCGACATGTAGAGCAATATATCTAATATCGCATTGGTGGCCTCTTTCAGGTGGTACTTCTCTCCTGAGGTTGTAATTAAATTCCCTTCTCAAGTGATTTGCACACATTCTGGACTGCCTAATGTTTCTGTAAACACGGCCTGATGGTGCGATTTCATTGGTCGGGATATCCTATAGTTTTTCCAATGTATAGCGCGCTGTTTGGTCAGAGTTACACAAAAGGACGTGTTGTGAAAGCAGACCAACTCACGACAATTGGTGATCTCGCCATATTATTTCAATCCTCCAGTTCTTCACAAGCCGCATCCAATTATGAAAGTGTTGGTTGTTGGATATGTTGTTCTCCACAGATGTAGTAAGCGGGTCAATCAGCTGCCTTCTCCGCATCGAGGGACCGGCTGCTATGGATCCTCAACGTCTTCTATCTCTTGTCTTTATGGTACACTCTGATAGACTCTTTCCTGTCTATCTCTTGTCTTTATGGTACACTCTACAGCAGCGTTTCTTGACCCTTGTGTGTGTGCGTGCGCCATGGAACCCTTTGATTGTCCGATGAAGGCAATGGGCCCTTTTGATTGTCTGATGAAGGATATGGGCCCCTTCTTGGACAAAATGTACATAAAAGCATAATAAAAAGTTTTGCATTTTAAATCCGTTCGCGGACCAAAGGTTAAGAAACCCCTGCCCTACAGGCTGACACTCTTGATGTTATCTTCTCACTTAAAGCGCTGCCTCCCTCTTGCCAATCTGTCTTCAACTCTTCCTTCAAATATGGTTGTAAACAAAGCCTTGTCTATTTCAATATCCAAAATATTTTATCTGCCTGACTGCTATCTTTTTCACTCAATCTATTTTCATTCATAGCTCTTCTTTGAATGTGTTTATTTGCTTTCTTCTCTGTCCATTATGTGCACCCCTTCTCCTTAATATTCATAACTCATGGCCTTAATTCCTTCGCTGATCTGCCTTTTTATGTCCATGTTTGTGCACCATAAAGTAATGAAGAGTACACATAACACAGAATGCCTCTCTTTCCTAATTTGTTATTTATCTGTGTGGATGTTAATGTCTGTCTCATCTTGTTGAATGTAGTTTTGGCCATTCCCATTCTCTTCTTGATTTCTGTTTCACACCTGACATCTTGTGCGATTATATGGCCCAGATATCAGAAACTTTGCACTTGTTCTAGTATCTTCCCGTTTATTCTTAAAGTGGACTGTTCATCTGTTTAGCTAATTATTATAGTTCCCCACCCCCCTATTGGCGTTAATGTACGACAAATATTTATGAAATGTTGTTTACTTACTTCGCTAGATCTTGCAATTCATGTTCGCTTTCAGCTAATAAAGCTGTATCGCCTGTTTATCTAAAGTTGTTTACTGATCTTCCATTGATGTTTAGTCTGGTATTCCTTCTATCTGTCTGAACATTTGTGTGTGTGTGTGTGTGTTCAATAGACAAGGGAACAATACGTGTTCCGTGTCCCACTTCTCTTTTATATCAGTAATATGGTGAATAATTCTTTGACACATTCTACTACTGCAGTTTGTTCCCAGTATGCAGGCTTGTCTTTTCCATCAACATCTATTTCTTCTAGGCATACACTCAATTTATCATGATGGAGTCGGGGGGGGTTGTGAGTGTGACATCATTAGGCTCAATGGTTCTGAAAAAAAATTCCATAAATTATATTGCCTCTACTGGGAATCGAATCCGTTATCTTTATAATTAGAGGCGGACGCCATACCTCTTAGCCTCTCCGACACACTGAGACTATCTTTACTGATTGTTTTAAACATTAACTTGCACTGAGCTTTTTGAGACAAAGCTTCTAAGACTACATTTTCAGGCTATGTGGTTTACATCCGGTATTTTTCATGTATTATAGATCCGTAATTTGGTCAACACCAAAGTCCTCTAGGGCTTCCGTCATTTCTATCTTTATGTTGTCCATGCCTGCTGATTTCCCCCCTTCTTATCTTATTTTAATGACTTTCTCTACTTCTGATCTGACAATGTATGGACCGTCATTCATATCTGATAACGGTTTATTGCCTCTATTGTCATAAGCGTTGAATTCATGGTTACAGCGCTTGCTTATTTTAGACAAAGTTAGAGGGGGTGAAACCTGGTATCGTCAAGCTCAAGTCTATCCAGCTGCAAATGGGTCCCTGGATCTGCTCGCGAGTTAGTAAGGCAAAATACTTTCATTTTCTGCCCATCTGATATGTCCTTCTTATTAAACAAGATTTCCCCAGGCTTGTTCTTGATACAGCTTCATCCTTGTGCAAGATGTTTCTTTTTTTACATTTTCTGTTTTTCTTCATACTCAGGAAACTATACACATGGAAAAGCCCAGGAGATATAACAAGAAATCATATTGACTTTATCATGATAAAACATCCGATTTAAGAAGTGTCACAAGCGCAAAGACAAATCCTGGCGCTGACATAAATTCAGATCAGAATCCAGCCGTCATCATAATAGCCCCTTCAGTCATAACTGACTATGGGACGTCATCACAGTCGATATAAAGCTGAAAAGAGGCACCCCAGATAGAAGTATCAGAACTGACGCAACCAGATATAAAACAAAAATATCTTGTCGATGTCAAAAATAAGTATGAACTGTTACCGACAGGAAAAAGCCTGGAACAATACAGAAGAGAAAACCCTGAAGAAAACGTAACCACAAAATGGAAATGTCTAAAAACAAGCATATAGTCAGCAAATACAAATTTACATAAAAAGGAGCCTAAGAAAAATCAAATTTGGATGACAGATGACATCTTGAATAAATTAGCAGAAAGAAAGACAGCAAAAAAACACACCAGAATATAAAACAATAGACAACGACATGCGTACTATGTGTAGACAAGTAAAAGAACGGTAGATAGAAACAAAATGCAAGGAAATAGATGACATAGAGGCAAAGCACATGACAAGGGATATGCATGAAGAAATAAAGAAATTGTCAGATAAGTCGAGGTTTGCCCAAGGAGAAGGCTGTATCAAGAATAAGAACGGTGTAACCTTACTTGATGAGAAAAAATATCAAACAGATGGGCAGAACACGTGACAGAACTATTTGAGGACAACTGAAGTAAAAAAAACCTTACTTGGTGAGAAAGAATATCAAACAGATGGGCAGAACACGTGACATAACTATTTGTGGACAACTGAAGTAAAAAAAAACCATCACTAGATTGTAATGAAGGCCCAACATTCTCAGATCAGAAGTAGAGACCGAAACATATATGATACAAAAAAGAAAATCAGCAGGCATGGACAACATAAAAATTGAAATGACAGAAGCCCTGGAGAGCGTTGGTATAGCTACAATCACAGATCTGTGCAACGATATATACAATACAGGATATATATAGCACAAGACATGAAGCCATCATTTATAACATTGCCCAAAAAAACCTAACGCAGCAGAGTGTTCAAACTTCAGAACAATCAGCCTGATGAGTCATGGAATTAAAATGCTGCTCAAACTCATACAAGAGAGAATAAAAAGTAAGGTAGACAGCGAAATCCAAGAAGAACAGTTTGGTTTAAGACGGACCAGCGGAACAAGGGAAGCAATAATATGCCTAAGAATATTAGCAGAAAAATATACAGTGGTCCAAAAAAGTTTTTGCATGTGCTTCATTGACTATAAGAAGGCTTTTGACAGAGTCAAAATAACTGAATGCCCCGAAGACATAGGTACTGATGGGAAAGACATAAGAATACTCAGTAACCTTTATTGGGAGCAAACTGCTACAGTAAGAGCTGGCAGGAATTATTTACCAGACATAGATATAAAAAGAGGTGTCAGACAAGGTTGTGTGCTGTAACCCGATCTATTTAATCTATACACCGAAAAAAATTTCAGACACAGGAAATGCCAAGACTGAAGGTCAATAAACAACCTTAGGTATGCAGATGATACCATGTTGTTTGCAAAAAGTGAACAGGATTTACAAGAACTAGTGAAGCAAGTAAACAGCATAAGTCACGAATATAGATTGGACATAACGAGGAAATAAAAACTATGATAATTAGCAAAACAGCCAGCATTAAAGATAAGCTTAATTTGGAAAATCATGGAAGAAGTCAAGAGCTTGTGATATCTTGGTCATATAATAACAGATGATGGTAGAAGTGAAACAGAAATCAAGAAGAGGATAGGAATAGCCAAAGCTTCATTCAACAAATATGAGACAAATACTTGTCATCTGAACAGTTAACTCACAAGTCAAAAATGAGAATCATCAAGTGTTATATACATTCTTCATTACTTCATGTGTAAAACCGTGGACAATGAAAAAGTGATTCAAAGAAAGAATTGAGGCTCTCGAGATGTGGATATATAAAGGAATGGGGCGCATCTCATGGAAAGAGAAGACAACAAATAAGGAGGTCCTAGAAAACCTACGTCACCCGTGTGTTACCGGGGCCCGAAAGGGGAGCAAAGAATAGTAACACTGCACCCTACCACGCATGTCGTAAAAAGCGACTAAGGAGGGTATGGGCATGGGGCTGTTTACCCCATCCCGTAAAAACTTCGCACAGTGGGCTGATCACCTGCTTGCCAATCAATCTGATTACGGAAACAACGATAGATTGTTTGGTCTGTTTTTGTTCCACACAGACGCCACTAGGCGTGGTGGAAACAGCGATAGATCGATCAATTTGTTGTTGCCCTAAGACGCCACTAGGCGTACTGGCCACATACTGCTTTGCCGGTTGATGGCTAAGGATGGAAGAAGAAGAAGAAGAAGAAGAAGAAGAAAACCTACGTATGAAAACAGAACTAATAAAGGAGATAAAAAAAATTAGGCGGCTAAAATATTCTGGCCACATAAAAAGACATATCACCTTAGAAGACCATAATAGAGGTCAGAGTTGAAGACAAACATGCAAGAGGAAGACAGCGCTATAAGTGGGAAGATAACGCCAAGAGATGGACAGGAAAGAGTCTATCAGAGTGCACCATCAAGACAAGAGACTGGAGACGTTGGAGATCCATTACAGCCAACCTTCATTGTGGAGGTGGCAGCTGATGGTGATGATGATATTTCTTTATATTTCATCTCTAACCACTGTTGTTTTGCATTGCTACACATCGTGCATACTTGTTTGTCTAGTATTCTACATTCTGTAAGTTGACTTCCATTCTTATCGACACTTCGCCTCACACAACATACTCGTTTCGCCCCACAATGTACACACAACTCGAGACACGGGAGCCAAAATAAAAATACACAATGCTAAAGCCTGTGAAAGGCCTCGTAGCGACAACCGATCGATTGGACAGTAGGAAAGTTCGGCGCCCTGCCAACAACTAAGCCACGGAGTTACACACTGTTAGCTGACCCATTCACTCGCTTAACCAGGAAGAGAACCGGAAAATTGTCAAACAGGGTATCGCCATCCGATCTTCATTAGGTGACAATTAGCAGCTTAAGACAAAATGCAACCGTCACCGATTTTTTTTTAAGTGAAAGGTCAACCGCTCCCACCGTCCTTGCCGCGTTCAATCACTGGGGACGGAATGCGCGGCCTGGGATTAGACTGCAGTTTTGCAAGTCAAACATCTCTTATTGCAGCGCTGTGGTCAAATCAAGTTACAAACACGCTTGTGACAAGTGACGAGAAGGACCAAATATCAAGTTGTTTTCCCCCACTTGTATTTATAATAAAATTTTTTTGGTTGTGTTTTGATAAAATAATGTGATTGGGTTTTGGGGTTTTTTGTTGGGTGTGTTTTATTAGATAAATATAAGTATTAATTTAAGTTTGTTGTGTATGAGATAAAAAATATATGAATAAAGTTTTTTGAATAAATATAATGGGGGGGATGAGTGTAGAGGGGTTAGTTATGATGTTGGTTTATTTTTGTGGTTGTGTGTTGTGTAGGTAGTGTATATATTAGTTATAAATTTATATATGAGTTTAAGAATTTTAAGATACATTTTAATATATAGATAAATACTTAATATATTTAATAAATAGTATGATTTAAGGGTATTTATTTATGGAAAGATATGGTTTATGAGTTTTTGGAGGTTTGGGTTATGGTTATTATTTTGATAAAAATAATTAAATGATAATATGAATTTATTTTAATTGTTCGACTCACCCTCTAGCGGAGACTAGTAGATAATGCATTAAGAAAGAGCATATTTGAATAATTTTATACTTAATAAAAAATCCCC